>CM069133.1:71924324-72339324 GCA_035221665.1 Okamejei kenojei | reverse complement strand
AAGTCTGAACCGTAAACAAATTGAAATAAAAAATGTAAATGCTGGGACCACTGGACAGGTCAAGCAACATTTGCTCAAAGAAAAACGGTCAATATTCTGTCTTACGACCTTTCATCAGATTAGAGTGGGGGTACCGTTGAGTATGACTGCCCTGCCTGCAGCTGTTCATCCTTTCACCTTTTTTTCTATTTTTTAGTATGTTAAAAAGTTTTGTTTTGGAGGTCTAGTCTTTTTATGTGGGGGGGTGGGGAGGTGGAAACTTTTTTCTCAGTCCCTACCTGGTCGGAGATATATCTTTCCTCCAAGCTGCATCTTCGCAGCCTACCACCTGGACTGGAGCTGCGTTTCCTGTCGGGACCGGCCAGAATCTTCAACTTCAGTGGCGGCACAGCGCTGAAGCACTATCGAGGAACGGGCGATGCCTTACCGAGGGCCGCCGTGTGGTAAGCCCCCCGAGTGCTGAGACCGCCGACTCCAACATCTGGGAGCTGTGGACTTCAGGAGCCGCACTCCATCATCCAGTGAGAAGGCTTGAAATATCAGGCCGCCGTTGCGGAGACCTCAAATAGGCCCCGACCACAGGTGAACAAGAGGAAGAGGACTGGATTTTGCTGCCTTCCCTCGGTGGGAACCATTGCGGGGGATGTTTTTATGTTTAATGTTAAATTCTTCTTTAATCTTGTGTTTCATTTTTATTGGTGTGCTGCAATGGCAACTCAAATTTCACTACACCAATTGGTGTATGTGACAATAAATGTCCTTTGCCATTCTGACAAGTCACAGACAGGAAACACGGCCGTTCCTCTTTTCGCAGATGCTGCCTGACCTGCCAAGTGTTTCCAGCATTTTGTGTTTATGTTTTAGATTGTCGCCATCTGCAGCTGTTTGCTTTTCATGTAAACAAACATTAATTGTGAAAGTCAATTTTCAAATCCACATTTTATTTGAGGAAACTGCGTAAAACACTCAACAAAACAAAGCTTCAAGGTGTCATTAATTAAACAATAAGTTAGAAAAGCTTTGAGCAAATGGTGGAAGGTTCACTATCTGGATGAAGATATATCTTTATTACTGTCCCAGAAGAATAGTCTTCACTGTAAATGAAGGCGCTGGGTTCCAGAAAAAGACCAATGTTACAAACTCTATCCAAGCTGCAAAATCGCCTATTCTTGCTGTCCAAGTATCAACACCAACAATGTCTGGCAGAATTTCAAGCTAGAGGGCAGCAGACCCCATCCACATAATCATCAAGCACATCAATAATGCTTGACCCATGCTGCCTTTAAAGATGATATACGTGCCACATTATGGCATTGTGTAAATGCGTAAAGCTCAGACATTTAAACGATGCACATTTCTCACAAACCGCTCTGAAAACCTCAAACAGTTGTAGGAGAAAACCACGAGTAACAAACTATGAAACCTCAAGATTCAGCTGGCAATGTGATGACACAATGCTTTCACTCAGGATCTTTTCAGCTCTGGGCAAGAGGCTCCTCCCTGTCGAAATCCTTGCCACTAAGCTCAGGGCCTCCATAAAACATGGAGCCAAAAACACCTTTGCTAGGACATGATTGAAATTCTTCCAATAAAATGTCCTGCGCATTTGCCACAAGCATTCACAAACACAATTTTGTGCAATTCCATCAGTCCCAATCAGCACTGACAAATATATTTCCCCTTTCTACTGATAACATTTCACAACAGTCTCTGCCAGCTCTCAACTGTGGTCTTCCTTGCCACCACTCTATGGGCACACGAAAGACATGGTAGATTTTAACTATCAACCACACAAGTGGTACACATTTGTCTATATCAGCAAGTGGAGTAACCGTTTATTGAAAGTTTATAATTCAGTGCACACACACAAGTACACCCTAATTCCAAAATTTCTTTTTTCACTTTTCAAACAAGAATTTAAAAAATTGACTGAAATTGGAGGGATCCTTTAGATTCATATGCACATAACTGCATACAAACAAACAAACATCACCTTCATGAGAATTACTACCGGAGTGTGTGGGAAATATGGCCCCAAAATCACCATTGCTTCCAAGTCCAATTGAGTTCTATGTGGTTACACAAAATTGTATGAATTCTATAGGCCAGACCATTTGACCCAAATGATCCATGTCAATGTTTACACCTCACAAGACCTCCTGCCAAACTGCTTCACCTCTTGTGTTTTTCCAGGTTCTACTTAAACATATCTCTGCCTTCTATCTCAACCACTCACTGTGAGGGCAAGCACACCATTCTTACTACTCTTTGGTGAGGCTGTCCTTAATTTATTTTCTGAACATTATTATTTATGTCCCCTCCCCCCTCCAAAGTCAAGATGACACGTTTTTTCTAATCCCAGTGCATTCACTCTCACTAATGCAAAATCATAGGAATTCCTTCCTACATTATCCTTCCTCCGAGCATCTGAAGTTTCTTTTCAAACTCATATCATGCATTTCATACTATCCATGTTGGTTTCTGCCGCTATTCGTCCATCTTTTTCAAGAATCAAGAGGCATTATCCGTGGTGGGAATGATGCCTGACCCAATGAGTTCCTCTACCTTTGTTTTTTTTCCTTTGAGGTGTCAGCTGCTTGTGCAAACACAATTTGTAGAATCCTGCACATTGGCAGAGGACAGTTTATCCTTCGGCCCAATTTTTTGCTGTTTGATTTTATGACTTGGAATGTTTAATTGTCATACACACCAGGAATTCAACAATTATAATTTTACTTGCTGCAGTCTTATCGGCAATAATGCCACAATACCATAAATAAATAAACATAAATCAATAATGTAACAAATTATTAGTAATACTACAGAACCAGAGCATTATAGTGCAAACCACGGTACATAGTTCACCTATAAAAAGCCCATAATAGATGGTTGTTGAGGTAGGGCTGCGGTTAGGATTGCGCAGTGTGGTTCAAGAGACTGATGGTTGATAGAAGAGACAGTTATTCAACCTGGTCAGCGGGGGTGGGGGCACGATTCTCAGGCTCCTGTAACTTATCCCAGTGGTAACGGCAAGATGAGAGCGTGGCCAGAGTTGTGGAGGTTATCAATGATATTAGCTGTCTTTTTGAAGTCGTGCCTCTTGTAGATCTCTTCCAAATCAAAGCCCATCTAACTCAGGTTATTTTAGTCTCATCTAGCATTGGCAAGTTCATAAGAACCTAAAATTACAGTCAAAGTTATCACTTACCCTATACCAATAATACCAACAAGGTCTGCCAACCATGAGATCATTGCATTGTTCCAATTTTAACTTTGGGCCTTTTGGAATTTAATTGCCTCATGCTTTCAAGTATGAAAATCCTAATTACTACATTTCCTTCCAAAATGTCTAACACTTTTCCAATTTTTCCTCCTTTAAGATTTTCCTTTGGAGATATCATTGACCAAACCATTGGTCACTATCTTCAAGTGGGTCAATGCCAAATTAGGCCTAGTTAAAGCTCTTATGAAACACTTGAGATATTACAGATCAAGCATGGACTATTTTGCTAACACGAGTCCAGCTAAAACATTGGATTGACTGGCAGTAACTGGCTTTTCCTCAGGAGAGACAACAGTGTTCACAAAGCACATTTAATAACACCTAAAAAAGGGTGCACATCTGTTTTTCCATCAGGTTGGTGGTATGCACTCCGTGTCATTCAGCACCCTCCACTCCCCACCCATTTTTTTTTTTGCCATCCAAGTAGGTAAATCAGGATGGTGTAATAATGATCAAAATTTAAAGTATTAATGGCATTTGATGGGGTAGGAGGATGTTCCCACATAGGAGAGTTTGGAAGAACAGACTATCAATAAACCTCGGTTTATTGTCACCAAGTCTTTTTGTGGATCTGTTTCAATCAATTATGAACATGGCCACAAATGCACTTCCATGTCTTTAAATATAATATACAGGCCAGAAGTGACTTAAAAAAAATTAGTCCAAAGTCCAGTAATATTAGAGCATTTTTTCTCCAGATCACTTTCTGGTTCTTACAACATCTCCATTTCTTCCGTTCTTGAAACCCGCGTTGAACTGAGAGGAAATTCATGGAGCAAACAAACCTCCAGCAAGGAAGCAGAAACTGTTGAAACATTGTGAGAAAATACAGAATGGCATTCCAAGGCGTGACATGCTACTGTGGCCTAGAAGCAGTGTGGCAGTAGCTGACAATAGGTATTTCCATTTATGGGCAAGCCAAAACTAGGGCCATAAATCCAATAAAGAATGTACGAGAAGTCTTTCCCCAGCGCTGGAAATGTGGAAATTCTCCCATCAGGAAAGGATGAGGTGAAAAACAGTTTCAGATTTGTTTCCGCCTCTTCCTTTCTTCTTCCCGACCCCCCCCCCCACCCCCCCCCCCCCATCAATCTGAAGAAGGGTCTCGACCCGAAACGTCACCTATTCCTTCGCTCCATAGATGCTGCCTCAACCGCTGAGTTTCTCCAGCATTTTTGTCTACCTCAGATTAGTTTATTGTCATGTACACCAAAGTGCAAAGAAATTCATTGTTTGCATAAAGCTCAGAGTAAACAGTAACAACAGATGCAACTTTAAACACAATGAGTGGTGAAAAACAGTATAATAGTGTAAGAATGTAGTGCATAAAACCCCACTAAAATAGAATCATATGCAGTGGCATTAAGAGTATATGGGGCACCACCAGGAAGAGGGTACGAAAGTGATGATAGACGTGGGGAAGAAGCTGTTAGTATATCTGAATACGAGACCTTTTAAGCTTCAGTATTTTCTTCCAGAAGGAAGGGGAGGGAAAATTGGAATGGCCAGTGGCAGGCATCCTTCATAATAACTCCAGCCTTCGCAATGCAAAGCATTGAGATGGACTGGATAGAACCAGAGATGTATTTATCAGGTTGAGACCGGGGTGGAGGAGGTGTGCAAGAAGACCAGTAGAGGCAAGAAGGGCTGAATGACTTATTAGTATGATGTAAATTAACAAAGGCTTTTCCATGTTGGTCCAAAGCAAGGTTGTTGTTCAATGATAGGACATGCACAATGAAAGGTACAAGTATGGGCAGTTTACATTTTCATTAAGTTTATATTGAAACTTAGAAAGAAGATACAGCAAATCAGAGGGTATGGAGAGAAGGCAGGTACGGGATACTGAGTTGGATGATCAGCCATGATCATATTGAATGGCAGTGCAGGCTCGAAGGGCTGAATGGCCTACTCCTGCACCTAATTTCTATGTTTCTATGTTTCTATGTTTCTATCCACTTTGGTGGCAAAAACAGGAAAGCAGACTATTATTTAAATGGTGGCCGATTAGGAAAAGGGGAGATGCAGCGAGACCTGGGTGTCATGGTACACCAGTCATTGAAAGTAGGCATGCAGGTGCAGCAGGCAGTGAAAAAAGCGAATGGTATGTTAGCTTTCATAGCAAAAGGATTTGAGTACAGGAGCAGGGAGGTTCTACTTCAGTTGTACAGGGTCTTGGTGAGACCGCACCTGGAGTATTGCGTACAGTTTTGGTCTCCAAGTCTGAGGAAGGACATTATTGCCATAGAGGGAGTGCAGAGAAGGTTCACCAGACTGATTCCTGGGATGTCAGGACTGTCTTATGAAGAAAGACTGGATAGACTCGGTTTATACTCTCTGGAATTTAGGAGATTGAGAGGGGATCTTATAGAAACGTACAAAATTCTTAAGGGGTTGGACAGGCTAGATGCAGGAAGATTGTTCCCGATGTTGGGGAAGTCCAGGACAAGGGGTCACAGCTTAAGGATAAGGGGGAAATCCTTTAAGACCGAGATGAGAAAGACTTTTTTCACACAGAGAGTGGTGAGTCTCTGGAACTCTCTGCCACAGAGGGTAGTTGAGGCCAGTTCATTGGCTATATTTAAGAGTGAGTTGGATGTGGCCCTTGTGGCTAAGGGGATCAGAGGGTATGGAGAGAAGGCAGGTACGGGATACTGAGTTGGATGATCAGCCATGATCATATTGAATGGCGGTGCAGGCTCGAAGGGCTGAATGGCCTACTCCTGCACCTAATTTCTATGTTTCTATGTTTCTATGTTTCTAAAACCAGTCATACCGCGTAAACAATCAAACCGCATTGTAATGTTAACAGATTTTAAAAAATCTAAGACATTAAGAATGATCACAAATACAATTAAGGTGTTTAGGTAGAAACTCTGGAACTCTTGCTCAAAATGCTAAGAGGAACAATTAAAAATTTCATAATTTAAATTTGCCACCAAGAGTTAAGGCAGATACAGGTAGACAGAGTTCAAATATAGATTAGTCAAAATTAGACCGAATTGTGGCAGACTCGAGGGACTGAATGGTCTCCCCAATCGTATATCATAATTTGCATAAATTACAGCAGAATACAAACAAAATTCCATGCAACCAACTGAGTACACATCAAATAGATGAGAGATATCACATGCATTATTCTGAAGAACCTCATAATTTGTTTGTGCTAATTAATTCTGTGGAGTTTATTTTCAGTTGGAATATTGCTTAAAAACTTATGGGGCATTACAGTTGGTACAAGTATTCCTGGGCTTGGGAGAGAATTGACCAGCCAGGATTCTTGTTCATGATCACTGGTCAGCAAACCCTCGTGGAAGCACACATGCAATGATTAATAAGAACAGGAATGGGCATGGCTGAGAGGAGAGCAAAACAAAAATCTCACAGTCTGCACTTGCGGGTGAATGCCCTTGGGTCAAGTAACTGGTGGGTAAACAACACTCATTAAACCCCCTATTTACCAGGATTGAAGGGTAATGGTCTACTGGAAAGGATTGAAAAGGCAAGATAGGGTTTCTCTCCTTGGAAAAAGAGGTCTGGTCTAGAAATTGTACTCTGTGCAGCCATGATTTTGCACACCATGCAACCCATTTTCAAGAAGAGAAATTCAGTATAAATTTCAATAAGCCCACATCAATGCACGATTGTCCCTGAACATACACAAGCAATATCTTACAGCAGGTAATGCAGACCTGGATACTATGTCCTCAATGTACAATAATGCCTGGGCTCTGACCAGCAGTCAATGGACCACTAAAACAGCAGCAGTTCTACACAGTGCAGGCCTACCTCTGTGCGACATGAAAGTGGGACTGCAAAGAAGAAGTCCAACTCTGGGAACTTGACACAGTTACATCCGCTTTAAGGCTAGCACCTGGTAGCTTCACCTTCAGCTTGGTGGGTTTTCCATCAGCAAACTCAAACAGATACTCAATTGTCCATCTTTCGAGGCAGGTGGCTGATGATAATGCCTTAAAAATTTTAAGAACAGTTGAATGAAGAGAAGTGAAGATGTCTCTAGCGGGCCAGGGGCCAAGCTATTTAGAGATTGGTGTATAACAAAAACGATGAAATCAGAAAGAAATTCAGGAGAAAAAAGGACAAAGTGCTGATCTAACAGCGGGTCAGGCAATATCCGTGGAGAACATGGATATGTAACTTTTTTAAGAGGGACCCTTCATCAGACTGATTGTGGTAGGGGGGAGAAAACTGGAAGAAAGGTGCGGGGTGAGACAAAGCCTAGAAAGTGAAAGGTGGATACTGGGGAGTGTTTATTGGCATCCAGGTGGGGCACAGGTAAATGAGGATGAAAGGGGGGCCAGGGGTGGTTAAGATTTTAGAAAAAATTGGAAAATTACATGCATATACCATTGGGTTGTACGCTACTCAAGTGGAATACAAGACACTGTTCCTCTAGTTGACATATGGCCTCATTCTGGCAATGAAGTAGCCCACACACAAAGGTCAGTATGGGACTGGGAAGTGAAGTTAAAATGGTTAGCAACCAGGAGATCCAGCATGTCTTTGCGGACAGTGCAAGTGCTCAACGAAACAGTCTTGCAATCCATGCTTGATCTCGTCAATGTAACGGAGGCCACATCAGGTGCACCAAATGCAGTGGGTGAAATTAAAGAAGGTCCACGTGAACCTCTACCTGGAAGGTTGCTAGAGTCCCTGGATGGATGAGAGGGAGCAGGTGGAGGGATATTTGCTATATCTGTGCAGTTGCAGGGAGTGGCTGGTTTTTGGGGAGTAAGGGATGAACCAAAGATGTGCGGAGGGAGTAGTCTTTGTGGAAAGCAGAAAGGGGTGATGATTGGGAGATGTGCTAGAGGTGGCATCACGTTGAATGAGGCAGAAATGTCAGTGAATTATGTGTTGGATGCAGGGGTTGGTGGGTGAAAGTTAAGGATCAGGGGAACACTATCCTCTGCTCTGGGGGGGGGGAGAGAGTGGGAGCAGGAGCAGAACCGTGGGACACCAAAGAGATGTGGGTGAAGGATTTGTTTAACAGCAGAAGGGAAACAACATTTAGTAAAAAAAGGACATCTCCTGTTCTAGAATGGAAAGCCTCATCTTGGGAGCAGATGCAGCAGAACTGGAGATATTGAATCTTCGTAATAGGCAGGGTGGAAGGAGGTGTAGTCCAGATAACTGTGGTAGTTAGTGGGTTTGTGGTAGACATCAGTCGATAAGAGACAGAGATCAAGCAACGGGAGAAAGGTGTAAGTTACTCTATGAATTTGAGGGCAGGACGGAAGTTAGAGGCAAAGTTAATGAACTCAATGACTCAGGAGGCAGCCCTGATATCGATAATACAGCAGAGCAAAAGTTGGGAGATGGTTCCAGTCTACGTTTCGAACATGGACTGTCCAATGTAACAAACAAAAGGGCTGGAGCAGTGGGAAGCCATGCAAGTGCTCATGGCTACTCCTATAACTTGAAGAAAGTAAGATGAGTCAAAAGAGAAGTTGTTGAGGGTGAAGACAAGTTCCGTCTGCCAAAGAAGAGGGTTAAAAGAGGGGAACTGATTGGGTCTCTGTTCAAGGAAGAACCGGAGAGCCTTATGACCTTCCTGGTGGCAGAATGGAGGTGTAAATGGACAGGAAATCCATGGCAAAGAAGAGGCAATGGGGCCGCAGGAATTTAAAGTTATTGACGAGTTGAAGTACGCTTGAGGTGTCTCAGATACAAGTTGGAAGGGATTGGACAAGAGGGATAAGATGGAACCAAGGTATTTAGAGATTAATTCTGTGAGGAAGGAGCAAGCAGAAATAACGGGTCTACCAGGGCAGTCTTGTTTATGGACTTCGGGAAGCAGATGGAAGCAGGAAATATGAGGCGAGGGAACTATAAGGCTAGAAGCCTTATAGTTCCTCTAACTATAAGGCTAGAGGAAAGGAGATTGCCAGAGGTGATGTGATTGGTAACAGTACAGATGGTGGCCTGGTATTCATCTATGGGGTCATGGTCAAGATCATTCCCACTGACCTTTGAGTCCTGGATTTCCTTCCACTGCCAGAGTAAGGCCATTTACAAACTGGAGGAACAGCACATCATATTCCATTTTGTTACCTTACAACACAATGGTATGAACAATGAATTCTCCAAGTTTAAGTAAATATCTCCCCCCCTTTCTTTCATCCTCTCCTCCCTGTACTACACCTGAATGTATACCCATTACTTTCTCTCCCCCACCCCACATTGCTCACATTTCACACTTCTTACATCCTTATCTTACACTTTGTCCAAACATTGCTAATCAAAATCCCGCTCACCTATATCCACCTATCACTTTGCATGCTTTGTCCAGCTCCCGCGTTTCTTCCAGCTTTCTGCCACCTGCTACAATCAAGCTGAAGAGGCCTTGACCCAAAACATTGCCTATCCACATTGCCTGCGATGCAGCCCGAGCTGCTGAGTAGTGAGTAGTTTACAAAATACACCTTTTGTTGACTTTATGAGAATGTTATTGTTTATTGTAAAGGCAAATTAATACAGATGTAAGGCGGTTACGCTTCAACAGTGTAGCATGATAGTGAGATCATATCAAGACATCTGAATCCACTATTGTTCTTACTAATGCTAAAATGCAAATATGCTGCAAGAACTACAGAATACATTTACTAGACCAATAGCTAGAATAGGTGGGTTGTCAAATGAGGAAGGATGGAAAGGCAGGGCATGCATCTCCTGAAGGTTGGAAGAATGAGAGGAGTCTTGAGTAGATGGAGGTGGAGAGGACGCTTCCTCTCATGGAAGAGTCTGGAACTGCAGGTCACTTAAAAAAAAATTAAAAAAATAAAAAATGGGTTCACCCATTAAAAAAAAAAATATTGAGAATAACATTTTTCTCTCAGATGTTTGCAAGGTTTGGAACTTGTCCTCGTTGGAAACATCCTTTGAATATTCTGAAGGCAGAGGATCCATTTTTTAAGAAAGGGTTGAAAGGTTACTGGGATAGGTGTTAATGTGGAATTGCTCTTGCAATCATCTCCGCTATAAATGATAGAGCAGAGGTGAGGGGCTGAGCGGCCTACACCTGACTCATAGGACGATAAAAACAGAGAACTGGTTTCTACCAAAAATTGACACCGAGTGCTGAAGTAACTCAGCGGGTCAGGGAACATCTCTGGAGAAAAAGGATGGGTGACATTTTAGGTCAGGTCTGAAGAAAGGTCCTGACCCATCCTTTTTCAGAGATGCTGCCTGACCCGCTGAGTTACTCCAGCATTTTGTGTCTATCATCTGAAAAATATTTATCTATTCCCTCTGTGATGCCCAATATTGCAAGAAGTCAACACCTTTATCAGCAAAAAGTAGATGAAGTACATCAAGAGGATGAAAGACCATTCCCGAGGTTTGTGGCAACAAAGGACTGGAAACCATTCCAGTCTAGTTCTTGGGTCCTACAGGACACTGGTCTCCACAATTCCACACAAAAAATTGAAGCACGAATGCCCAGTCCCCTCATTCTGACTGGAATGTTGCTAGACCTATCATGGCAAGAAAAATGTGTCACCCGCACCATACTCATCCGGCATACCCACTGAAAGCAAACCTACCCAATTTTTTTTAATTAAATGCAATGGGAAATGGGTTAGGTTCCCAAACCAAGTTCAATGACCAAGTTCTATTCTAAATGTTGGTGTTAAATAGTTGCACACCTCTTTCATAACAACTGCCCTTAGGTCTCACAGACTTTCAAAATTAGGTTCCTGAGAAGTTAATCACAGGATATAGACAGACCAGGAGTAAGAGGCCATTCAGCTCCTCATGGTCAAATGGTTACATTTCATCATTCAATATGATCACATTGATCTTTTACCTCAAAGCCACCACTTTACTGCACTAACCCTTAATTTTTTAATATCTCAAAATCTATGAAATTCAGTCCCCATGGCCCTCTTGGATTGAGGGCTTTAAAAATTCACTACATGGTGGATGAAGACTGTTTTTCTCATTCTGTCCTGAACGATGGATCCTTTAGTTTGAGGCCATAAACTGTGTTCTAAATTCTCCAGCCAAGGGAAACTGCATCTACCCTGTCAAACCCGTAAGAATTTGCTGTGTTTCAAAGCAAAGTTGCAATACTAAATAAATGTTTTAAACACTTGCGCTATATGCAAATTGTGCCAGTGCCAATGAAGCATAGTACAGGTTTACTTAGTACTGTTCCATGATAGAAATGCTTCATCCCCAAGACTGCTCTACATGCCACAGAACTTTCATCTTACATTTCTGTTTTAATTGAATTCATTTTCCAACTCTTCAATTCAGACCAGTGATTGAAATAAGTACTACAGGAAGCATATGGCAACGGAACTAGGTCAACCATTAACCAAGCAGGAGGAAGTCCAACAGCATACACCCTGCACAAGGATTTTAATCTCCTCCGTCCGTGACCTTCACCAAAGTCAGGCAACATGCTATAACAAAGCCAAGCTGAAATCCTCCCATACACAGACAGACACTCTCATGCACGAGCATCCAAACCAGCTTAGCATATGGAATCTTGCAAACATTAAATCATACAACCAGAGTATACCCTTGCCTTTTAATGAAGCCTGCTCACTTTAGGGAGAAAAAAAAAAAATCTCCTTGCGAACAGGTTTTATGATTCCTTATATCAGGATTACTACAGAGCAGGATTATTTCACTCAGGCCACAGCTACAACAGCCAAGGGATGTTTCTTTTAAAAGTATTTCTCCATTTCTCCGTAATTTCCTTTAGCCCTAAAACTCTCCACGCTTTCTGCATTCCTCCAATTCTTATTCATGCTTGAATTTCCATCGCCCTACCACTTATGCTTGTACCTTCGGATGCCTGGACCGTAACCTGGAATTCCCTTCATAAACCCTCTCCATCATTTTCTCAACAAAATACACTTTAAAGACATACTTCTTTAAGCACCCATATTTTCTGATGGTGTAAAATTCTATTTGGTAATTGCCTGTGAAGCATCTCGGGACATTAAGGATACAATTAAAAAGTGTTAATTGGTATTACATTAGCATACAGAAGCCAAATTGTAAATATCCGGTCCACCCAAGGTGAGACAGGTTTATTAAGCAATTAAAATCCAATTAAATCACCTTACTTAGTGCAAAATTATGCAAAAAGTCTAAGATTCAAAGCGAACATCTATTCTCAACACAAACCATTCTTCAGATCTTCTATGCAACCAAACCCTGAAAGACCAGTCTACAAACAACAATGCCACCTCCCTTCCCACTTCTTCCATCCCCTCCCAACTCAATCTCATCAGTAGTTGAAATACAGTATCTCTTCAAAGCAAAAGTGTGCCAATCAGGAATCACCATTAAAATGTGCATGGGAACAAAAGATTAAATAATAGTTCTGCCGAAGTGGAAGAAAATCATCTCATCACCTGAAAAGGAGTTTGTTCCCAGGCTTGAAAGAACCTGATATCATAAGCCACTGAAGGAGCCACTTCATCCAACAAATCTGTGCCAGCTCATTTTACGGAGCCTGGATCCCGAATGCTTCACCAACTGCTTTCAGAAACTCTGCTTTCAAAGATTTACAAAGAATCAAGCTCTCTTCCTCCTGTACAGGTGTGCGTGTTTTGTATGCTACTTCCACAAGGCGATATGTCAGCAAGATGGGCTCGATGACTGGAAGCCCATTTGTTTGAACTCTACATAATCTATAGTTCAACCCATATCCTTTTTTAAAAAAAAATAGTACAAACCACTGTTCCAAGTCTAAACTCGACTGCAGTTAATACCTGGCATAACTACTAAGGAAAAGTTTTGACTGAAAAATTACACAATAAACCCAAACTCTCATACAATCTACATTTGTAGAGTGACTAGATGTACAGAAACCCTCCCAAAGAGCATCACAGGAACATTAACAAATAAAGTTAACACAGGTTTTAGTGCACATGTCCAAAACTTTGATTTAAAGGGGGTTTTCAGAGGCATCATAAAGGAGTTCTAGATCTTGGGCCCAAGGGAACAGAAAGTTAGTCAAGTGTTTACATTCAGAGAGAATCAAGATGCTCGCAATGGATTGCAGAAACCTTGAAGTTTGAAGGTTTGGGGAAAGATACAGAGAGGAAAGGTAAGCTCATGGATGGAGTTAAAAGCAAGTGTGAGAAGCTTAGAAAAACAAATCATCTGGCCAACAGCCAATTTAGTTCCGCAAGAACAAAAGAGTAGGGTGAGCACTTGGTACGGCCAACAAAGGTTTGAAAGAGCTCAGATTTCTGAAGCTGGGAGGCCCGAGGTCACAAATCAGAAATAGATCAGGTTTGAAATGACAAACAACCAAAATTAATAAGCTCTACAGTCAATGCCAACAGAGAGATGCAAATCAGCTTTGAATAAACAGTAGCACAAACCAACAGATGGATGCATGGTCAACAGCACATGAAATCAAGGGCAGAGCAAAGCTGACCACATTTAAATAAAACTTTTGTTTGTTTCATTTGATTAAGAACTTCTCCAGGACAAGGTATTTCAAAACATCTGACTATATTATTCAGATTACTGGATATTCAGTGTTTAACTGAATTGTGCTGTTCTGTTGTGGAATTGTTTTATCTGGGACATATGACAATAAAACACTCTTGAACTATATAATTGTATAGCATGAAAAGTTAGCACCTCCTAGTTTTCTGCAAAGTTGGTGTTAACCACATTAGGAAGCCTGATATTTAAGTGGCTTTTATAGTCCTTGACTGTGAATGTACAGTTGCATAAGGAATATATCTAAACTAGGCAAGATGATGTGAAATATCGAAAGAAGCATTCAGAAAATAATAGGATTGGGCATGGTCAATGTGGATTTATGAATTAGAAATCATATTTGACAAATTTGTTAACTTATTTTACAAGCTGTAACTGGTACAATAGATTATATGGAGGATATTCAAATGGTCTTTGATAAACTTCTAGATAACAATAAGTCAGTGGTACCGATAACAATAAGTCAGTGGTACCTGGGAATTGGGGGCTATATAGATATAGACTGAGTATTTCACAACTGTATCAATGTTATGCATGAGGGGACCACATGGTATATGTCCAGGTCTGCCAATGATTCAAAGCTGGGTGGTGAGGTTAATGCAGAGAAACATCCATCAAGGGATATGGGTTCAATGAGTGCACAAGGCCACAGCAGTTGGAATATAATTGGAAAAAAGAGAGGTAATTCAGTTTGGTAGAAAAATAGAAATGCAGAGTACTTTTTAATGGCAAGAGATTTAAACGTATTGGCAGTCAGAGCGCACACAAATGACTAAACTTTAGCAAGCAGGTACAGTCCATGAAAAAAGCAAATGGTGCAGTTTGCATGGGGATTTGAATATGGCTAAATGCATCTTATTACAATTATATAGGGCCCTGGTGATACCATACCTGGAATATTGTATACAGGTCCTGTCTCCCTAAGGTACTGTTTACCAGTAAGGGAGAAAGTGCAGCTACGGTTCACCAGATTGATCCCTGGGATGAGGGATTTATCCTTTGAGAAGTGATTAAGCAGACAGAGCTGTACTCTTGAGTTTAGAAGAGTGAAAGATAGTCCCATTGAAACAGTTCCTTAGGTGGTGCATCCGCGGCTTACCTAGGATTTCTGTGCACTGCCGATGCACGGCCTCGAGATTCCCAATACCATCCTGAACGTTCCTTCTCCACGCTGGATAGTTGAGGGCCAAAGGTACACAGAAGACAGTGAGGCGTTGAACTTGAAGGAGGCCTTGAGAAAATCCTTGAATCTTTATTTCTGGTAACCTCTTCCTGTGACACAGCTTGAAATAAAGCATCTGTTTTGGGAGTCTGGTGTCAGGAATTTGAACAAGGTTGGCATGCTCTACGTAACTGACTATACATATCCTTCTCACATGCCAGATTGCAAAGTACATACGATAAGAAGTGGAAGCAGAAGTAGGCAGAAGAGATCCTCTAGCCAGCCATATTATGGTGATACTACAGTACCCAGACAAAGTCCCATCATTTATTTATTTGCCTCTGTACTCCACAATTTGAGATTTGTAATGAAAAAAAAAAATCACATTTGAATAAAGTGGACATTGTCAGATTTTAATAAAGGCGATTTTTATACATTTTGGTTTCACCATGTAGAGGTTACAGCAGTGTTTATACATAGTTTCCCCCCCCCCCCCCCCCCCCCCCCCCAATTTCAGGGCCCAATAATGTTTGGGACCCAGCAATGTCATGTAAATGAAAGTAGTCATGTTCAGTATTTTGTTGCATATCCTTTGCATGCAATGACTGCTTGAAATCTGCGATTCATGGACATCACCAGTTGCTGGGTGTTTTCTCTGCTGATGCTCTGCCAGGCCTGTATTGCAGCCATGTTTAGCTTCCGCTTGTTTTGGGAGCTAGTCCCCTTCAGTTTTCCCTCCAGCATATAAAAGGCATGTTCAATTGGGTTCAGATCGTGCGATTGACTTGGCCACTCAAGAATTAACCACCTTTTAGCTTTGAAAAAATCCTTTGGTACTTTAGCAGTATGTTTGGGATCATTGTCTTGCAGTAGAATGAACTGCCAGCCAATGAGTTTTGAGGCATTTGTTTGAACTTGAGCAGATAGGATGTGTCTTATACACTTCAGAATTCATTATGCTACTACCATCAGCAGTTGTATCATCAATGAAGATAAGTGAGCCAGTACCTTCAGCAATCGTACAGGCCCAGGCCATAACACCCCCACCACCATGTTTCACATGTGAGGTGGTATGCTTTGGATCTTGGGCAGTTCCTTCTCTTCGCCATACTTTGCCCTTGCCATCACTTGGATACTGTATAAGTAAATCTTCATCTCACCTGTCCACAAGACCTTTTTCCAGAACTGTGATTGCTCTTTCAAGTACTTCTTGGCAAACTGTAACTGGCCTTCCAGTATTTTGCAGCTAACCAATGGTTTGCATCTGTAGCCTCTGTATTTCTGTTCATGAAGTCTTCTGCGGACAGATTCATTGACAAATCCACACCCGACTCCTGAAGAGTTTTTCTGATCTGTCAGACAGGTGTTTGGGGATTTTTCTTTATTATAGCAAGAATTCTTCTGTCATCAGCTGTGGAGGTCTTCCTTGGCCTGCCAGTCCTTTTGCGATTAGTAAGCTCATCAGTGCTCTCTTTCTTCTTAATGATGTTCCAAACAGTTGATTTTGGTAAGCCTAAGGTTTGGCTGATGTTTCTAACAGTTTTATTCTTGGTTCTCAGTCTCATAATTACTTATCAGTCTTTCATTGGCACAACTTTGGCCCCCATGTTGAAAAACAGCAATAAAAGTTTCCAAAGGTGATGGAAAGACCGGGCGGAAAGACTAGGTGCTGAGAGCTCCCTTACACCTGCATGAAGGAGGCAATTAAACACACCTGAGCAATTACAAACACCTGTGAAGCCACGTGTCCCAAACATTATGGAGCCCTGAAATGGTGGGACTATGTACAATGCATTCAGAAAGTATTCAGACATCTTCACTTTTTCCACATTTGATTACGTTCCAGACTTAATCTAAAATGTATTAAATTAATTATTGATATCATCAATCAACACACAATACCCCATAATAAAAAAGCGAAAACAGGTGTTTAGACATTTTTGCAAAGTAATTAAAAATAAATAACTGAAATATCACATTTACCCAAGTATTCAGACCCTTTACTCAGTACTTTGTTGAGGCACCTTTGTATTTGGGTAATTTCTCCCATTCTTCTCTGCAGATCCTCTCAAGCTCTGTCGGGTTGGATGGGGAGCATCGATGCAGCTATTTTCAGGTCCCTTCAGAGATGTTCGATCGGGTTCAAGTCCGGGCTCTGGCTGGGCCACTCAAGGACATTCACAGACTTGTCACAAAGCCACTCCAGCGTAGTCTTGGCTGTGTTCTTAGGGTCATTGTCCTGTTGAAAGATGAGCCTCTACCCCAGTCTGAGGTCCAGAATGCTCTGGAACAGGTTTTCATCAAGGATCTCTCTGTACTTTGCTCCGTTCATCTTTCCCTTGATCCTGACTAGCCTCCCAGTTCCTGCTGCTGAAAAATATCCTCACAGCATGATGCTGCCACCACCATGCTTCACCGTAGGTATGGTATTGGCCAGGTGATGAGCGGTGCCTGGTTTCCTCCAGATGTGATGCTTGGCATTTATGCCAAAGAGTTCAATCTTGGTTTCATCAGACCAGAGAATCTTGATTTCCATGGTCTGAGAGTCTTTTAGGTACATTTTGGCAAACTCCAAGCGGGCCGTCATGTGCCTTTTACTGAGGAGCAGCTTCCGTCTGGCCACTTTACCATAAAGGCCTGATTGGAGTGCTGCAGATAAAGTTGTCCTTCTGGAAGGTTCTCCCATCTCCATAGAGGAACTCTGGAGCTCTTTCAGAGTGATCATTGGGTTCTTGGTCACCTCCCTGACCAAGGCCCTTCTCCACCGATGCTCAGTTTGGCCAGGCGGCCAGCGCTATGAAGAGTCCTGGTAGTTCCAAAGTTCTTCCATTTAAGAATGACGGAGGCCACTGTGCTCTTCGGCACATGCAATGCTGCAGAAATTGTTTTATAACCTTCGCCAGATCTGTTTCTCGACACAATCCTGTCTCCTACGTACAATTTATCCGTCTTCATGGCTTGGTTTTTGCTCTGACATGCGCTGTCTACTGTGGGACCTCATATAGGCAGGTGTGTGCCTTTTCAAATTGTGTTAAATCAATTTAATTTACCACTGGTGGACTCCAATCAAGTTGTAGAAACATCTCAAGGATAATCAATGGAAACAGGATGAACCTAAGCTCAATTTTGAGTATCATAGCAAAGGGTCTGAATACTTATATAAATGTGATATTTCAGTTATTTATTTTTAATTACATTGCAAACATTTCTAAACACCTGTTTTCGCTTCTTCATTCTGGGGTATTGTGTGTAGATTTATGATTTAAAAAATGAATTTAATCCATTTTAAAATAAGGCTGTAACGTAACAAAATCTAGAAAAAGTGAAGGGCTCTGAATACTTTCTGAATGCACTGTGTAAACACAGCTGTAATTTCTACATGGTGAAACCAAAATGTATAAAAATACCCTTTAATAAAATCTGACAATGTGCACTTTAACCATATGTGATTTTTTTCTATTAGAAATCTCAAATTGTGGAGTACAGAGGCAAATAAACAAATGATGGGCCTTTGTCCCAAACATTATGGAGGGCACTGTATATAGTTCCAAACCAAAACATTCTGTCCATTTCCTTTCACAGATGCTGCCTGACCTGCTGAGTTCTTCCTGTAGTTTGTTTTGTTGCCTTGATATTATGACTGATTTGCTGTCTCTGGTCCTTTTTCCCAGCCCAATTTCATTAGAGGTCAAAAACTATTGACCCCATGCCCAAAATACTTAACTGAGCATCCATGTGCTCTCCAGGGGAGAATTCCAAAGATTAATAACTCTTAAAAAGTAATTTCTTTTTATCTCAGTCCTAAAGGGCTGCTCTTTATCTTGTGACTAATCCCTCAGCTGTGGATTCACTAAACTGAAGAAAATGCATGATCCAATCACTCCCAGAACCTTGTTTCTCTCTGAGTTCTGCCCTCATTCTTCTAATTGCGGTGTGTATATATAATCTCTATCCAAGGGCAAATTCCTCATCCCAGAAAAACCAATCTACTATAACTATAGATAGAAAGAATGGTTGACATTTCGGGTCGAGACTCTTCTTCCTCTGAAGAAGGGTACCGACCCAAAACATCACCCATTTCTTCTCTCCAGTGATGCTACCGTTCCCGCTGAGTTACTCCAGCATTGTGTCCATCTTTGTTTTAAATCAGCATCTGCAGTTCCTTCCTGCTACAACTAGTTTAGTTTAGAGATATAGCACAGAAACGGGCCTTTCGGCCCACCGAGTCCGCGTCGACCAGCGATCCTCACACACTAACACTATCCTACACACACCGCCGAGACAATTTACAATGTTACCAAGCCAATTAACCTATTTCGGCTTTCTGCAAAGTCTGGATAAGATCTAATCCGCTTTAGGAATACAGAATTACAATTATACTTCCAGTACATCATTAATATCCTCAATGCTACTTGAGTGAATGTATTTCTTTATGGGATGTGGGCACCACTGCAAAAGTCAACACCATTGTGCCAATACATGATTGTCATTAAGAAGATGATGGTAAGCCACTTGCTGAACATGTGGTGAAGGATATCCAGCTGCACTCGTGGTTAGGGACTTCCAGGGATATTCCCTCAGAGCTGAAGAAAGAATCCAGTCTTGATGGTGATGTGTGACTTGTGTGAGATAATGTTCCCCTGACCTTCTGGGTATTAGAGGTTACAGGTTTGGAAAAGTGCTTTTGAAAAACCCTTAATGAGTTACTGCAAATGCACCTTGTACACAGTGCACACTCCAGCCGTACAGTGCACGGATGGCAGAAGGTCTGAGATGTTCCTGGTGTCTAAAAACAATTGGATAGCCTGGAAAGTGGTTCACAATTAGATTGGTACAATGGAACTTGTTGCGAATCCCAGAAAACCTAAAAGTGCCATAATTGAATTGTGTTGTCCTGGAGTGCATAAGAGCTTTGAGGATTTTATTTCATTCAACTGAGATGTTGATTGTTGCAACTTGAATGGCTACTCAAATCACTGGACAAAGGTCTCTGGGCTTTCCACATGCACGAAGAGACCGCTGTAGGCTTAAGGAAACCACACAAGGCTTGGGGAGCAAAATACAAAGTGCTGGAAGAACTCAGAGACAGGCAGCATCTGCGGAGGGAATGGATTGACAACACTTCAGACCAGGACCTTTCCTCAGACTGAAGGCTTCGGACCATCCTTCTGCTGCTCTGAATTTTGGACACCATGTTCCAAGGAGTCAACATTAGAAAACAGGCAAGGTGTTGGCTCAGGATGCTGTTGGAACACATGTAGAATATGCAAAATAATCATAGGAATTCACCAAGGAATATCGTGGCAAACAGTTGACAACAAGCACCTGGGAAAATGGACTGAGGGAGGCAAATTAAGTCGTACATTGCTCCTATCTCTTTGGAGGAAAAGAGCTGCATTTTAACCATGAAAATTTGAGAATGCCCTTCCATCCATTCCCAAATGACCATGGAAGAGGAATCTGAAATTTAAAATGAAAAGTAAGAATTTTTCTGTCAAAACTGCGAAGTTAAAGCAGGAACGAAGCTGCGCAAGTCACCTGCAAAGAGCCATAGGTTGTGGGAGACAAACAGAGGATAATTTGGGGAAAATGTGAAGCATTTACTTTTGTTAGGAAAACAAAAAAATGTGGTTCCTTTTAAAATAGTGAGAAACCACCAAAATGTTGGCATACACTGGGATCTTGATTTGCTGGACAAGAGAGGAGAGGTAAACCTGCAGGTACAGTTGGAATGGTAAAAGGTAAGTGGCCATTATTGGAAGGGAACATGAAGTGTAAAGCATTAAATCATTTCCATTCAACGAGACCTTAGATTGATCTTATTTGCGTTCCCGCCTTCAGTTTTGTTTTCCACAACAAATGGATATGATGCCCAGGAGTCAGTGGAGCATACTTTAACTCAAAGTGATTGTTGTGAAATTAAGGTTATCTCATGAGGAGAGACAGGGGAAGCGTGGGTGCACTCATTGAAGATTACAGTAATGAGAAGCAATCTAATTGAAGCCAACAAGTCCTCCCCATGTTACTAATGTCCGAATGATGGGATTCCTGTGCATGCAAACAAGCGTTTGTGAGATGGGGTGGATGGATTTGCTGGTTTCTGCGGGGGCTGCAGGCATCTTTTGTTGGGAGGATATGGGGCAATTCCAAGTTCTTTCTCTCTCTCTCCATCTACCCCTCCACCCCCCAACACGAGCGATAGCAACTGTGTCGATTAGACTTGGGGATGCTGAACAAACTTATCCTCTCGCTCACCGAGTCGCTGAGGCTGGCTGGTGGCCACTCTTCCCTCACCCATTCACTCTGCCAGCACTGCTGCTTCTGTTCATTCCTGATGGCTAACCATCATCTGGCGAAGACCTGTGCACAGCGTGAAGAGTGATTGACAGGGGAGATGCTGAGAGATCATTTACTCGGGCTACAGACTAGAACTAGGCAGACAGCCTCAAGCAAAGGAGTTGTCCACTTAGGAATGAAGCAAGGACAAACGTCTTCACCTGGGGCTAGTAACCCTGTGGATGCTCACTCATCATGTATATTCAAGAAGGAGGCCAAAAGATTTTGGACACCAAGAAAATAAAAATATATGGGGGTCAGATGGAGAGCTTCTACAGGTACAAGCTCAACGTTGGTGTAATTGAAAGGCATGCATGCTGAAGGGACTGAATATTTTTCTCCTGCTATCAAGTCTCATGTTCTTTTGTTCATTTCCATAATAACATCACCTTGACTATAAATAATACCTTCAAAATTGTAGCTTAGCACGAGGCACCACTGAAATAATATCAAAGAAAATTTGGTGCTGCATCATACATGATAACCAATAGCTTGGTGAAATGAGTACATTTAAGGAGTGTGTTAGGAGGAGGAGAGGGGAAAATCTACAGGCAGCTTAGAGACTTTCAGAGCCTAGAGACTTAGCAAATGCAGTCCTGCTGGCATCACCAATAAAGTGATGAATACAAATAGCTAGAATCTGAAAATAAAGAGATAGCAGTGATGGAGGAGATTACAGATGTGGTGGGTGAGTGGGAAAAAGATTGAGGAAGGAATGGAGAGATTGGCAAATGAGGACAAGAGTTTTACTGAGAGCCAAGATAAGACAATGAGCAGACATATTAAGAGTGAATAGTACTTGGCACCAATTCGGATATGAAGAGTAAAGACACTAGAGACTGCAAACGTTGCAAACCTGCGCAAAAACCAAAATGCCGAAGAAACCTAGTGGATCAGGCAGCACCTGTGGAAGGAATGGACAGGTGATATTGTGGGTTGAGACTGAAAAAATCTTAAGAAGGGTCCCCACCCGAAACGTTATCTGTCCATTCCTGCCACAGATGCTGCCTGACCTGTTGAGTTCTCTCCAGCACCTTATATCTAGCTTTATGGAAACAGAGACTTGGATAAACCTCGTTAATAGAGAGTGAAGGTGAGAGGTCAGCTAGGAGAGCATTGAAATTCATACAGTAGCTTAATCAGCTTTGCACATCCTGTCTCCCATCACAATTACTCTGCAAGTAAATCTGACATTTCTTTCAAATGAAGGAAAGTTGCTTTCACCTTACAATTTTCTATATAAAATTTAGCCATGAAAGTAATTAAAACTAAGGACTGGTTTCACACTAGTCTGACACATTCTTTGCCAACCACTAAATTATGCAATCATTGCTGTGGGAAATCTGATAATGGTGTTGGTTTTTCATCATTCTATACAATCATGGTTTCTTCCACAAACCAAGATTTTGCATCTAAAAGGTACAGTGTAACCCAATTATGTTCTACCATTCTCCCACAATGTAGATTGTAGATGGCAACTTGGGGCTAATCAGAGCATGATCTTTCCTTAAGAATGCTTTATTTTGCATCCAGAAGGAGCCAATTTTCCCCCCATTGCTTTAAAAATGAACAATTTTTCCAACATGCAACTTTTGCAGGGCTTGCTTTGAACAAGCTAATAATGTGTGCTCTGGCTCCACAAAGCAGATCACAATATAAAAAGACTGAGGATGCAGTAAATTTGAAAGCTGAATAGTCATTGACCCAAAACATTTAACTATGTTTCTCTCTCCACAGATGCTCCATGGCTTGCTCAGTGTTTCCAGCATTGAGCATTTAATAAAGCAAAGATGATTCACTCTTAAAACTCTCCCAGTCCTGACAACAGATTGCGATGCAAAGAGCAGATTATATAACATATGCTCAGATCTCTGAGTGATTTATTGAGGAATCAGATCACAATTAGCTACCTTCTGTATGCTTCAAAGTTTGCACAGGAACAGCACGTAAATTTCTGCTAAATTTTCCAATTATTGAACTCACAAGTTGCCAGGCAACTCAAAGATTCATCAGCCCAGATGTTTGAATGCTTCATTTTGGTAATCAGTTGCTGACAGAATTGCTGTGCATCTGTTATATGTTTGCTGTACTTGGTCCTGACAGCTATGTTGTCTTCCAGCCCCGGAAAGACATTCAGTTTGCTGATGTCCTGTTTTCAAGTGCTCAATTGTCAGGACTTACTCATATTTTCCATAAACTCCTGGCTCCCAGTTTTTGAGAAACAATACTAATGTTGTCTAAAAGGCGCCTGAAATTGTATTAGAAATATCCAAAGGAATTTCATATAAAGATATGATCTAATAACAAAAAAATGACCCCCAGCTCCACAGGACGGTATTCAGTGACTAAGAGTTTGTATCTCAGAGGAGAGACAGAAAGATGTAGGGAAAGTCATCTTCATAAGTGCCCAGGGCCCCTGACAAGGCACAGCTGCCAAAGGTGGAGCAGCTGAATTCAGTGATGATCAGAGGCCACATTTGGAGGAGTGTCGAGAACTTGAAAGGTTGTAGAACTGTGGGATATTATGGAAATAGGAAAGGGTGAAGCCATGGAAGGATCTGAATTTTAAAGTCCAGACCCTGCTTTATGAAAAAGGCAGCCTGAGTAAGCAGGCAGATGTTTTGCTTTTTAAAATGTTCTTTGGTAACACTGTACTGCTCAGCTTGAAGAATGAGGGCGAGGCAAACAAAGAAGCCTCAACATATAGCACAATGTCTTGAAAAAAAAAGCAGCCCATCGTGTTAGCACAGGCCTGACAGCTTCACACTAAATTCCACGACTGGCAGTATTAATCTGGCAAGTACAGGAAAACAGACCAGTAGCTTGTAACAGGGAGCTTCCTACTCCAGAAGACATGGTGATTGCCAGGGTAAGTTCATGCAAAGATCCCTTCCCTCAGGAACTCATGGTACACCGCATCAGTGCTGTGTGCAAGGTCTGGAGTCAGCTGGCACAGGACAACAATAGACCTTCACAAGCATTCGAGGGTTAGAGAGCTTCGAATGGCACAAAGAGATGGAGCATTGTCTGTGCTCACAAGCTCGAGATGCAGTACGACAGGAGCAGCATACAGATGAGTGGCAATCAGACACTGCACTATGTGGAATGCAAATAACCACCATTACTCTGGAGCCCTCCAGCAAACAAAGACATGGTATTGCGGCGCACTTCTTTACCCAAATATTGCCATTCCTATCACATACAATCTGTCCCTCAAATAAAAACACAGAGTCCAACACAGGACGCCAAGCTACTCCCTCTCCGCCTCAGCTCATCTACTACCGAAAACCCTCATCCTCGCCTGTTAGCTTTAGACCGTTGCTATTCCAGCACATTCCTGGCCAGCCTCCATCTATCTACCCTCTGTAAACTTGAGGCCATCCAAAATTCTGCTTCACGAGTCCTCAACCACATCTGCCCAGTGACATACGCTGACAATTCTCTGGGTTTCTTTTTAAATTTCTCTCCCTTTTGTTCAAATTTTTTTAAATCATCTCACACAGTGGGTACACTGACAAAAATAGTCAGGAAGTTATGTTTCAGCTTCATTAAACTTTGATTAGGCTACATTTAGACTATTGCGTGCATTTCTGGTCGCCCCATTACAGGGAAGCTGCGGAGGTTTTGGAGAGGATGCAGATGAGGTTTACCAGGATGTTGCGTAGACTAGAGCAGGGCTCTCACTTAACTTTTTTTCTCTGTTTCCAGCCGGGCAACCTGGGCAGCTTATTACGATGCCACATGACAGTTTAGGTGGTCATTTAAGAAGGCTTGCATGACACGTACGATAATGTTCTTGGACGAAGTGCGCAGTTACCAGTCGGAATTATGCTCAATGAATCATTCACATATTATTTCTGCTTCAAATAAAGTCAAACTAAACATATTCACCAATCAAGGCATGATATATACCACAATGACATGCAGCAAAATTATAATAGTATCTCAGCTCTTTTTACACGTTGCAATGAATGCAATTTCTATTATTTCTTTCCACTTCCAAACAAAAATGTGGTTGGATTATTCAGCGTATGATCAACCTCGGTGAGACCAAGCGCAGGCTTGGCGATCGCATCTCTCAACACCTCCACTCAGTTTGCAATAACCAACCTGATCTCCCGGTGGCTCAGTACTTCAATTCACCCTCCCATTCCGAATCAGACCTTTCTGTCCTGGGCCTTCTCCATGGCCAGAGTGAGGCCCACTGCAAATAGGAGGAACAGCACCTCATATTTCACTTGGGTAGTTTACACCCCAGCGGTATGAAACATAGAAAATAGGTGCAGGAGGAGGTATTCGGCCCTTCGAGCCAGCACCACCATTCAATATGATCATGGCTGATCATCCACTATCAATAACCCGTGCCTGCCTTCTCCCCATATCCCTTGACTCCACTAGCCCCTAGAGCTCTATCCAACTCTCTCTTAAATCCATCTGTGGCAGGGAATTCCATAAATTCACAACAATGGCACAACATGAACATTGGCTTCTCCAATTTCAGGTGATCCTTGCTTTCTCCCTCCTTCCCCTCCCATAGCCAACTGTCTCCACCTCTTCCTTTCTTTTTCCCGCCCCCCCCCCCCCGACATCAGTCTGAAGAAGGGTCTCGACCCGAAATGTCGCCTATTCCTTCGCTCAATAGATGCTGCCTCACCCGCTGAGTCTCTCCAGCTTTGTCGTCTACCAACGGGATCCCAACACTGGCCACATCTTCCTATCACCTCCCCTGTCAGCTTTCCGCCGAGACCGCTCTCTCCATAACTCCCTGGTCAATTTGTCCTTTCCCACCCAAACCACCCCCTCACCTGGCACTTTCCCATGCAACCGCAGGAAATGCTACACCTGTCGCTTTACCTCCCCCCTTGACTCCATTCAAGGACCCAAGCAGTCTTTCCAGGTGTGGCAAAGGTTCACTTGCACCTCGTCCAACCTCATCTATTGCATCCGCTGCTCCAGGTGTCAGCAGCTCTACATCGGTGAGACCAAGCATAGGCTTGGCGATCGCTTCGCCCAACACCTCCGCTCGGTTCACAATAACCAACCCGATCTCCCGGTGGCTCAGCACGTCAACTCCCCCTCCTATTCCGAATCCGACCTGGGCCTGTTCCATGGCCAGAGTGAGGCCCACCGTAAATTGGAGGAGCAGCACCTCATATTTCGCTTGCACAGTTTACACACCAGAAGTGTGAACATTGACCTCCAATTTCAGGTAGTCCCTGCTTTCTCCTCCCATTCCCAGTTCTCCATCAGCCCATTGTCTTCACCTCTTCCTTTCTTCTTCCCGCCCCCCCCCCCCACCCTCACATCAGTCTGAAGAAGGGTCTCGACCCGAAATGTCGCCCATGTCCTTCACTCCATAGATGCTGCCTCACCCGCTGAGCTTCTCCAGCATTTTTGTCTACCCATTCACACAAGGTCTGTTATCACACTTTCCTCACCCACTCCCTACACATTAGCGGCAATTTTACAGAGACAAGTTAACCTACAAAGCCAATGCGTCTTTGGGAGGAAACGCACATGCTTGTAGG
Source organism: Okamejei kenojei (assembly GCA_035221665.1). NCBI lineage: Eukaryota > Metazoa > Chordata > Chondrichthyes > Rajiformes > Rajidae > Okamejei > Okamejei kenojei. The sequence continues at coordinate 72,312,518 of CM069133.1, read as the reverse complement.
GAGAATGTGCAAATTCAACAGACAGTGTCTGAGGACAGGATCGAACACAGATCTCTGGCGTGCGAGGAAGTCCACCAGCTGTGCCACTATATTTTGTTTTCCAATACACAAAAAATGATACGTCTGAAGAAGGGTCTCAACCTGAAACATTGCCTATTTCCTTCACTCCATAGATGCTGCCTCACCCACTGAGTTTCTCCAGCATTTTTGTCTACCTTTGATTTTCCAGCATCTGCAGTTCCTTCTTAAAAATTATACGTTGATAACTTTTTTTACTAAAAAGAAAGAAACTATCCATCTTCAGTCTTAAATCTCCAAGTCCCCCTTTACAGCTACTGTCTGTTTTAATTCAGTTCAAGACTATGGGGCAGTATATTGGCTATAAAGTTGCTGCCTAAAAGTGCCAGAGACCCTGAATTGAGCCTGAATATGGGTGCTGCCTGTATGGAGTTTGCTCCTTTTCCCTTTGATCGCATGGGTTTCTTCCGGGTGCTCGTTTCCTACCACATTCCAAAGGTATGCAGGAAACTTTTTCAGACCAAACCCAAAATGTAATATTTTCCTTTTGTCCAGAGATTCTGTTTGACCCGTTGAGTTACTCCAGCTTTTTGTGTCTATCTTCAGTTTAAACCAGCATTTGCAGTTTCTTCCTACACACACGATAGAACTTTATTAATCCCAGGCGACTAGTGTACGGGTGATCGGTGGTCGGCATGGACTCGATGGGCCAAAGGGCCTGTTTTCACTCTGTATCGTTAAATTAAAATAAAAACACTAAAACCAGAGGAAATCTAAAGAAGGGTCTCTACCCGAAACGTCACCCAATTTCTTTTATCCAGAGATGCTGGCTGCTCCATGGAGCTTCCCCCGCACAATTAAAGCATGGAATAGTCTTCACGCTACCATAGTTACCCAACCAGACTTTTTGCTGAAGTCCAAGTCAAGAGTCAAGAGAGTTTTATTGTTATGTGTCCCAGATAGGACAATGAGATTCTTGCTTGCTGCAGCACAACAGAATATGTAAATATAATACGGAACAGGAGATAAAAGTTCAGTGTGTCTATATGAAGCGGTCGCGGCAAGGGAGAGAGAGAGAGAAAGAGAGAGAGAGAGAAAAATAGAGAGGGGGGCCTGCTCAGAGTTGAACGATAGGTGTACTGGGTGCTTGCCAAGCCGGGCAAAATGGCACAGCTTTTAGGTTGCCCGGCGGGGCTTTAGGTCGCCATTGGCACCCGGGCAACCATTAATTTCGAGCCGTGTAGAGGCTATTTGTTTTGAGAGGAGGTTGGACAAACTTGGATTGTCTTCTCTTGGAAATCAGAGGCTGTAGGGAGACCGAATGGAAGATTATAAAATTGTGAAAGACATAGATAGGGTAGCCAAATGTTAAATATCAGGGGCACAGCTAGAACATGCTGCCAGAGGGGAGGACGTTGGAAGTAGATACAATAGCGGCATTAAGATGCCTTTAGATAGACATATGAATACGCAGGGAATGGAAGGATATAGAGCATGTGCAGGCATAAGGAACCAGTTTATGCAGGTATTATGTTCAGCACGGACAAAGTTGGTTGAAAGGCTCATTTCTGTGCTGTACTATTCTTTGTTCTCTCTCCTATCTCTGCAACCTTCTCCAATTCAGCCTCACTCAAGACAGTTGCTGTCCTCCAATCCGCCTTCTTTCACATCATTAATTTTAATCCATTCTATCAACAATGGCTGTGCCTTCACTTGTACTGCCCCAAGCACTGGATAAAAACTCTCTATTATTATTCTGATTAAGTCTTCTCAATCCCATGTTTTGCTCAGGAGAAAGGGAACGTGAACTTGCCGAAGGCAATTTGAAGCCTAGTGCCATTATCTCCTCACATGCTGCGAGAAGATAAAACATTTGCAATACCAAAAGTCTTACTTTGGGTTTATCGCTGCCAAACCATAAAGCTAAAAATTAAATTTACCTTGACCCTAAAGAGAAAGAGAAACAGATTCAGGGGGATAGAGAAAAGAGATAATAAAAGTCAAAAAGTCTGCACTATTTTCACTGCAGGAGGTCATTATCTAAAGCATTAAAGCAACTTTTATGGACCTTAAGCCCAATGAAGTTATTTTGAAGTACACACATTCTTGCTTTACTGGAAACCTGACAAGTAGTCCGAACAGAACAAGTTTTATCTAAACTGCAGTCAGAGAAATAATGCAAGCAAACCTTTGGCCCACTGCCCATGCCAACCATCAACCATGCATTTTCACTCATCTCATATTAATCCAAGTTTTCTATTCTCCCCACATTCTTACCACTTTGCTGCCGATTCCACGTCACCCTCGCATTAGGCAATTTGCAGTAGCCAATTATCCTACAAACACACCCGATTTTGTGATATGGGAGAAAACCAGGCATGGCAATTCCACTGATCAATACACAAGGTCAAGATTGAACCAGTGTCTTTGCCGCTGCAAGATAGCAACTCATGCCAGCTACACCACTGATATATAGCAACATCATTTGACTAGTAAATGTAGGCCAGAACCTGTTTAGGAAAGAACTGCAGGTTTAATTCGAAAGTAGACACAAAATGCTGGAGTAACTCAGTGGGCCAGGCATCTCTGGAGAGAAGGAATGGGTGACGTTTTGGATCGAGACCAGATATATCACCCATTCCTTCACTCCAGAGATGCTGCCTGTCCCGCTGAGTTACTCCAGCATTTTGTGTCTACCATGAATAACCTTCTTTTCTGGAAAAATGTCACACTTGAGTAGACTGGGACAATTTAATGCCTCATCCAAAAACCAATCCATCACCCCTCTTTACTGTACCCAAGCACCATCTCGATTCAGTTCTATTCTGGCATGTGGTGCAAATCCATCATCTTCCAATTCAAATGCAAGACTCAATCCAAGATGACACAGTAATATCACGCAATCCATACTTCATAAACTACGTAGATAAAGTTAGTAGTGCAGGAAAGAGCTTGGTGGAACTGAGCTTGCCCCGAATCATCACCCATTCCTTCTGTCCAGAGATGCTGCGAGTCCCGCTTAGTTACTCCAGCATTTTGTGTCTATCCTTGGTAGAACTGTTGTACAGGGAACAAAAACAGACTTCTTCTCCAGAGCACTACAATGGTAGCTGTGGTTGTGTGATTAGCCCTCTCACCTCAGTTAGAAGGTGGCAGATTAATGCCCTGGTCCAGGAATTGAAGCATAACATTCCAGGCCACTATTCCCATTTCAACAGTGAGGTGTGCTGCAAGGAGCAGCAATGATGCTCTTTAAAGAAATGCAATTTTTATATTTTTTATTATTAGGTGAGCTGATAACTGTCCATTTTCACCTAGTGCTTCCCATCACAAAACTGTGTCAACGATATTATTAAGAGAACCTACAATATGTCAAATAGTGGATTTGCAAACAGTTATCATAGAATCATAGAAAATAGGTGCAGGAGTAGGCCATTCGGCCCTTCGAGCCTGCACCACCATTCAATATGATCATGGCTGATCATCCAACTCAGTATCCTGTACCTGCCTTCTCTCCATACCCCCCGATCCCTTTAGCCACAAGGGCCACATCTAACTCCCTCTTAAATATAGCCAATGAACTAGCCTCAACTACCTTCTGTGACAGAGAATTCCACAGACTCACCACTCTCTGTGTGAAAAATGATCTTTCATCTCGGTCCTAAAAGACTTCCCCCTCATCCTTAAACTATGGACCCCTTGTTCTGGAGTTCCCCAACATCTGGAACAATCTTCCTGCATCTAGCCTGTCCAACCCCTTAAGAATTTTGTCTCTATAAGATCCCCCCTCAATCTCCTAAATTCTAGCGAGTACAAGCCGAGTCTATCCAGTCTTTCTTCATATGGAAGTCCTGCCATCCCAGGAATCTGGTGAACCTTCTCTGTACTCATTCTATGGCAAGAATGTCTTTCCTCAAATTAGGAGACCAAAACTGTACGCAAAACAAAACGGTTATATTATACATGCTCCCTGCCCACAGAATCCCAAAGAGCATAAAACCATTTTGGCCCATAATGCTTACATGAGCAATTGGAAAGAACTCCCCAAATGGTCTCATGCTCCCAATCTTTCTTCATTGCCTACATCTTACTTTGAGGCTTTAGTATTGGACAACAGAGGCAACATTCTCCCTGCATCAACTCTGTAAAGCCCTCAAAGTAATTTGCATAGTTTAATGAGATCACTACTCATTCTTTTAAATTCTAGAGAACCGAGGCATAGCCTTCTCAACCTCACCTCGCATGACAGTACTCTAGTCCCATGAGGTCAACCTTTGCTATTGCTGGCATGCCCCTTTGCAATTAAGGCCAAAATACCATCTTACCAATTTTTGTAAGTTTCTATTCCATCTGCTTCCATCAATGCATTCCAAATTACAACTCCCTACTTAAAATAAAACTCCCACTGATTTAAAACACAAATTTATTTTGATCCATTTAAGAACAAGATAACTCTCCTGAAAGCATTTATATACCCTGTGTTAACCAAACCTGTCCAAAACTTACATGAGACTACATACTTTGCAAGGAAAGTGTCCATTTATCAAGCTCAATATTACCTCAAGGCAGAGAACAGGGCTCTCTCAGGTCCTGACACAGTATAATTCAGAAATGGTACCAGACAGTGTAAGAAATGTACTGGTAGCACTTCAATTGCCTTCTATCAACTTGGTTTAAAAAGCTAGGATTTGACTCCTTGGAGTTCAGGAGGACGAGGAGCAATCTTAGAGGTGTATAATATCATGATAAAAATAGATAGGGTGAACATAAAGTGTTCTTTAATCAAGGTGAAGAACCAGGAAAAAATTAATAGGAACCCAAGGAGCAATTATTTCCATCCAGAAGGTGGTGGGTATATGGAACAAGCTGCCAGAGGCAGGTAGTTTAATAACATTTAAAAGGACATCTGGACAGGTATGTGGATAGGAAAGATTTAGAGGGATATGGCCAAACGCAGCCAGATAGGACTAGTGTAGCTGGGGCATCTTGGTCAGCATGGGCAAGTTGAGTCGAAGGGAGTGGTTCCATGTTGTATGACTGACTCTACATCAAGCTGTTCATTCTTAAATAAAGTGCAAGCACTTTATGAATCAGGGATTATTTCAATTCATGAATGCTGTTTACTCACATTCTTTCTGCAACCCTCAATTTCACCCACACAAAATATTTCTTAATTCCCCACACCTTCGCACCATCTCTTTTCCATGCTCATACAGCTCCTCAAAACCATTTATCCATTCGACTGCCTTACTCTCTGCAATGAAGACTTTTTGTGTGCAGGACTTCCACTTGACTTCCCTTTTTGCTATTGCCATGTGGCAGCTTACGCAACAGATTTAGTCTTCCACTAAACCTTGCCTCCTAACACTGGAACTCTTCCATGCAAGGAATTATTCACTGTCTGACAATTTTTCATAAAATAAAAGCAATTGGCATCTCCCACTGGAGTCAGTATTGGTTGCTTTGCCACACAACTGACAGCAACAGTATTAGTCGTGCAAACTTCACACTGGCTAATTAATAACTGCTACACTGAATACTCTATTGTGCATCAGGGTCAACAAACACGATTGTACAGCTACTGGAAATTCATAGATTTTCCAACCAAGCTACAACTGCCACAAAATTTATAACAGCATATGAAATAGCAGACCTTCTGACCCTTTGAGCCTGTTTCGTCAGTCAATAATATCATACTTGTTCTAATTTTAGACTCACTTCCACTTTCATACGTGCTCCCCATAACTCTCAACTCACCTATTGTTCGATAATCTGATTGTTTCAGCTTTGAACATATTCAATAACCCAACCTCTACAGCTCTCTTAGGTAGAAAATTCAAACAGATTTGCAACCTTCATATGAAATTCCTCCCCATCTCAGTCTTAAATGTGCGACCTATAATTCTGAAACTGTGCCTGCAGTTCTGGAAACCCCACAAGAGGAAAACATTCTCTCAGCATGCACCATCAAGCCTGCGAAGAATCTCAATATTCTAAACTCCAATGAGTATGGGCACACTTGCTTAAATATCCCACGAGACAACCCATTCATCCCAGGAATCAGCCAAGCAAGAAATCAAATATATAAAAGCTGGAAATTTGAAATTAAGAATGGAATTGCTGCAAATACTCAAATGACAAAGGATCTTCGACCTGAAGCAATGACTCGGTTTCTCTTTCCACAGATGCAATGTGATTTGCCAAGTACTTCCAGTATTTTCTGCTATTATCATCAACCCTGTGCCCTTTCTCTGAACTGTCTCCCATGCAAGTCTCTCACTCCAAAAATAAAAACAAAATTGTTAAGAGAGTAGTATAGGTGTGATCTCACCAACCTTACGGACTGTTCTAGGAGTACTTCCTTATCATTTATATTGTATCCCCATTGCAGTCTATTGTTCCATTGTCTGCCCAGTTATTTGCAGGTTGCATATTCAAAAATGTCCTGATTCTTGTATATGGCAGCATTTTATGGCAAAGTGGAATATTGTACGTGGGGTACAATATTCCACTTTATTTTTTCTTCCAACCACGGTGAATTCTGCCATATTCCCTAGTTATGGTCCATCTGCTAAATTCCTGTCATTATTCCCTTGCTGACTTTGTGCCATCCTCAACTAACTTTCCCACCTCTTTTGTATCAGCAAATTTCAATTCTACAGTTTCGATCCCTTCATCCAAGTTAGTAATATAAACTGCAAATAATTTTATTCCCAATCCTACAAACCATGATCCTATGTAATAACCTCTAAAGTGGCATCTTACCAAATGTCCTTTGGAAATCCAAACATACCTTTTCTATGAATTCCCATTTGTCCACCATGTCCCTTGCACCCTCAAATAACTTTTAAAAATTCTTCCCAAACTGTTTTGTTTTCATAAAACAGGCTATAATTCAGTTGTTACTTTAAAATGTCCTGTTCCTAATGTCGATCTTCGGTTTAAACCAGCATCTACAGTCCCTTCTTATTTTATGTTGGAGTCTCCCAAATCTCTAATGACAAATAATTGGCCTACAGTTTCCTACTTTCCTCTTCTTTTCTTGAAATTGTCTATTGCATTTATGCTTTCCAATCTGTTTGGATCATCCAGAATGCAGAAAAGTTTGAAGGATAACAATCTAGGCATCTATGATGTCTGCAGCCACTTTAAAAAAACCTTAGGAGAAGGGCATCAGGTCCAGATCTATATCAACCTTCGGTCCTGTTCATTCACCCAAAACCTTTTCTCTGGTGATATGATTGTCTTACGTTCCTCCCTCCCTTCTGGGTCCTTTTAAAATAAATATACCAATAAAAGCTTCATTAAGCAGCATTCATGGGGAAGGGGAGGCACTGGTCAGTTAAGACTGAATTACATTTTCACATAATTAATATTATAATGAGCGACACAGTGCATCATCTGGCAGAGCTGATGCCCCACAGTGCCAGAGACCTGGGTTCAATCCTGACATTGGGTGCTGTCTATGGGGAGTGTGCACATTCTCCATATGTCCATGAGGGTTTCCCCCCAAATCCCAAAAAACTTGAGAGTTTGCAGATTTATTGACCTCTGTAAATTGCCTTTGCTGTGTAGGTGGGGGAGCTGATGAGAATTTGAGAGGAATAAAAGAAAGGGATTAAGAGAGCATGAATGGGCGGTTAATAGTTGGTGTGAGCCCAATGGGCTGAAGAGTCTATTTTCATTCTAATTGTCTGCATCTCTCTATTTTTAAATATTACAGAATAAAGGAAGTTAAATACAGTATTCTGTGCTCACCAATTAATTTTAATATTATATACAAATACATTATGGTACACCTAGTAGTATAAATTAGGTTATACACAAGATTAAATATTCATTTACGCTTAGCATCACTACAAAACTTACATTTTCACAACAGTACTGTATACAGTATTTTAATGTTTGCACACTGATCTTCTGCCTCAGGAAAGCGATCTACACCAACTGCTGTTGATATTGATGGCGTTGGTGAAGATAGTGCCTGAAGGTTTCACACATGTTGAAGACACATTTGCAGCAATTTTTGAACATCTGATGGCCTAAAACCAAACTGCCTTTCCTTCACAAAACTGTTGTGATGACATGCATCGCATCACTTCCTTAACAGAATAACTGGAATTCTGTTCACAGAATTTGATGAACGATTCCAGATCTTTTCCAGCATCTGCTTAGGATATTTTTAGCTGATCAGATAGATTGTCATTTTCTTCACAATCTTCATCTGCTGAGTGCCTTATTCAGGATCAACGAGATGTCGAAGCATTTGCTCATCGATTAAGGATGAAGCAACTTTCACAACAACATCCATATTCATTCATTCTTTGTATTATTGGCCTTTAATTATAGTAAGTTGATTTGATGTTTCAGCACTCTCGCAGTTGCCCTGTATTTCTATACCAGATCCTCCTTACTATAAGCTCTTCTTCAAAGAAATCACCTCAGCACAACGGACATAAGGAGATCCCCCCCCCCCTCCTCCCCCCCCCCCCCCCCCCCAAGTTCTCTGCAAAATTCAATGTTTAACACTTTTCCATGCACATGTAAAAATTAAAAAGCTGATATATGTGGACTGAAATTGCCATAGTTCATCAACATGCATAAAACATTTCCCGTAGAGTACTTTCATCTTTTGGAAAACTCCTTGATCTATCAACTGTACATGAAATGTTACAAGGGCATGCAGGAAATTCTTGAAAACACTTCCAGACTCTGTTAGAGAATAAGACTTGGTATCTTACGGCTTTCCTGTCTTCCTAAGAGATTCCTTTACTTCCGGCAGAAAATACTGATGGAACAAGAGGGGCATTATGTTTTGCTTTATATTCCACAGGTAAATGCTCAATGCCAATGAAAGCTCCTGGATTATATTTTCCAATAGCCAATAATTATACCTGCTATATTGATACAAAGAACATAAGATCATTTTAATTTTGCTGATAGACATAAACTGGTCCCTCATTTGATATGATATTCAATATTAATCCTGGAAGACAATGTTACAGTGCACAAGTCTGCCTGGCACTAAAAAGTTGATGGGGAAGAAATCACATTCATGTACCAATTTCAAAAAGAACTTGCACTCTCCTGATCAGCAGATGTTTTTTCTGCCCTATAATATCAAGCTATCAGATGTCATGCCGATGCCAGAAACATTAACAAACATCCGAAAACTTGCAGGTTTCCATAATCTTCGACCTCATAAAATTACTTAGCCATTTTGATCATAATAGGACCACAAAACAGCATGCCTTCATACATTCCTAAACAAACCACTTGCAAAAAACCTTGGCCAAAAGGACAAGCTAGGGCTTTCGTAGAATACAGCAGGTTTCAATAATCTTTGATAATATCATGGAATTCAGCAATGGCCTTTCGAGTCTTTATACCACAGATCCTCAGTGAGCTCGCATTAATTATTTATTTCCTTTCTCTTTGCACCCTTCACTAGTTGCTTTGTTTATCTCCCCTTCTGGACCCAGGGTGAGCTAGCCAGATGGATACAAAATTGGTTTTCTGGAAGGAGTCAAAGGATGATAGTGGAGGGCTGTTATTCAGACTGGAGGCCTGTGACTGTCAGTGAGGTCAGTGCCTCAGGGATCGGTGCTGAGTCCACTGTTGTTTGTCATCTATTTTAACAATTTGGATAAGAATGTAGTTGGCATGGTTAGTAAATGTGTAAAATTGATGGTATAGTGGACAGTGAAAGTTATCCAAGATCTCAAAAGGATCTAGATGGACTGGGGAAAGAGGGGCCACAGAATGTCAGATGGAATTCAACTCAGATAGTTGCAAGTGTTGCAGTTTTTGAAGTTAAACCAAGGCAGGACTTGCATAATAGACACTTTAATATAGACACAATGTGCTGGAGTAACTCAGAGGGTCCGGCAGCATCTCTGGAGAACATGGATAGGTAACGTTGAGTTGGGACCCTTCTTCAGACAGTAAATGGTAGGTCTCAAAGGAGTAGAAAAGAGAGACTTAGGAGTACAGTTGCATAAATCCCTGAAAGTGGCAATGGATGCAGACCGGGTGGTGAAGGTGGTGTTTGGGAAGCTTGGTTTCATCACCGAGTACAAGAATCGGGATATCATTTCACAATTGTTCAAGTCATTTGTGAGACAAGCACTAGTCACTATAAGAAGGATGTAATTAAGCTGGAAAGGCTACAGAAACTAATCAAAAGGATGTTATCATGGCTGAAATGCACGAGTCATAAGGAGAGACTGGATAAGCCAGGTCTTCTACCTCTCTCTATAGCATATGAGACCGAGGGGTGACCTTAAATGAATTTTAAAATCATGTGTGGCATAGACAAGGTGAATGCTCAATACTTTTCCCATGATAGGGAGATCTAAGACTAGAGGTTATAGTCTTAAGGTGAACAGGGAAAGATTTAAAAGGGACCCAAGGGATAACCTTTTCTGTTTACATAGAAGGTAGTGTTGAGTATATGATACATGCTGTCAGAAGAAGGCTATAAAGACGGGTACAAATACATCTAGACAGGTCAAATGCAGGATATCGGGACAATTTCAAGTAAACATCTTGGTCAGCATGGACAAGTTAGGCTGAAGGACCCGTTTCCATGCTGTATAACTTTAAAACATCTGTTCACGGAGGTTGCTATTGTATCCCACATCGTCCTAGATTAATTCTGCAAAGGACCAACAGAAACGTTAGTTACTCTTTTCCTTTAAATATTGCGCTGAAGCTTTTCATACCCGTTTTCATATTTTTGCTTATTTACTATCAATTTAGTAATATTTTATTGTATTAATATTTTAGTAATCTTTGTTGGTTTCCAAAAAATTCCTGGTCCTCAAACGATCTCTCCATTTTTTAACCCTTTGATCAAATAACATTCTACGAGATTCCAGATTCGACCATGTACAGTATCTTGCATTACCACTTCATTCCTTTGATTTCACCCTTAAATTCTACACGTCCTAATGCAGCCTTTATTCTCAATGCTACGCATCTTTGCTGTGAATTATGAAATATTCCCTCAAATATTTACCATTGCTTATCTATTGTGTCTGTGGAATTCTCTGCCTCAAAGGGCGGCGGAGGCAGGTTCTCTGGATGCTTTCAAGAGAGAGCTTTCAAGAGAGAGATAGATAGGGCTCTTAAAGATTGTGGAGTCAGGGGATATGGGGAGAAAGCAGGAATGGGGTACTGATTAGAGATGATCAACCATGATCACATTGAATGGCGGTGCTGGCTCGAAGGGCCAAATGGCCTACTCCTGCACCCATTGTCTATTGTTTTACCTGTTAATTTATTTTTCTTCACTTGAACCAATTCTGTCTTCATAACATTGGCTTTAGACTCGAGGCACCACGTTGTTCACTCTCAATTTATCATGTTATGACCACCATTGCTCATGGGATTCCTCCCCCACTACAGTAAATCAGCCCCAATCTCCATGAATCCCAATTTTGCTCCCATGCCCCTGCTAACCATCCCCGCCCCTCACCTCCATAGGGCAAGGTAGTGCAAACTTCCAGATTTTCCACTGATATTCTGTAGCACTCACCTCCTCCCTTGGCCCCAAATCCCAAGCAACATTTCAATTCCACTCTTTGATTCCAATCTACTGCCTTTTGCACCAAAAAATATCACTGCACCATCTTAAAACATAAAACATAGAACAGTTCAGCAAAGGAACAGGCCCGTTGGCCTGCGGTGTCTGTGCCGACCATGACGCCAAATTAAACTAATCCCATCTGTCTGAAACATGGTGTGTGTCTTTCAATCCTCTGCCTGTTCATGTGCTTGTCTAAAAGCCTCATAAACAATGATATTGTATATGCTTCCACTACTTCCCCTCATGCTATATTCCAAGCAGCTAGCATTGTCCTTGTAAACAAAAAGCAAGTGTCCCAAACCTCTAAACTTTTCTTCCCTCACCTTAAAACTATGCTCACTAGTATTTGCCATTTCTATCCTGTGATTTATCCTTTGAAATGGTCAGTTAATGCAGAGGTATATTACAGACAAAGGACAGCCAGATGGTTCAAATCAGAGCTAATTACCCTGGTCAATAGGATTTTATCTATATTTTGTTGTGAGCTGGTGTACCGTTTTTAAACTGCAGCTTTATTGCAAACTTTGTATCATTGTCCAATTCTCTTATGAGGCAACACATTCCCATGGTTTGCTTAACTTGGAGCAGCTTAAATATTCAAATATTCTCTATCACACACCCACAGTAAACAACATTCATCAGGGAGTTGGCAGATAATTAAATTCATTTTACAACAACCAAACCTAGACAGAGAAACCCTAGCAAGACAACATCTGGTTGAGCTCCACAATCATCTATGTGCTTCACTCGTAGAGTATTTCCTTCTGAAATTCTGCTTTATGTTGCCTGTCAGGAAAAAAATCATTTAAATGTTGATATGCATTTTCCCCAAAAAACTGAAGAGAATTTTAGAAAATGTACCAATTTCATTCCATTTGCACTGTCTAGCCAATTCAATGGGATAGCCATCAGAACGGGTGAAAATTTCCACGTGGGGAAGACTAAACAGAACATGACCAAGTGGAGAGCCATCAAGGACATAATTCACAATATGGCATTACTCTGTGCTGTTTGATTCGGAAATAGGTCTTCGGGGGAATAGTAGTACATTGGAAGATGACAGGGAAGGAGGAAATAAATAATGATGAACTTGTTTCTAGGACGTATCTGAGATTAAGGTTCCATGATCTGATGCAAGAAGAAGTCTCAGCTCCAAGTCATACTTGCTGTTGGAGAAACCTCTGCTTCTCTTAAGGCAGAATAATAATGTTGGCTTGTACTCGGTAGAATTTAAAAGACTGAGGGGGGATCTTATAGAAAATTACAAAATTCTTAAGGCTAGACGCAGGAAGATTGCTCCCGATGTTGGGGAGGTCCAGAACAAGGGGTCACAGTCTAAGGATAAGGGGGAATTTCTTTAGGACCAAGATGAGGAAAACATTTTTCACACAGAGAGTGGCGAGTCTCTGGAATTCTCTGCCACAGAAGGTAGTTGAGGCCAGTTCATTGGCTATATTTAAGGGGGAGTTAGATGTGACCCTTGTGGCTAAAGGGATCAGGGGGTATGGAACGAAGGCAGGTACAGGAAACCGAGTTGGATGATCAGCCATGACCATATTGAATGGCGGTGCAGGCTCGAAGGGCCGAATGGCCTCCTCCTGCACCTATTTTCGATGTTTCTATGTTTGAAAGATGCTAGAGAAAGCTTCACAATTCCAAACATTGAAATTTACATCAAAAAATTACCACGTCTTATCCCTCAGAAAATGAATGCACCTTTGGACCAGACACATGGAGTGATAAATTGCAAATCATTTTTTTAATCTTTCTGTGGAAAAGCCCAATCCCCAATGTGCAGTGGTTTAATTTGATATTTAAGTGCATTCTGGAACATATTCTAGCCCATCCACAATGATCAGACACAAAATGCTGGAGTAACTCAGCAAGTCAGGAAGCATCTCTAGAGAAATGGAATAAGTGATGTTTCGGGTTCAGACCTTCTTCAGACAGTTAGCCTACCCAAGGCTTGAAATTACTAAAATGGTACGCAGATGGGAGATCCAAGATGCTATCCTGCTGATGCAGGACCAATGGCTTAGCCTGTCAAGATTTTATCTTGGTGAGATATTTCATACCTACATAGACGTGGTATTATTCCACCAGTAAATGCTAATTGCATCAACATTTATTACATGTTGTACCTCTGAGCTGACACCCAACGCCTCTAATATTGCATTTCAAGGACCTGCTGCTAAACACGACAGGAATCATTCTGTGCATAAGTGCCTGGACTCTCAATGCACAGTCTTGAGTTCAAATTTCACCTCAGCAGGCAAGAAATTGAGGCAGCACTAGATTCGTGCAGCGGCAGAGTTGCTGCCTTCCAGCGCTAGAGACCCAAGTTCGATCCCGACTATGGGTGCTGTCTGTGCTGAGTTCGCCTGGGTTTCCTCACACTCCAAAGACGTACAGGTTTGTAGGTTAATTGGCTTTTGTAAATCGTAAATTGTGCCGTGGGTAGGATAGTGCTACTATATGGGGTCAACGTTGGTTGGCTCGGTGGGCTGAAGGGCCTGTTTCCACATTGTATCTCTAAAGTCTAAAGTAAAGCAATATTTGAATTTTGTTTAATTGTTTATTTGGAATAAAAATCGAGAATCAAGAAACTGCCATGGTTCACAAATGCCCATTCAGGAAATAAATAGAATTGCTCATCTGGATTATATGCACCTCCAAACCCATATTCTCAAGGACAACATATAACAGATCTGGAAATTGCCACTCAATTATGCCAAACTACCCAAGGGTAACAAGGAATTAGCAAAAAGGTCAGCACCCACACCCCACGTACCAATATAAAACATCAATTCTCCACACTTCCAAAATGAGAGCCCATTAAAAAATTTCAATTTTGATTAAAGCAAATTGCTGTAAATACGGGCAAGGAATACCACTTCCATTGGGGTGGATTAGTTCCGGTTTCACAGGACCATCTAGCTCTTGTTCACAGAGCAGATAATACATCCAGAGCTCGATCTACAAGCTGCAACTCAATACGTAGTCTGCATGCACTGTGCATTTCAAACAGATTGGTGAAGTTCAACACATTGCCAAGCTGCATGCAAATTAGCAACCAGCATCTGAACTTTGAACAATTCCACCAGCACACATGCTAGATAAAATATGGAAGATAAGAACTTTAATTATTCTTCCACCAACTGTTTGCTAGTTCCACTCCCAAAAGATTTAGAAATATTCTTCCCAAAGTTAACAACTAAAGTACATCTCAAACAAACCACCATTTTTATTTAATGTACTAAAATATTTTAATGAATTTTGGACCCAAGGAATTCTGGAATTCTACTGTGGAAAGATTACACAAGGTTTTTACTTTATTAACTGGACTTTATCCGTGGTTAACAAGTTGTGGATGTATATTCAGAGTTACTAGAAAGATGGTACTAGCGTTTCAACAGGTTTCATGCTGAAAGGAAAAAAAATATTGCCAAGATAGTTAAACCACCCCTTCATTTAAAAGCTAGCAAGTTTTACAAATGTTAAGTCAATGAAAGCAAAAGGAAATAGTTCATCAAGGGCTGGAAAGGGGTGAGGGGTGGAGGTAACTGAATGAAATGGTCCTTTCATCCGCTGAATTTCTTTTCAGAAAATAAAAGTGCAACAGTTTTGCCAGGTGTTTTTTTTTTAAAAAGAGAGATGTTACTTGAAGGTTCTGAACCTAGCATTATGCAGTGAAATGCCCTACATTTTTCTTTTATGGTCCTGGTCTGAAACTTCCTTTGCAACCAAAACAATAATCTACTGAGATGAAATGGCCGCCTGCTCTCTGCCAAGCCAAGTTCTTCAATGTAGACACTACATCCTTCTATGTGGACCCACCCCCCCCCCCCCCCCCCCCCCCCCCAGCTGCTGCTGCTGCCCAACAGTTTTATCTCCTGCGTCACAGCTCTGGCAGCAGGCTTGCTGGCTCTGCAGATCAGAGGCCCCAGTTTGCAACTCTCCATATGTAGGTCTCGATTTTTATTAATGTATAAAGAAAGCACTGAACATGGCCATGTGCAGAATCCCCCTGAGCTTTGACAAAATCTCAGTCCACTTACACACCCAAGACAGACAAAATGCAAGTTCTTTTCCTCTGCAACCTTGGATAAAATGTAGGACAGGGCAGATTATCCAAACACTGTATCTCATTTCTTAGACAATAATCACTGGGCGCTTTCTCAGCTAGTGACATCAATCACCGAGCCATTATTTCCTTTAAAGGGGCATTGTGTGGACTTGCAGGATCAGTTTAATCCAAACAATTGAGTTAGAGCAGATTGCTTCACACTTTCCTATCTCCTGCCATACAAATAAAAGCAACTGGAGATCTGAAACACAATCAGTTTCATATGCAAGACTCCCACCTTCCAACAGAAATCCATTATAGTCATATCTCAAACACCATTTTCTGCATGAAAAAATATTCTTATTGGCAACTGTCCAAAAGCTTGGAATCCAGTTTGACAAGGTTTTTGGTGGCTCTTCAATTCTCTGTTCCAACATTTCAGATCTGTGCATAGTACTCAAAATGACATCCGGCTGCAGTACGCATTAGAGCATAAATAGCAACACCACATTTGCACTGATTCTCAACATATTCTTGAAAAGATATCCTAAATTCAAGGATCAACATACGGTTTGATATTTGAGATGTTTATTATGGATAAATGCTAATTCCCAAGATAATTTAACCCACAGATGGTGCTTCTGCTATTTATTTCAAATATTCACTAGGCTCCATTTTCAAAATTCTTCCTTGAATATCTTGAACATTAAAAATGGAATATACATCACATTTATCTAGGGTTCACCTCATAAGGTCATAAGTGTTAGGAGCAGAATTAAGCCATTTGACTCATCGTCTATTTCAATCGTGGCTGATCTATCTCTCCCTCCTAACCCCATTCTCCTGCCTTCTCCCCATAACCCCTGACACCTGTACTAATCAACACTGAACTGTTAAAACCTTTGAACACTGCCATTATTTAATGTACTGCTGTTGGACTCTTGAGTCAATAGTCTTTATCTCAAAAAGAGTTCCTCTATCGGATTAATCAAATCTATAATTTGGAAAAGCAGACCGAGACAGAACCGGATTTATCGAACCACGACTCTTTCCACGTCTTAAAACCTCTTTTCTTTTAATTCTTTCCCACAACTATCATTTCGTGTAGCCGATGCCTGGAATCAATGAAAGCTGTAGTAAAAAGGGTTAAGCACCTAATGGAATTCAACTCTCAACTTTAAACTGTGATCGAAAACCTTAAATAAAACCAGGCATTTGCACAGAAAAAAGCACCATCTGGTCACCTGGATTTTCTCTCAGTAGGTTTATCATGGTTATATTTGTTGGGGGGGGGAGGGAAGGAATGAGAATAGTAGAGATGGAATTAAAATGTCCCTGGTATAAAATGCCTACTCGTTCTGCACTGCAAAATGTTCCATAAAATCCTTAGAACATATGAATTCCTCAAAACAAGATGAAAACAAAATAAAACTCAAAACAGTTCTGCAGCATGACTGACAAATACTTCTCAAAACACCATAACCAAAACTATGTGGCTAAGAACGACAATGTATATGTACTTCGACTAACCCGATACAAAGAATCTGGACATGCTTAAGCTTCACAGAAACTTTTGATAAAGAACATGAATTAAAAACAATCACACAATATGTGCACGGCATTGTGTTCTTCACTATCATTCAACTATTGACCAGCAAATCTTTGACCAGAATGAGCAACTTACTACTCATTACGATCTACAATGACAAACAGTCTTCATCTTCCAAATGGAAGCCATAAAACTCCAAAAACTAAATTCAAGATCTCAAGGTTCATAAAAGGATCTTATTTCCATTATGAAGGAGAAAAGACTTGAAACATTTTTCACTAGCTTGCAAACAAGCTGAAGGCTAATCATATTTATTTACATTGATTTAATCTGTCATTCTTAAGGATTTCATTTAGCTTACCATGAGGGATTTTATAATGACCGAAACTGTTCCAGCAGGCAGGATAAGACCAGTGTCTACACATGCACTGAGATTCAGGAAGCACAATTAGGTAACAGCCATTACAGATCTCAACAGGCTGCATTCTTGGAGAGTCTTATCCACCATCTTGTGTTAATCTCATTGGAAAGAGCGCAAAAAAATAATTCATTGAACCAAGAACAAGTGATTGTTAAGCAGTCGAAGCCATGGACACAACAATCAATCATGTGGCTCAAATGCCCACGGGGGACCTCATTTTTCATGCCTATTTTGCCAGATTCTCGGCACAAAACATCCCGCCTGCAGTACCTCACAGATAGAAGAACGGCATTTATAGACTTCTTGCTAAGGAGTCTTATCCTGCTTTGCCATAACTTCCTCTCGTGTGATAGCCCTCGATAGCTCACGTTGAAAAAGGGTACAGCAAACAGTCTGAAACCTCAGCTCTTCCTAGACTGAAGCTCTAGCCACTCAAGAACAGCTTGCGGAACTGTGACAACAGCTTGGTGCATACAATGCGAAAGGTTGTGGGCAGATTAACAGGCTTGGATATACAGATCCTTTGTCACAATGTACTCGGGTCCACCATGGAACAGAATTAAAATTAATACATTGCAAAGGATGCAAAATGACTGCACATAATGCAGTTTCCATTAAAATCAAAACATTAATGCATTTCTTTCATGGTATATGGGCATCACTGGAAATGTCAGCAAACAATGCTCATCCTGAATGACTAAGTAGCAACTAATTCATCTTCTTTGGCATCACTGATTGCATTATCAATAACTTACTTTTCTTTATGTTATTTCAGGGAGGTTTTTTTATTAAAGTCCACATTTCATCACCTGTACGATCAGAAGTGGAGATGCTTGCTAGCGACTGTCTGCATTTCACTTTCATTATCAACTCCTCATAAAATGAAGCAGTCCATACCATAACCATTAAGACATTGATGTAATTCAGACCTGGTCTGACAAGCGGCATGTAACTGGTGGTAGACTACGACCATCACTATCTAGCAAGAGAGATTATAGAGCACTAGATTTGGGTCATCATGCTACAGCTGTTCAAGACATTGGTAAGGCTACATTTGACATCCTGTATACAGTTCATATGACAAAGGAGGAGAATTAGGCCATTCGGCATATCTAGTCTGTGCCGCCATTCAATTATGGCTGACCAATTTTTCCCTCCCAACCCCATTCTGCTGCCTTTTCCCCGTAACCTTTGACACCCTTACTATCGATCCCTGCTATAAAAATACCTAATAACTTGGCCTCCACCGCCGTCTAGGCAATGAATTCCACAGACTCACCACCCTCTGGCTACAGAAATTACTCGTCTCCATTCTAAAGATATGTTCTTTTATTCTGATGCTGTGCCCTCTGGCCCGAGACACTCCCACTACTGGAAACATCCTCTCCACATCCACTCTATCTTGGGCTTTCATTATTCAGTAGGTTTCAATGAGATCCCCCTCATCTGGTTGCCCTTCTAGAGGAAGAGCACCATTAAACTGGAAAAGGTGCAAAAAAAGATTTAGGAGGATGTTACCATGCCTGGAAGATTTCAGACATAAAGATGGCATGGATAGGCTTGGTCTTTTTTCCTGGAGCATAGGATGCTGTGGGGTGATCTAAAAGAGATTTATAAAAACACGAGGGGCCTAGATAAGTAAATACCCACAGTCCTTTCCCCCCCCCCCCCCCCCCCCCCCCCCCCCCTGAGTAGGGCAGTCAAAAGCTAAAGGGCACAGGTTTAAGGTAAGGGAAAAGCTGCAAAGGGATTCAAGGAGCAACCGTTTTGAAACGTGATAGGTACGTGGAACGAGCTGCCACATGAAGTGATAGAGACAGGTGCAATTATGAGATTTAACAGATACGTGTGGCAGGTATGTGGACGAGAAAGCTTTAATGTGATATGGGTGAGGCACGGGAAAATGGATCTAGCAAAGTGAAGTTTCTTCCGACTGGAGTCTGAAGAAGGGTCCCAACCCAAAATGTCACCCATTCATTCTCTTCAGAGATGCTGCCTGTCCCGCTGAGTTACTGCAGCTTTTTGTGAATATCTCCTGGTAGGCAACTTGGTTGTCATGAACAAGGGCCTGTTTCCATGCTGTACAACTATGATTCTATAGCCAGCTACCAATTAAATTCAACGAGATATCATTGTTGAACCATCCAACATCCTCAGGGTTGGGGGCAAGTGTAAATATGAAATGGGAAGTAAGTGGGAAGGGTAAATCAGAGGTTGTGTATTCTATAACAAATGGTTCAAAAATGGCTTACACCAAAGACAAACCACATCAGAGTGTAATGGAACACTCTCCACATGTTAGTAACTGACAAAGCTCAACACCATCCAGGACAAAGCAGTCCTTGCCCCCCCCCCCCCCCCCCACACACACACACACACACACACACACACACACACACCCCAAGGAGGACAAGGGCAAAAGATGCTTATCTCTCTCAATGTCACTCTGTATCTCAACGAGGGACTAGATCTCCTCAACAACAACAGGACTGAACCTTAGAACTCCCTACCCAACATCACAAAGCACCTTCACCAGGACAGCAGTCGTTATAGAAAGTAGCCCATCAGCACCTTCTCAAGGACAAATGCAGTGGCCATACAAGCTTGATTCACTAGTGATGCCCATAAATAAATTGAAATAAACAAATAGTTTGAGGCAACCTTGTTAGAAGCAATCACATTTGAATAACAATATTAACCCACATAAAAGCTCTTGTAAACTGGGAACAGTCCTGCGGCAGCGATCAGTCAACAAGATGTGGAAAATCCTAATAATTCTCAAGAGGAAATGACTACTGTAGTTCAGAAGCTGGCCAGCAATAACACCATAGTACAGAAAGATCTAAGTTTTGTTCACAAGGATTTTGTTCCAGGTTTTTAAAAAGTTGCAAAATTGAAGCCCATAACTCAAAATATCTCATGCAGAGCGTGCAAACTTAGTTCAACAAACTAGATTCTTGGATGAGCCGTAAGCTCGACCAACCTTCTCTCAAAATAAATTCCACCCTGTGACCCGACTTGGTTTTATTTCCAGTCACAAGTTGCCTTGCAGAGAGACAGAAGTTCTAGACACTGCAAAAGTGTATCAGAAATCCTTGGTAAGCATTCTACCCGTTACCAATATTCCTTCTGTGCTTTTAAATCATGTGGATACAGAGCAGAGACAGACGGTCTCTGTAACTTTCTGGAAGTTTCCATGCTTTCCCACCAAATTAAACAGAAGCAGCTTTGAAGAAAAGAGACTTCCAAATCATTAAAGTCCAAATCCCCATTCCTTCTAGAATCTCTTCAAAAAAACCACCAACATTTTCCAAAACAATCTCTTTATCACTAGAGCATGTATACAAAAATGTGACATGCTTCCTCCCAACAAAAATAACTGTTGATCATTTGAAATCTTGGAATGTTTAACCAAATTTATGTCTACTAATATTAAATTTATACCAACACATTTAAATAAAAATCTATGCATGGATACTTATTTCGAGTGACATCCAAATCAAGCCAGATTCATAATAACCTTTGATCGCTAGAAGGCACCAGGTAAATGTTCGAGATATATCCCACAATACCCCAAACGAGTGCCTCTGGCCATAAATCGACCATCAAGTCTCAAAACACCAACAACAGCTATTATTTTAATCCTAAACTATCCTTCATTTGTCATTCTATTTTGAGATACTACTACATAACCAGAAAATTGAAGCATGGTAGATATTTCCTTTAATAAGATCTATGAATAAAATCCTTTAAACTAATTTGCAAGATTTCCATAGAAGTGTATTTAAATAAACAAGGCCATCTTGTTATTGTTTTAAATGACACCAATCCAGAATACTTTTGCACTTCTAGTAAAGCTTTGACAGCTCTCCATTACGATGCTCACTAAATCATGGTCATCATATTAGAAATGGAGAAACAAACCACTTAATTATCTACCCGTACGAAAGAAAACAGTGAGAAATATCCAATATAGATTCTTAACATTGCACTTGAAGCGGGAAGATTCAGCCAACAATTAAGCATAATTTGCTCCAATAAATTTTCAACATGAGCTTCTCCATTGAAATGGATGACAGGAAATGCCAGAGATTTATAGTTGTTCTGGTTCTGACACTGAAGGTTTAAAATCGCTCCACAACAAAAATGGAACCAAACTGATTCATGGTCACAGCACCATCCAACCACCAACAGTTCCACACTATAGCCCTCATCCTGAAGAAGATCACAATTGGCCATATCTACATTAAAGCTAGAAACGACACCGCAACATGGCAGCCTCTACACTGACAATATCCTTGATGAAACATTCTTCCAAAGTACATCCTTCTTCGTTACAACCAATCACAAATGAAGTCCTTTTCCTCTGCAACACATTTAAAAAAAACATATTTAAGGAGAAAATGTGATCTGTCCCTCATATTACAATAATCCAAGGTCTTGAATTTAATGGTCATCTAATACTCATGATTCAGCACTTTAATTTTTGAAGTACACACTGTTGCCAGCATTAACAATAAAGTCTGAGAAAGGACATGAAATAAAAATCTCAATCACTGACACTTTTTTTTAGAAAGGTTCATTTTAAATCCAACCAACCCATGGAAGCAAAACCACAATCCTCTCATATTTCTGCAAACCTTGGCTTAACCGCAGCTGAACAAGAGAAGGATATATCTCAAAAATAATCAAACTCAACCAGCGAGGTTCTTAGAATGCATTATGCCGAAGCCCAAAGATTCTTCAAAACCAAAGGCATCTCTGTCCTTGAGGTTTCACAAGAATCATGAGCAGACAACCACATTATGAACTGTCCCTATTAGTCCATCTTTCTATATCACAGCATGGAGAGCAGAACTCATTTCACATTTTCCAACACATGCAAGATCCTTCAGCAATTAACCAACATCATACTTAAATAAAAATCTGCCACAAAAGAGAATACCAAGAACCTAATGTCATAATAAAATCAAATTTGGAAGTTTAAAAAAATAATAATTAATGCAAAAATATATATATCTCCCTTACCAAGGTACCTCAATTTCCTGCAGAATCCAGGCTTCTTCTCCACCATTTTCTATGTGCTTCTAAAGGACAATGACATGGGCCTACCTGAATACAAGTGCTCACAAGAGGGATCTCTAGCGCTTACAGTAGCAGCAACATCTAAAGGCTCTCTGAGCAATCGCCCTTCTCTTTCACACACACACACAACTCATTCCCTGGAGCAGGCTTTGAAAAACATGGCTTCACATCAGGCTAGAGGAGGAGTCATTTCTCCATGGTCCCTCCTGGGGAGGGAAGAGGGTCCTCCTGCACTCAACAGTAACAAACACACAAAAAACCTTCTGCAAACCAGAGACAGATCTTGAAAAGGGGGGGGGGGGGGGGGGGGGGGAAGAGAAGCCACGAGGATCTATGGCAGATTCAGGAAAGAAACTAAAGAGAAAAGGAGGGGAGAGAGAGGGGAGAGGTGGCCCATGAGGAAGTGCAATGGTTTCCAGCCCAGCCGCTGTCTTTTGTGTCTAGTCTTGGACCAGATACCCAGCGACCAGGAGAAGCTTTCTTTATATTTTAAGTGAAAAGAGAAGCAACTGATGCTCATAAAGGAGAAAGAAAGAAACAAAAGACCAGCTAAAGCTCCTCGGTCGCAATGGCTCCTCCGTCAGCTCAGCTTACAGAGAAAGAGAGAGAGAGAGAGCGAGGGAGAAGCACTTTCCTTTCTCAACTCAGAGAAACATTCAATAAAACAAAGCAACAAAGACACCACTCACCTCCTGCACGGCCACAATGTCTCGAGAGAGCCCCTCTCTTCCTGGAAACCCACAAGATTCATGCAAGAGGAGCAAATAAAGACAATATTAGGAGGTTTAAAGAGCTGTGGCTGTAGCTCCGCGCTGGCTCCTAGTTCTCCAGCCTCTCTCCATACACAAGGCAGTCCCAGCACCAATGCAAGACAGAGGCACTCGCACACACCGCGCTCTCTCTCTCACACGCACACATTCACATCTCCACACAGGCTCTAACTCATTAATCTTCAACACCAACATTATTCCCGACGGCATTCACTTACACACAGGGAGGATGTCCTTCTCTCTTCCACCCCCAACACCCCAACCCCAAGGGCGAGCCCAAAGCCTTTTCTCTCTCTCTCGCTGCCTCTATATTGAAAGTTCCTCCACCACCACCTTCTTCTCTTTCTTCTTCTTCTTCGTCCAACCCCCCCACCGTCCCTTACAGGGTTCGCAGAGGGCGTGGGGGAGAGGTCTACAGGATCCGCATCCTTTCAATGAAATGATGACCAGATCTGTGGCGGACACCACCAGATGAAAGGAGGAAGAAAGGGAGAAGGCAGAAAGAAAGAGAGAGAGCGAGAAAGAAAAGTTGATGACAAAGGGGGTGTTAAAGAGTTGAGAGCAGACCAGCCACAGGGGGGAGAAGGACTAAGCTTCCTCAAGGCACGGTGCCAAGCTAACAGGTGCCAGGGACAATCATTGCAACCCAATTTGGGAGGGGGACATGCTTCACATCACTAATCAGGAGAAGGAAAACAAAGTTTGCATCTGCTCTATAGATAATTACCTCTTTGCAAGCTCAGGCATTGCTGAACATTTGGAAACCTCCCTGGTCCCCCCCACCCTCATTTTAACACGCAGATAAATAAAGACCAGCAAAATAATATCTCAGCCATCTAAGAGGTTCTTCGCATGGCTAGGTGTGACTTCTGTTTTAAAAATAAAACTTCTCTTCCCTTCCCTGCTGGTGAAGTGAACTAGTCTGTGACGTAAGCCCCTGCCCAAAGAGATAAATTGAGGCGCTTCTGCCCAATTCTTGGTGTTTTTCTAGCAGTTAGTGCCCTCGACATCTGGCTGCTTGCAAACAACCACCATCCTAACACCGCACCCCCCACCCTCCCTTCTAAAGCATCCAGTTTCTCCTCACCTTCCCCCACCCTCCAAAACAAAATCCCCAGCCTTCATCTCGCTGTCTGGAGTGCAGGCAGAGCTGGTGCGTGTAGGGGAGGTGAAGAACATTAATCACCCACAGTAAACAAGGCAAAGAGTTTGCATTGTGCGGAGCAGCAGCAATCGGGTTGACGTTTTCTTTTTCTCTCTGCTGGTATCTGTCTATCTGCTGAGGGCAGAGAATTTGCAAAGCAGCAGAGGTTCAGGCAGTCTGTGATCTAAATGCCGGGGTAGGGCTCGTGGGGGAGGGGGCGGCGGGCGATGGCAGAAAGCCTTTGAAGCGTCGCAGATCAGATGAGTCTGTGATTGCTGGGGCAAGCGCAGGATGAAGAAAAAAGGGGAGAGAAGTCGCCAAAGCAGAAGAATCCATCTCCTCACGATTGTATTTATCTTTTGTCTCCCTCCCCACTCGCAACCCTTCACTTTGTTTAAGAATTGTGATCGTTTTACCAGTGTAGGTGAGATGTGTTTCAGCAGGGAGGCCATGCCTGGCACGGAATAAACTCTAAATGGTTTCCCTTCAGAAAATGGAAAACATCAAGCGTTTCCCGCCACACACTTATACGTGAAAAGATGCGGATATACACAAAACGTGCAACATTTACACGTGCACACGCAAGCAGACACGCGTGTATACAGATGCCGACACAGCTGTACATGCAGCCACAATTTGCACGTGCACATTTATGCACATACACATGCATGCATTTATACACAAACAATCTCAGACAATCCCTTGAGATGGAGAATGACATGAGCTGCAGTTCCCAGTCCTGCAGTTCCCAAGTGAGTGATAAGGCTAATGTGGGATCTGCAGATTCTGCCACTGGTGATGCTTGATGGGTGGGCTGGTGGGCAGTGTGACTGGGGGGGGGGGGGGGGGGGTTGGGAAGACACAGGACTGTCTTCCCAACCAGTAAATTGAGGGTTCTTGAGGCCATCATTTTCTACTTTGAGCAATAATGGACCAAGGGTTCCCGAATGTCAGTGAGGATGCTACACATTTGACACAAGGCTTGGGAACATAATTGATTTTTTTTTTTTTGATGCAGTTAATAAAAATCTGAATTTCTTCGTATGGCCAACGTTTGTGTTTGCGCTCCGAAGATGATGTTGAGATTCATCGTCATTGATTCCCTTCATTAAATGTCCCAAAATATGGGATGAAGCCATGTTATAAGGTTTTCAGTGACTCGTCATAGACCTTTATTATTGGGGACTGGTACTGTACAGGAGAGGCCACTTTCTCCTATGCTTCAAATATAAGACCTTAGATGCTTCAATGAATGAGTCAAGCATGTCTTCAGGTTCGGCCTATGAAAATGCATGTAAGGACTACAGCTCATTGACTCATGTTGTGGTAATCTTAGTTTCTAGGAGTGAGGCCAAGTACGTTGAACAGTTTTCCATTTGTCTGTGGATGAGTTCCATTCCAGCAGGAAACATGTTGAAAGTGAGGTTCAGCATCATGGCGAGAAAGACTGAGGAAAGTGTTTGGGTGATGATGTAGTCTATTGATATCAGTCTGTTGTGGACCTATTGGTTAAGATCACAGCTTGTGTGGCGTCATGAAGCAGATGCAATGTGGAAATAGGTTTCTACAAGCAGCCAAATTTGAGAAGAATGATCCCCAGTCCCTGTTAAATGAAATTCAAGTTTTCTATGGTCATAAAAGGCCATTGTGTAGTGGTCGTTTACTGTGCCCTTACTGGGTGTTAATATGCAGTGAAGATTATATCCATGCTACCTCTAGATAGACAGAATCCACATTCTGATTGAGGGAAGAGTACATGGGTTGCAAGGAGGACCATGACTTTCCCTAGGGCAGACAGCAGGGAGAGTAGACCCCTGTGGTTACTGCAATCTGACCGGTCCCCTTTCTTGAAGATGGTCACAATTAAACCACTCACAACTCCTGCATAGAAACATATAAAGGACCAGTCTTATCCACTCTTCTCCCCCCTCCCGTCAGGCAAGAGATATAGATGTTTGAAAACGCACACCTCTGGTTCAGGGACGGTTTCTTCCCAGCTGTCATCAGGCAAATGAACCATCCTCTCAACACCAATCTACATCATTGGAGATTAATCAGACTTTATCGAACTTCCATGTTATATCTTGTACTAAATGTTGTGCTCTATCCTTTATCTGTGCATTGTGGAAGGCTTGATTGTATTAATGTATAGTCTTTTCTTTGACTAGATAGCATCCAAACAGAAGCTTCTCCCTGCACCGTGCTACATGTGACAATAATAAACTAAAGGTCAGATGAAGTGTCTCAACCCAAAACCTCACCTATTCCTTTACTCCAGAGATGCTGCCTGACCTGCTGAGTTACTTCAACATTTTGTTCTATATGTTTAAAGTAAATTAAACATCTTCCCAGAAATGGAAGATGAGTGTTAATTGATATTTGATGTTCCTATTTTTCAACAGAGATACTACGTACTCCTGAAACCTTGGTATTTTTCTCTTGGCACATGGCCTTTTAAACTTAATATTGGTCAAAGTGGTCAGCGAGACTGGACTGATTTGTTCTCAAAGGCACACATGGGTGAACAGATACATGTGCGAATACAGACAAGAAACACATTTATATCTACATCTGACATTTTGATAAATGCTTTCTAAATTAAGACATTCACACATATACATACATACATAAAGTATAAAATAGATACTCAGGCTGAAGAAGGGTCGCAACCCAAAACACCACATCCATTTTCTCCTGAGGTGCTGCCTGACACTCTGAGTTACTCCAGCGTTCAGGTTTCCTAAGTGGGCATTAGGAAACCTGAACGGAAACCACTGGAGACTTTGCGCCCCACCCAAGGTTTACGTGCGGTTCCCGGAGGTTTTTGTCCTCCAGCCACCACCTTCAACTAGCATCGCAACCGACTTCGACTAATACCCATGAATAGTTACACATTATACATACCAATACATAGGTGCTTAACCAGGTATGCTGAGCCAAGGAAAGTATAATCCGACTTCAAGGAGCAGGCATACTTTGTTGTGTGTATAGATGGCAGCATGTGTTTGAATGTCAGTTGTGCGCATGGTCTAAAGCGCGATATCCCTCCCACAGAGATCTGTGGATACATACGGGTCAACTGAAACTGTCAAACTAACCTGTAACATGGTCTGTCGATTTCCCTTCACAGATGCTGCCTCATCAACTGAGTTCTTCCAGCAGGTTTTTTTTTTGATCAAGATTCCAGCATCTGAAGTCTCCCGTGTCTGCATCACGAGATATTTGTTGAGTGAGAATAGAGCCTGTGGAGGAAAGATGATTTCATGGAGTTGTCGAAGAAGGCAGCAGTAAACTAATAGAATGTCAGCATAGACTCAAAAGACAATATCCTCTTTGTCTCTATGTTCCTGACAACTTAGCCATTAATTAAATTTTAAGGAGGGTTACCGGAGCAATGTTCAATTGAAATCTAATTCAGGTTTTCTTTAAATATTAGAATGTCCCAACTCTACAAAAGTCACAGCCTGCATTTATGTGTTTCACTCACTTAGTATTTTGCAAGAGCAATTATTCAAATCTTATTTGGCACCAAACCAAAAAAAAGACAATATTTACATTTGGAGATCAAGAGTGGAAACAGACCCTTTGCCCCACCGAGTCTGTGCAGACTATCAATCACCCACACACTAGTTCTATGTTATCCCACTTTCGCATCATACACGCTGGAGTTAATTTACAGAAGCCAATCAATTTACAAACCTTCACGTTGTTGGAATGTGGGAGGGAACTGGAGCACCCTGAGAGAACCCACTCAGTCACAAACAGCACCGGAGTCAGGATTGAACATGGATCTCTGACACTGTGAGGCAACAGCTCTACCGCTGCACCACTGTTGCGCGCTAAGGCATTATAAAAGAAGAATGAGGCAGCTAGAGATCTTTTGGGAAGATTTCAGATCATACAACCTTGGCTGCCACCGGTGTGATTGAATCCAGCACAATATATTGTGGCCAGAATTGGGAAGGAATGGAAATCCTGCACGTCTAGAGGGTTACCGAGTCAAAGCCAAGTCATGGGAGCACAAATGACAAATCTCTAGTAATCTACCGATGACCAACTCCTAATCTTCGACATTAATAGTCTTCTCCAATTTTTTTTCTATTTACTAAGTTTTTAAAATGTTTCGGTATCGCATTCAATCACAACACCAAGCCTGATTAGAATCTTAGTAATAGAGTCATACAGGGTGGAAACAGGCCCTTTGGCCCACACTTGCCCACACCGACCAACATGCCCCGTCTACACTGGTCCTACTTGCTTATGTCTGACCCATATCCTTCTAAACCAATCCTATCCATGTACCCCCTCATGTACCCAAATCTTTCCCCCTCATCTGTTTCTCGTGCCTTTTTCAAAAAAATTCTAAACACCTGTTTTCTCTCTTCATTCTTGGGTATTGTGTGTAGATTGACGATTGAAAAAAAAGTAATTTAATCCATTTTTAAATAAGGCTGTAATGTAACAAAATGTGGAAAAAGTGAAGGGGACTGAATACTTTCTGAATGCACTGTAGAAGCAATTTTACAGAGGTCAATTAACCTACAAACCCGCATGCCTTTGGGATGTGGGAGTAAACTGGAGTACCTGGAGGAGACCCACGTGCTCACAAGGAGAATGTGCAAACTCCACACAGACAGCACCCAAGGTCAGGATCGAACCTGGGTCTCTGATGTTGTGAAGCAGCACCTCTACCAGCTGTGCTACTGTATTGCCCCTCAGCTCCATTCTCAACCCCATGACAACAACAACTTGCTTTTTTTAATATGTTAAGTTATATCTAGGATCTTCAGAGCAGGATGATCAAAATACATGGTGCGGTCATGTAAGGTGACATTAGTGCAGAGGGAAGGAAAGCATAGGAGCACATTCCAAAGGTTTATGTTTGACAGCCGATAATACAGCCTTCAATGGTAAAGCAATGGAATCTAAGCATATTGGAGAAGTTCAATTACCTCAGGGTTGGAAGAAACCCTGTCAAGGGCTGGAAGAAAATTCAAAATAAGGGAGGAGTGAGGCTATAGAGCTGAACAAAGAAACATTTACAAACAAAGCATTGCATAGCTCTACGATCCAAAATAGATCAACAGGAACCAGGGGTTGCAGACAAACCGGATTTGGTGCAAATTGGCACATGGCAACAAATGAAGTTATGATTGCATTGGGTAGCACAAGAGAGATCATTATTTATATTTATTTAATTGCAAGTAAACTCCATGGTCTCCTCATTCCCTCCCACGTTTCTGGTGTGCACTCCTTTCTCTTACTTCCTTTTCCTTCCCCCCACCTTATGCTCATCTCCCACCCTTACCTATGCCATCCCCCATTTTCCTTTTATCCTCCCTGTTTACTCTTTCTCCTTTTGCCCACATTCTTCCCTCCAGCTTTACACTTCAATCCTCCCCTTTCCCTCCTTATCTGATCCTCTTTTGGCTCCATTTCACATTTAGCCTATGTCACTATCTCCACCCATCTACCATTGTTTCCTCCTGTCACTTGCCAGAGTTTGCCCAACCCTTACTGCTCTTTCCAAGCTTTCCTTCCCCACCCCTCCCTCCCTCTACTCTATCAGTCTTAAGAAGAGTCATGACCCAAAACGTTCCTTGTCCATTTCCTTCCACAGATGCTGCCTGATCCGCTGCGTTCTTCCTGCACTTTGTGTTGCTGAAGATTCCACTGTCTGCAGTCCTTTGTGTTCTCTTCTTAATTGCCCCGGATTTACTTGGGGACAGAGACATCTCCCCTCCTTCCTTCAGATTACTGGGACTCTTTTCACTCCATCCAAATTCAGACACAGGGTTTTGACATTCAAACGTTAGCTCTGGTTATCTTCTCACAGATACGGACTGAACTGCAGATAACTTCAAGTATTTTCTGTTTTTATTTCAGATTTCCAGCCTGTGCAGTTTTTTTTTCATTTTCACTTAATTTTTTTGGAACAAGAGAGATCACCCTGATGCATCAGAATGGCCAAGTCTCGAGACATCAAGGATATGGACTAGGAATCATAACAGGAGAGCTGAGGGATAGTGCCCGGGAAGAACATTTTTAATGAAGCCATCTCATACACGGGGTCCAGTAAAGTATCAAGTTATAGTCATAGAGTGATACAATGTGGAAACAGGCACTTTGGCCCAACTTGCCCACACCGGCCAACGTGTCCCAGCTACATTAGTCCCAATTGCCTGCGCTTGGTCCATATCCCTCCAAATCTGTCCTATTCATGTGCCCGTCTAACTGTATCTTTAACGTTGGCATAGTCCCAGCCTCAACTACCTCCTCTGGCAACTTGTTCCATACACCCATCACCCCTTGTGTGAAAAAGTTACCCCTCAGATTCCTATTAAATCTTTTTCCCTTCATCATGAACCTACAGTGGCTTGCAAAAGTATTCATACCCCTTGAACTTTTTCACATTTTGTCACGTTACAACCACAAACGTAAATGTATTTTATTGGGATTTTATGTGATAGACCAACACAAAGTGGTGCATAATTGTGAAGTGGAAGGAAAATGATACATGTTTTTCAAATTTTTTTACAAATAAAAAACTGAAAAGTGTGGCATGCAAAAGTATTCTGCCCCCTTTACTCTGATACCCCTAAATAAAATCCAGTGCAACCAATTGCCTTCAGGAGTCACCTAATTAGTAAATCGAGTCCACTTGTGTGTAATCTAATCTCAGTATAAATACAGGGTACAAAAAAGCTGGAGAAACTTCTCTAAGTGAAGCATCAGAGGTTTGTTGGAGAACATTAGTGAACAAACAGCATCATGAAGCCCAAGGAACACACCAGACAGGTCAGGGATAAAGTTGTGCAGAGGTTTAAAGCAGGGTTAGGTTATAAAAACAAATCCCAAGCTTTGAACATCTCACGGAGCACTGTTCAATCCATCATCCGAAAATGGAAAGCGTATGGCACAACTGCAAACCTACCAAGGCATGGCCGTCCACTTAAACTGACAGGCCCGGCAAGGAGAGCATTGATCAGAGAAGCAGCCAAGAGGCCCATGGTAACTCTGGAGGAGCTGCAGAGATCCACAGCTCAGGTGGGAGATGCTGTCCACAGGTCAACTATTAGTCGTGCACTCCACAAATCGGGCCTTTATGGAAGAGTGGCATGAAGAAAACCATTGTTGAAACAAAGCCATAAGAAGACCCGTTTGCAGTTTGCCACAAGCCATGTGGGGGACACAGCAAACATGTGGAGGAAGGTGCTCTGGTCTGATGAGACCAAAATTGAAGTTTTTGGCCTAAATGCAAAATGCTATGTGTGGCGGAAAACTAACACTGCACATCACCCTGAACACACCATCCCCACTGTGAAACATGGTGGTGACAGCATCATGCTGTGGGGATGCTTTTCTTCAGCAGGGACAGGGAAGCTGGTCATAGTTGATGGGAAGATGGATGGAGCCAAATACAGGGCAATCTTGGAAGAAAACCTGTTAGAGTCTGCAAAAGACTTGAGACTGGGGTGGAGGTTCACCTTCCAGCAGGACAATGACCCTAAACATACAGCCAGAGCTACAATGGAATGGTTTAGATCAAAGCATATTCATGCGTTAGAATGCCCCAGTCAAAGTCCAGACCTAAATCCAATTGAGAATCTCTGGCAAGACT
Organism: Okamejei kenojei; assembly: GCA_035221665.1. Classification (NCBI taxonomy): domain Eukaryota; kingdom Metazoa; phylum Chordata; class Chondrichthyes; order Rajiformes; family Rajidae; genus Okamejei; species Okamejei kenojei. The sequence continues at coordinate 72,280,254 of CM069133.1, read as the reverse complement.
TGAAAATAGCTGTTCACAGACGCTCTCCATCCAATCTGACTGAGCTTGAGCTATTTTGCAAAGAAGAATGGGCAACAATTTCAGTCTCTAGATGTGCAAAGCTGGTAGAGACATACCCTAAAAGACTTGCAGCTGTAATTGCAGCGAAAGGTGGTTCTACAAAGTATTGACTCAGGGGGGCTGAATACTTTTGCACGCCACACTTTTCAGTTTTTTATTTGTAATAAAATTTGGAAACCATGGATCATTTTCCTTCTACTTCCCAATAAAATACATTTATGTTTGTGGTTGTAACGTGACAAAAGGTGGAAAAGGGGTATGAATACTTTTGCAAGCCACTGTATGTCCTCTGGTCCTCGATTCTCCTACTCTGGGCAAGAGATTCTGTGCATCTACCCAATCTATTCATCGCATTATTTTATACAAGTCGTGGAAAAAACTGTTTGGCTCCAACAAGAGCAGAACTCGCTATCAAAACATGGAGGGGACCGGGGGACAGGGGGGACATAATTTTTTGGCGGCCGCGCGCGCATGTGCACACTCACACACACATGCGCGAGGTTTCGGAGGCTCAATCGAGCGCTAAATGCAGCTCAACTCTGCCCGTCTCGCCGGGTTAACTACAGCCCTGACTGGACTGATGGGATACCAGCTCTGCTTCTCCCCTCTGGCAACCCCCCCCCCCCCCCCCCCCCCCCCCCCCCCCCCCCCCCCCGTGTTTTCTGCCCCTGGTATTATCCTGTTTTTTAGTTTTTTGGGGGAAGGTAAGGGAGTGAAAAAAAAAAGTAAAAGTATAAATCAATAATCAAGACGTTGTGATTAAATAATAATGATTATATAATAAAAAAATAAAAAAGAATAAAGATAAACAAGAAAAATGAAAAAAAATCAAAACAATTATTATATAATGAAAAATTAAAAAAAGGAATACATCTTTACATTGAATGGAACAGTTTCATATAACAATATCTATTGAGACATGTATACAGATCTCAATACTTTTTTTCATCTAATCCTACACCAGGGTACTTATTGAGTTACGGTGCTGAGCTCAGCTACCCCTTTAAGTAATCAATGAATGGAGACCATATTTGCTCAAAATTTCCTTATTTGTCCATTAGGACAAACCTAATTCTCTCCAAATGCAACGTCTCCGACATTTCCACAGTCCACATTTTGATTGTGGGGTATAATGTTCCCTTCCAGAATTTTAATATTCATTTTTTTCCAATTATCAAACAGTAATCAAGAAAATGTTTTTGACTTACTGTTAATATTAGGAGTCAGGGACTCCTAATATTATTAACTTTAGATCAGGGTCCAATTTAGTTTTAAGAACCTCAGAGATGATTCCAAAAATATCAGCCCAATAACTATTAAGTTTTATGCATGTTACAAAACTATGCGTTAAGTTGGCTTCTAAATTCTGACATTTATCGCAAATAGAAAAAATGTTAGGAACAATTCTATTTAATTTCGTTTTTGAGTAGTATAATCTATGTATTACTTTAAATTGTACCAAAGTATGTCTGGCATTTAATGAGCATCGGTGTATACGTTGTAAACTTTCTTCCCAAGTGTCTTTCATTATAGATAGACCCATTTCATTTTCCCATATCTGTCGGTATGATTCTGTTGTTGGGACTTCCCTATCCAAAAGAGTATTTATGCACGCTATTATTTTTTATGTATTTGGGTGCTAGTTAAGCCACTCATCCAATAATCCTGGCTCTCTATTCTTATAGTCTTGCATGTTTGACTTGATATAGTCTCTAATTTGTAAATACCTAAACAAGTTATTTGGGTGTAATCCATAGGTATCTTTTAATTCTTGAAATGATAGAAATTTTCCTTTCCTGTAAAGGTGTTCTATCCTTATAATTCCTAAATTTTTCCTGTGTCTAAACCCCTTATCCAATATAGAAGGTTTAAATAAAGGATTATTCATAATTGGTAAACAGAGTGACATATTATCCAGATGTAAAGTCTTAACTATTTATTTCCAAATACGTATATTGCTATAAATTATATCCCCGTAAGTTTTTTTTTGTACTTCACTTGGAGCAAGAAGAATCGAACTTATATCAAATGGTAAACAGTCTTCCATTTCCATCTTTAGCCAAGCTGGTTCCTGGTCCATTTTTCCCAGCCAAAAATTCATATTCTTAATCTGAACCGCCCAAAAATAATATAAAAAATTAGGTAACGTTAATCCTCCATTTATCTTGGATTTACATAAATGTTTTTTACTTATTCTGTGATTTTTATAATCCCAAATAAAGCTGTTAATAATAGAATCGATTTTTTTGAAAAAATGTTTTGGGAGATACAAAGGGATAGCTTGAAATAAATATAATAATTGTGGTAAAAAGACCATTTTTATAGCATTTATTCTGCCAATCATTGATATTGGTAGTGTTTTCCAGTATAAAATATTCTTTTTTAGTTTATCCAATAACTGAGGATAATTTAATTTGAATAATAGATTATAAGATTTAGATACATTAATTCCTAGGTATTTAAATTTATCCGTAACTATTTTAAACGGAAATTGTTGTAATATGGTTACTTTTATTCCAGTTATAGGCATAATTTCACTTTTATTCCAATTAATTCTACATCCTGAAAATGTACCAAACTTATTTATAATGTTAAGTAAGTTAGGAATACTGATCTTCAGTTTTGTGATATATATTAAAACATTATCTGCATATAAAGATATTTTATTCGTTGTGGTATTAGTATTGTATCCATATATTTCTGGATCTGATCTAATCCTTTCGGCTAATGGCTCGATTGCGAGAGCAAATAATAAAGGTGATAACGGGCATCCTTGTCTACAACCCCTAGAAAGATTAAATTTAGCTGATAACATTTGGTTTGTTAGTGTTTTTGCTGTAGGGTTGAAGTACAAAATTTTAACCCATTTACAAAATCTATCGCCCAGTTGAAATTTCTGCATTATCTTAAATAAGTAAGGCCATTCAACCTGATCGAATGCTTTTTCCGCATCTAGTGAAAAAACAGTTAATTCAATATCATTAACTCTTTTTGAATATATGATATTGAATAGGCTTCTCAAGTTATAAGTGGAGTAACGTTTGGGAATAAAGCCTGTTTGATCATGATGTATTAGTTTATTAATCACTTAACTTAACCTTTGGGATAAAATTTTAGTTAATATTTTTTGATCAGTATTTAGAAGAGCAATTGCTCTATGTGATCCAGGATCTTCCAGATCCTTATCTACTTTAGGAATGAGTGTGATTGTAGACTCATTTAGAGTTTCTCGTAACTTTCCTTGTTCGTAAGCATATTTATATATCGCTTGCAAACGTGGGGAAATCAAGTCGTGAAACTTCTTATAAAATTCAGCACTTAGGCCATCAGGGCCAGCGGCTATTCCATTTTTCAACGATCTGATTGATTCCTCAATGTCTTTTACTGATATTTCAGCATCCAACAAGTCTTTGCCTTCCTGATCAAAACCTTTGATATGACATTCATGTAAGAATGCTTCCATTCCATCCGATTGCCCCGTCAGTTTGGTTGAATAAAGTTTTTGATAGTAATACGGAAACCTGCCATTAATATCTTTTGGCAAAGTTAATATTTCACCTAGTTTTGATCTGATTTTATATATCATTTTTTCCTCATCTGATTTTCTAAGCTGCCGTGACAATAATTTTTGTGGTTTGTCACCAAATTCAAAATGTACTTGCCCCTGGTATTATCCTGTTGGCTAAGAAACAGAATTGTGCTGAGTTCCTAAGATGATGGCTTCTGTCTTCCCAAAACATAGTTGTGGGGATTGTTGTCCCAATGACAATTTGATAAGTCAAGAATCAGGAACGTTTGATGGAATAGATTATTTTATTTAATTTGCAGTATGCAATGTCACAGTTAGGAGCGGCGTTTAATGACCACTTCTAATTGCCCTGAGGAAATTGGTGATGTGCTCTGTTGAACTGTTGCAGTCCAGTAGTGAAGATGGGACAGTACTGTTGAGAGAGGTAGATGCCTCACCCACTGCAGAACGCCATGTCTCTGACCTGGTTTGGTCATTAAGTTTCTGATCAACAGTCGCCCAAAAATGTTTCCACAGCTTGCTGCCTGCAGACTTGGACTTTAGACTTTAGATATACAGCGTAGAAACAGGCTATTCGGCCAACCGAGTCCATGGCGACCAACAATCACCTCATACACTAACACTATCCTACGCACTAGGAACAATTTTACAATTTTACTAAAGCCAATTAACCTACAAGGCTGTACATCTTTGGACTGTGGGAGGAAATCGGAGCACCTGCAGAAGACCCGCATAGTAACAGAGAGAATGTACAAACTCTGTACAGACAACACCCATGATCCCAGGTCTCTGGCACTGTAAGGCAGCAACTCAATTGCTGCGCCTCTGTGTCTTCCATGAGACATTTTTGGATCTATATCCCCCCCCCCCCGGATCTATCATGGCTACAATCCCTGCTTCCCTTCATGAACATTACCTGATCTGCCTATCTAGATTTCAAGTACCTGGAGATGATTTGGCATAGATCTGCAGAACATTCAGGCTACTGAGAAGCTTTGTGAGCTTGCCATCATAGGTTTTGCAGAATTCAGATATGTTCCTCTCTCTTATGTAGTCGGAAGTGTAAGTTGCACCTTGGTTCACTCATGCTGTGGAACCTCCTCAGAAGATATGGGCTGTAAAAAATTGTAGCAATGTACCTTCCACTGTGTATCTAACCAACCTACATTTGCAGAATCCATTTTACATAATGATGCTACAATTATTACTAAGTATATGTTCTCTTTCAGAACATGTACTGTTAATTCTGCTCCAATAAGATGTGATGGGTTCTACACAATGTCTGGAGTTACCGGAATAAAAATCCATTTACACCCAAAACATTTATTCATTCTTCTCTTAGCTTGGTAGATATTTCACGCTAAAACGTTCTGGGTAGTTTGTGGTTGTTAAGGGCCATGAAGATGGTGCAATCACCTAAGACCAATACAGTGCAAGTCAATAATTGGCATGTTGACATGTAAACATCTCATACGTCTGGGCAGGATTTCAACAGGGCCTAAAGGGCCTGTCCCACCAGCATGCGAATCCATGCGGTGAGCGCGACCTAACATGGTCGCTTGAGCCGTCCGGCCGTGCGGGGCCGGTCCCACTTCGATCGTCGGAGCCGTATAGAGTTGTGCGGAGCTGGTCCCGACATCGCTCGGGGCTCGGAAAAACTGCCCGTGTTCAAAAATTTTGCGCGGCAAGGCCTGTCGGCCCGCAGCCACCTTGACACCGCACGCACCGCCTCGACGTCGTGCCTCCGTGACCCTCTCTATATGTGCCTCCGTGGTCCCTCTCTGTGTGCCTCCGTGACCCTCTACATGTGCGCCTCCGTGACCCTCTCTATGTGCCTTTGTGGTCCCTCTCTGTGTGCCTCCGTTACCCTCTACTAGTGTCCCTCGGTTACCCTCTCTATGTGCCTCCGTGACCCTCTCTCTGTGCCTCCGTGATCCTCTCTATATGTGTCTCCGTGGCCCTCTCTCTGTGTGCCTCCGTGACCCTCTCTGTGTGCCTCCGTGCCTCTCTCTCTGTGTCCCTCTCTGTCCTTGCGACCTTACCGCGGACTTCGCTCCAACTTCGCGCCACGTCGCGCTACTCACCCGACCTCCACGCGGCCCCCGCTTCCAGTTTGGTCGCGCTCGCCGAATGGAGTCGCATGCTGGTGGGACAGGCCCTTAGGTACACCCAAAGCAATTTTATAGTAGCTACAAATTTGCCCTGGTCTCTTTTCCCTGATGGTATAATAGAACTTTGACAATATACAATCAATGTTTGGTTTTCAGCTGCATAGATATGAATTTGGAGTACGAGTAGATCACTCAGTTCCTTGACCCTGCTCCACCAATCCATAAGATGATAACTCATTTGATTGCAACCTCATCTCTGTATTCTTGCCGACTCAAAATAACCTTTCACTCCTTTGCCAATCAACAGCCTATCTTTGAGGAGATACCTCTTCCACCGGCCTTTGAGGAAAAGATTTTCAAAGATTCACAACCTTCTAACAGAAAACATATCACCTCAACTGTCTTAAATGGGTGACCCTTTTCTACAAGAGCAGTCCAAGAATATTAATTGAGACTCAAAGTCAATAAAAACAAAGATTGTTACTTTTTTTTGATAAAGTAATAGATTCCAGAACCAAGCTATGTATTTGGAGATAAGATATAGGTACCAATTATGTATTTGAATGGCAAAATGGGCTGCAAGCCACTCAATGACTGTCTTGTTATAACATCCCAAAAATTCCAACCTTTAGACTTTAGTGATATAGCGCAGAAACAGACCATTCGCTTCACCATGTCGCGCAGACCAGCGATTACCCCGTACCCTAGCACTATCCTACACACTAGGCACAATTTACAATTTTTACTTAAACCAATTAACCTACAAATCTGTACCTGGGAGGAAACCAGAGCACTGGAGAAAAAACACATGGTCACAAGGAGAACGTACAAACTTCGTACAGCATCCATAGTCAGGATCTAACCCTGTCTCTGGCACTGTAAGTCAGTAACTCTAGCGCCATGTCACCCTCAGACCTCTTGGCCACGTGTGGATTTAATCACCACCATTCATGGCCATGCTTTCAGCTACTGTGATGGGGCTCATGTTGTCAACCTCCCCGTTGTGACCTTGTCAGGCGAACGACAACAAACAGAGACAGCAGCAGCACCGCAGCTTGGCGCCAACCCGGAACATGCACCCTTTTCAGGGCGGGCACCTACGGATGTCGAACCGGATGGCATCACCCTGCTGCAGACTTCTGCTGCCTCAAACTCAAGAAGAAGCTACTGTGATCCTCAGCTCTGAAATTCTCTCCTTAAGCTTTACCAACGCTTCTTCCTCCTTTAATATTTTCCTTATAGGAACATCTTCCTAATACCGAATTGTTAACAATGCACCTAGAAAATAGTAATGGAATGGACGATGTCAATATGGAGTGAAGGAAGAGAAATAATATTTGCCGAATCAGTTAGAATGCTTGGATGTTGAATCAAAAAAAATAGACAATAAACAATAGACAATAGGTGCAGGAGGAGGCCATTCAGCCCTTCGAGCCAGCACCGCCATTCATGGCTGACCATCCCCGATCAGTACCCCTGATAGATTAGGGGAAAATCTAGTGGATGTGATATATTTGCTAAGGTGCTGCAGAAGAGGTTATTAAACAAAATCAGATGACGAGAGGAATGGTTGATAGACAGGAAACTGAAATTAAGAATAAAAGGATGGAAGGCTGTGCCGAAGGCATTACCACAGGTAACACTCCTGATTCAAAAAGAGTCCAACATGCACTTTCCCTTTCTGATTGCTTACTTTACCTGCACATTCAATTTCTGTCATTTGTGAGCATGGATAGTCTAAGCATTCAAGCAACTATAGATGGGCTGAGTGAATTTACATCTGAAACATAATGTGGAAAAATGTGAAGCAAAAATAGAAAAGCAGAGCTTTATTTTTTAAACTGGTGAAAGATTGAAAAGAGTTGGTGTTCGCATGGACAGGGGAGTCCATATCCACGAATCACTGAAAGTGAATAATCAGGTTAAGTGAACAATCAGGAAGACGAACTGCATGTTAGACTCTTTTGCAAGCGGATAGGAGAATAACAGTAAGATCACACCTAGAATATTGTGTATAGACCTTGTCCCCCTAACAAAGGAAGGATAGAGTTATACAGCACGGAAACAGACCCTATGTTCCAACTTGTGCATGCTGATCAAGCTGCCTACCTGATCTAGTCCCATTTGCCTATGTTTGGCCCATACATCTCCACCATTTCCCCTGGCAGCTTGTTCCATATACTCAGCAGTGTCTGTGTTAAAAACTTGTCCCTCAGAGACACTTTAAATCTTTCCACACCCATCTAGTTTTGGACCAGACTTGAGGTACAGGGAGTGCAATAAAGGTTCATCAAAGCAAATCATGAAATGACTGCTTGGATTGTTTGAAGGAGAGAGATTAAGCAGACTGAGCTTAGAATGTTTTGAGCTTGGAAGAATGAGAAACATTTAACATTCTTATGAGACTTGACAGGATAGAGGCATGATGATCTGGTACCCAGACTTGGTGTTGAAGGACAAGAAGCTGAAGCAAAGAAGTGGAAGCCAAATAACAGAATGGAAACTAAGCCGAAAAGCCAAATAACCGAAAGCGTACGAAGCCGAAAAGTGAACTAACCAAAAGGGTGGGACGCCTAGAAGCCAACTCACCGAATGGCCGCTGTGCCGAAACGCCAAATAACGGACATGCCGTCGCCGGGGGGCGGGACTTGTCAGCGATTGGTACAGACCCCCGCGTCCACAACATCGCTGACCAGGGGAGACGGGAGGGTGGGGTTGATTTTCCCACACAAGACCGCCCTGGGCTGGAGGGTGACTGGGCACCCTGAACCCGAGCACCAAGTTGTAAGCGGCCGAAGGAGCGCATCCCTCGGGACAGCCCCCACTCTCCCACGGCCGCCCTCCGCCTCGTCTCCCCCGTGCAGCCGCACTGTGACGGGCTGTGGGTTGGCAGCACACACACACACACAGGGCCGGGTGGAGCAGAGTTGGGGACAGTCTGGTCCCTCCACCCACCCAGAGTCACTGACCGCGATGCGCCACCACCAGGCCCCGCTCCCCACACCATGGTGATTCACCACCCCCTGACCCCTGGACCCCGACCCACACACGGTGTGATTCACCACCCGACACCCACACTGGGTGATTCATCCCCCTCCCCAGCCGTGGGGACAGACGGCTCAGGGCATTGGCAGCCATAGTAAATCGCTATGGGGGGGGGACACACAAATTCCCTGGCGAGCCGATGACAAGTGTGCATGACAACAATAATTTTATCTCCTTCAAAACAAGAAGCACATTTTATTTATTGTTTAAAATAATACCGTCTGGTTGCCTGCGTAACTCCCACAAGCTCCCATGCACAAAACACCAGATAATCTGTCATCTGTAATCCCTCCCTCGCAAAGATGTGAGATTTCATTAAGAGCACTTTTGGATGAATAGATGCAAGCGTCATTTGCACGTCATTTAAGCGTCAATGCAAGCGTCATTTGCGTGTCATTTATGTGACCGGCCGGTAGTGACTGTCACGCAACAGTCGTGCGAAAATCATCTAGCAGTACGACAGTTGCATGCCAAGTGCTCTTGAGGGTCCTGCTTCTTTTGGGAGCCATTTGCGATGTCGTTCGTACTTAGTCCGATCTCCGTGGCAAGGATTTTCCCAGTGAAAATGTTTCAAAGCTATGCGCGCTTTATACCCGGGTGGTCACGTGGTACGGCACTCAAACCGTGCCAACGGCGTACGGGCGGCGTATAGTTACGGACCTTGACGCACGGTGACACATAATAAATAAGCATAGGCAATGTTCGTGCATCACCGTGCGTAACCATGCATCACCACGCGCTACACGTACGCCATCAGTACGTCAGCATACACCATCAGTTCATCAGCGTGCGCAAGGGATATGTCATGCAGGTGTCGCATTTTGAGCATTCCAAAATCCTGGGGTGCCATGCGTTACGGCACGTCACTGCGTACGCCACCATGCCTTGCCATGTGCATGTCACGACACGCCAACCAATTTTCAGGATGTCACGTAAATGACGCGCAAAAGACGCCCAAATGGGACAGGCCCTTAAACGTCTAGCGTCTCTTCCATGCGCGCAATACATGAAGCAGATGAACTGAGACAACTGTCACACCAAAGATAGACACAAAATGCTGGAGTGACTCAGTGGGACAGGCAGCATCTCTGGAGAGAAGGAATGGGTGATGTTTCTGGTCGAGACCCTTCAGACTCAGTTTTCAGGTCTGAAGAATGGTCTCGCCCAGAAACGTCACCATGTCTCGAAACAGGAATCCCTGACAAAATAAGAGGCCACCCATTCAGGAGTGTAAATCTAGTGGACAGTAAATGTTTAGAATCCTCTATCCAGGTAGTCTATGAATGCTTAATCACTGAGCTTGTTTCATACTGAAAAATAATAGATTTTTGGATATTAAAGTAATTCAATAACATGAGGTTACTACAGGAAATCAATCCTTGGGTAACAGATCAGCCACGTTGATTTCATTGAATGGTGCAGCAGAACCAAAGCCCAACTGGCCTACTCTCACTAATACTGCTCCTTATGTTGCTATGTTCTTCAAAGCTATCTTGTTAACCAGGGGTTTAGCAATGAGCCCTAACATCTCCTTATTGGGTTTGATGTTAGTACTGTTTGACAATGCCCCTTTCACCATCTTGAGTTACTTTGCTACATTAACAAAGGAGCTATAAATAGATGGTCCATGGGTTTGTGTTTTGTTTTGCAACAATCTATGTATTGTCCTAAACAATCTCTGTTCAGCATTGACCACATCTCCAATATTCACCTGCAGAAGCCACTAGTACAAGTACAGTTGTCAAATCACAGGAACAGAAGCATTCATCCACTTGATTAGACCATGGGCGATCTTGGGACTAATCAGGCATGAGGGGCCAACTGGCTTCTTGTGCGCAATTTGATTCCAAGGCGGAACATAAAAATATAAACAATAACAATTCCTTCCATCTAGTTCTATCATTTGATAAGATTGTGACTGATCTGAGTGTAACCTCATCTCTAAATTCCTGCCTATTTCTGGCAACCCTTCACTCCCCTTTGCCTATCAAGAATCTATCTTCAATATATTCAATGATTCTTAAGGGCCTGTCCCACAGGCGATTTTATTGCGACTGCCGGCGACTCTCACGGTCGTAGTAGTTCACCGAAAAAGCGGCGACTGGACCCCCCCTACGACAATCTACCACTTAGTTGACATCAAGGTACGGCAAGCTACCGACAACCGGTGACCTAATCATCGCGACTTAGGACGTCCACCTACGACCACACCTACGACAACCTACGATCACACAGGCGACAACTTATGACAACCGAAGTCAACCTACGTCCACCTGCGACAAGCTATGACAAGCTACGACAACTGACAATTCAGTTGCCGGTACCTGTCGCCGGTTAACATAGGTTGACGTAGGTAGTCGGCAATAGAATTCATCGAAGTCAGCACCCGGCGCCAACCAAAGTCACTTGGCGAGAACCTGCGTCATCCTGGCGACAGCCTACGATAGCACCTACGACAGGAGAAGACAAGCTACGTCAAGCCCGAAAAGTTTAGAACATTTCAAAATCCAACGGTGACCAGAAAAACTTTACGATTCTTTAGGGGACTTGAGGAGAATACTCACGACCATACAGGTGTCACCCCGGGACCAGGTGAAAACAGCCTAGTCGCCTGTAGGTGCCGTAAAAAATGCCTGAGACAGGCCCTTTAGAATCATAGAGAAATAGGTGCAGGAGTAGGCCATTAGGCCCTTTGAGCCATTCAATATGATCATGGCCGATCATCTAAAATCAGTACCACGTTCCTACCTCTTCCCCATATCCCATGATTTCTTTAGTCCAAAGAGCTAAATCTAACTCTCTCTTGAAAACATCCACTGAATTGGCCTCAACTGCCTTCTGTGCCAGAGAATTCCACAGATTCACAACTCTCTGAATGAAAATGTTTTTCCTCATCCAGTCCTAAATGGCCTAACCCTTATTCTTAAACTGTGACCCCTGGTCTGAACTCCCCAACATCGGGAACATTTTTCCTGCATCTAGCTTGAACAATCCTTTAAGAATTTTATATTCCCTCTCATCCTTCTAAATTCCAGTGAATACAAGCCCAGTCGACCCATACTTTCCTCATATGTAATCCCGCCATCTTGGTGAACCTACGCTACACTCCCTCAATTCCCTTCTTCCATTGCTTCAAATAGGTCCGAAGCCTTACAATCCTTCGAGAGAAAAAAACCTTCACCTCATCTCCCACTTAATTGTCTTATTTTTAAACACGCGACCTCTGTTCCAGATTCTCTAATGAGGAAACATTTTATCCCCTTCCACTTTGCCAAGCCCCACATGGTATTGTATTTTTAAATCAAGTTCCTTCTCCCTCTTCTAAACTCCAGCAGTAAAGGTTTGACCTGTCCAACCTCTCTTCATAAGAAAATCTGACCATTCTAACTATGGATCTTGTAAACTATCTCAGAAGGGTTTACAACATATTTATATCCTTCCTTCAATAAGGAGATTAATACTGTCCACACAGTAGTCTCAATGTGATCTCAACATTGCCCTACATAACTGAAGTATAACCTCTTTTTATAAGCAAATTTTGTCGTAATAAGTACTAACATTTTGTTAATGTCCCAAATTACTAATTGTATCTGCCTATTTGTCTTTTGGGAATCGTACTTGAACATGCAGATTCTTCTGCCGCACAGAGCTGCAATCTCTCACCATTTGAATAACATGCTCTTTTAATTTTACTGCTGAAATAAAGAGATTCCCATTTTCCCACATTATACTCCACTTGCCATGTTTTTCTCCCACTCACTTACCCTGTCTATGTTCCTTGGTGGCCTCTTTATATCCTCTTTACAACTTACTTCCCTCCCTATCCTTGTTTCATCAGCAAATTTAGCTGCCATATCTCTGATGCCTTCATTCAAAGTATTTACATACTGTAGATTGTAAAAACAAATCTAGGCTCTGCATTGAGTTCTATGGCACACTGTTCAATGCATCTTGCCAACCAGAAAATGAGACATAGTTTACCCCCGCATTACAACAGTTCGAGAAATAGAAATTCGCCCTCATGGAATTCATAAATCAATACCAAAAAATCTGAGACACCGAAAATAATAATTGTTGTCATGAGATTCATGTTAAAAAAGTAAATAAATAAACAAACATATCTATTTTCAACTCACATTTTTTTATGCTTGCGCAGATGATGTGGTTTTACATTGTGGTAAATTGTGATATAGGGGGTGTTTCCAAGAATGCAACATCCCTCCCTTCCATAATACGGGGTGGCCTTTATTTAAGCCCACAGCTCGCCAACCAACCATCTATTAGTGCTTTGCAACAATAACCTTTCACACACATCAGTTCTTGACAGGCTGGATGTGAAGATGATGCCTCCTCTTGTGGGAGAATCTAGAATTAAGGATTACTGTTTAAAAATAACGGGTCTGACACTTGAGACAGTGATGGGATGAATATTTTTGTCTGAGGTCATAAATCTTTGGAACCCTTTGGCTCAAAGAGCAGTGAAAGCAGATCTGAATGCTTTTTAGGCAGAGGTAGATTCCTGATAAGCAAGAGGATGAAAGGTTACCGCAAGTAGTCATGACAGTAGACTGAGCAGGTATCAGTGGCCTGCAGTCAGGGTGTGGAGGGTTAATAAATAACTTGTGTTCCAACTCTTTAGAGGGCAAAGTCACACAGCAGCTCTGCTCTGGAAATCATAGTTTTGGACTTTGATGATGCAGTTTTCAGACAAATGGTAGATGAGCAAGAAATGGAAACACAAAATTCTGGAGTAACTCAGCGAGTCAGATATCATCACCAGAGAACCTTAGGACCCTTCTTCAGACTGATTGCAGGGGGTGAGAGGAAAGGCACCCGAGTGGAGGGGCAGGACAAAGCATGGAGGTCATCATTGCTCCATGTTAAGCAATGGAGAGTCTTGGAATTACATTCAGTTTGCCTAAACGTCTCTGTGAGATATTAGGGACCATAGGGACATTCAGCTCCAACCCTGTGTATCACTGGTCTTTCCTTTAGACAGGCAATATGGTCTATCCAATTCCATCTTGAAAGTTATTATTAAAACCAGTTCCACCATTCTTCTTGAGCTGAGCCTGGAGCTCATTCATTCCTCCTACTGAATGGTGGTTTCCTCCAAGGCAATACATGGGAACCCCAACACAGTGCTGTTTGTGATGGGTGGCTCACAGTTCCATTGCCACACCGTTGTATGGGGAACTCTTTAATTGCTTCCACTGTAGTCTAGATACCGATGTGTAGTATCAAGGCTTGTGAGGTGCCTCAGCACACAAGCACTGGAATTATTGGAATTGTTCTTATAATGTTATACTGCACAAACACGGGTCCTTCAGCCCAACCTGTCCATTTTGCCTTCCTGAGTTAATTTGATTTGGCTATGTTTGGCATGTATCCCTTCTCTGTGAAAATCTGCATAAATGCCTTTTAAATATTGTAATCGTAGCCAGTTCTGTCACTTTCGCTGGCACCTCTTTCCACATATTCACCATCCCCTGTATAAAAATGCTGCCCTCTTCAAATCTATCCTCTCTCACTTTAAACCTATGGACTATGGACTACCCTGAGAAAAAGACTGATTATTTACCTTATCCACTCCTGTCGTGATTTCATATACATCTGCAAGATCACATTCAGCTTCCTAAGTTCCAGGGAAAAAGACCCCAGCCTATCCAAGCTTTTCTTATAACTCAAGCTCTCCAGTCTCAGCAACATCCTTGTGAATTTTTTTCTGTGCCCTTTCCGGCCTAATGACATCCTTCCTATAGCGAGATGATCAGAAATGCACACAATAGTCTAAGTGTAATCTCACCAAGTACTTGTAGGGTTGTAACATCTCAATTCTTGTATGCAATGCCCTTGACTGACGAAGGCAAGCTTGCCATATGGAGTCTGAGTAAGGATCTCGACCTGAAATATCACATATTGCCTCTCTCCAGAGATGCTGCCTGTCCCGCTGAGTTACTCCAGCATTTTGCCATATGCCTTTCCTGTTTCAAGACTCCATCATTGGGTTTCCAATATGTTTCATCTTGCTGTAGACTCCTATTGCATGAAACACTAATATATGGGTGAGGAATGACTGGAGTGAAGAGCCAGAGATTCAGCTAATAATTGTTTATCCACAGGGGCAATCTGTTGGTCTAGCAATGGTGGCTTAGATATGGTGACTAGAGTTATCTCAAAGTGAATCATGTGAGATTCCTGATCACCAATTAGTCATCACAGGAAAGGAAATGAAAGTTTTGTTGTTCTAGTCTGGTTCGGTTTCTGATTTGGTCCATAATAGTGCCTTGGTGCATGGAGAGATCAGTTTATTGACAAAGCTCTGTGCACTTCTTACCAGCTCTTCATTACCCAAGAAGCTGTTGCTCAAGAGATAAAATCATCACTCTTTTAGTCGTCACTCTTTGCCATTGAGAGAGACCGCACAGAAGTAGGTCCTTTGGCTCAACGAGTCCACGCCAACTATCAATCACCCACTAATTCAGCACTAATCCCATTCTTCCTACAATCGAACAGTCCTCCCACCCCCATCCCAGATTCTACTACTGACCTAGTTGCTGAAGGCAATTTGCAGTGACCAATTAACATAGAGAAACATATAGCAATGTGCTGAAAATGAGGAATTAAGAATCGTGCTTGCTGTGGCTGCTTAACATGATCCTGAAGCAAAATAATGAGGTGTCCCTGCAACCCTCGCAACCTCAGCTGAAGGCAGGAGCAGATGAGAGGTCTTGGAGATGAACGTTTGGATCTCCATCCATTCTGCTTCTCTGTCAGGTGCACTTACAATGCTTCCTGAATATTTTTGGAGTGTGGTAAGAGCCCGCCTCCTACTGTCAAATGGCCCTTATCTTTGGGTACTTTCCTTCCCCTCCGTCTCGTTGGTGGCATAGTTGAATTGAGAACAAACACTGGCCATTTCTGGCACCAAAAAGACTCTCTCACAGCCAAGTGCAAGACGTAGCTAACGGTTTTACCTTTCATAAAAGTGTGTAATCATCAAACTCTCGAGTCTCCCAATCTAGTAATCAATCCTCAACAAACTTGAAAGTCCTTGAGAATCCCTTTCAATAGCACAGATTGGTGTTCTTTCTCCTGTTGAGGTTAGGTTTTCCGGCAAGGTTCCCGCAATGCTCTGTTTAGACCAATGTAGCCCAATCTGGCAGGGCAGGTGTCAAAGCAGTGTTGAACAAGAATTGACATCACTTGCTGCTTGCTCTGCACACTTCCAGTATGCTCACACAATGTATTGATATCCTACAATTGAACATCATGTCTGACTGGGATGACTCACACCAATCTGCACCAATGAGAAACCAAGCTACATGAACCAGTGTTTTAATCCTGTATTGTACTTCTGAACACCAAGGAGTTCAGCAAGGAAAATGGCTTAGGCCAACTCAATGTGAAGTGCTGAATTTAGCTGTCTCAATATTCACAACTACTTGGAAAAACAAGGCAAATAAAATATTTTATCCTCTAAGCATTATTGGAACAACGACAGTTGAAGGAAGTTGCCTTTCAGGAGCATAAACATTAGTCCCAACATCAAATGTTTGCTAGACTCAGAAAAATAATAATTACCAACAGAACACTACATGGACTCTTCTTATTTGTTGGGATAATGCACATCAATTACAGTCTAGCCTTCATTGACATAAATTTCGAAGAAGTCCATATAACTCTGGTTCTTCAATTCTGGTTACTTGACCGTCCAGGAACTTAATTGCCCAATCATAGGTGGCCGTGCCTTCAGGTACTAAGCTGTGGAAATGCCACCCTAAGCCTCGCTGTCTCCCTACCTCACTCTGCAACATAATAACTTCCTACCTCCTTGATCAAGATCTTGGTCAAGAACCACCCACACATCCACTGAATTTGTTCTATTTGGCTTACTGCCAAATTTTGGTTGACAATGCTCCAATTGTGCTTTGGAACATGTCACCAAGCTGAAAATGCCTTATAAGTAAACCTTGTCTTTGTGTGTTGATGGTTCTCCAGTTGAGCCCTCAGTGTGATTCACAGTGAGAAGAATGTTATTTGGGTTAGTCAGCGACGGTGAGTAACTGCAATAATCCCTCATGTGACTGAAATATTTGCACCAATTGAACATTGTGGAGACCACTTAGCAATTAGATTTTGTTATCTCAGAGGGATGATGAGCTGTACCATGAATGCAGAACATACAGACAATCCCACATCTCTATGAATCAGAAGCCTCTGAACTTACTTGGATGAGTATCTAGCTGCATTAGGAAATTCAGAGACAAGGAAAATAAAAGAGACCTTTGGTGACCAGGATCTACTAATCATTATTTTTTTCTTGAGCAGGATTTGATATTGAAGATGTTCTAATTCTTTTGGAATTGCACTCATCCCACTTGTAAAGTGGTTGGAAAACACTTGATCTGGGTTCCTGTCCTTGAGGTGCAGCTCAATCCAGAATAAAATAACAAAATCACCCACATGTTCAGCTTCAACATAGCCACAAAATCGCTTGGAACTGCATTTGATTCCAGATGACAGATGTCAGAGCAGATGGCATCTTTCATTCTTTTAATATTAGATGAGATAACAGTATGCAATCAAGGTCAGATGTCCCATAGATTTGGCTCTGATATTTCTGCAGAGGATAGAAAAGCCCATAGACTGAAAAATACTGTGTGACATTCATTGTAGGCCAAGATACCTCCGTTCTTCTGACCTGAACTGTACCATTGGATATTAAATAATTTGATTAAGAAGACATGAAGAGGGGAATTCTAGACAATTAGTGAGTCTATTCATAACTGATGCTAAACTGTAATTTGAATTTGTTGGGGAGTAGTACTAAGTGCCAAGTAACAGGTGGCTTTCTGTTTAACGGACGGGTCAACAAACTCAGATGTGCAACTGTCAAGGAATGCCTTCAGAGACTTGGGAAGGTTCAGAAGAAATGGTTTTGAAGACAATTTGTGGACAAGTTCTTATCCACAACTGCGGTGAAGGTTACGTGGAGAGGATCGAGAAGTGGGTTTATTACCTGGTCAAGAGGGAATTGGGTAGAGATGTTCAAAGTATTGAGTAAATACACCAGAAAAAGAGGGGACACATTTATAGTAATTGGCAAAAGGTGACTTGAAGATAAATATATTTAACTCAGTTGTTATAATTTGGAATTGCTGAACCAAATGAAGATGGAATAAAAATCAATAATAACTACCAAAATAGAACTGGACATGTGCAACAAAATGTGGAAGGACTAGGAGGGGCAGGATTGACCAACAAAATGTCAATGGACAGTTTCGCCTCATTCTCTGAGGTATTGTTCTATAATTCAAAGACATTTTGATAGAAATAAATATGTTTAAACTTGTTGCGCCCGTGTTCTTCCCCTTCTCTATCTGCCATCCCCTCCAGTCTTGCAACCGTTTCCATTTGTCCAATTCTGACCTCTTGTGTCTCCTGCTTTTAATCCCTTTGCTTTTGGTAACGGTAGCTCACTGATCCTGGAATTCACTCCCTAATACTCTCTACCTTACTATATTTAGTTCCTTACAGCTTTGACCAAAGTTGTGATAGCCTGCAATGTTATCAACTTTTCTGGCCTTGTGTCAATTTAATGATTATTCTGTATGATGCACCATGGACCATTTACAGTAACTATATTAAGAATGCTAAATCAATGATGTTGTGCATACTATGTTAGCAAACTGATAAGAAGTTAAGCCTGAAATAAATATTACCTGCACAACAAGCTTTGCACCATCTGAATAGGGGTACTTCTCCATTGTCTTTCAGTGTTTAAGTGTCTTGGGCAACATTAAATAATTAATCAACACCAGAGAAGCAGAATATTAAGTTAACCAGTGTTTACAAGAACATGTCCACAAATTGTCATCACAACCACACCTCATAAACAAATTCATTGCCTGTGAATGTTTAGGCCTGCCCTGGTAACGCCTGTCCTCTGCTGGAATCATTAAACTGGAGCCCCATTACTGATGGACTGGCAGAGTTGTAAGAATTACAAGTTTGCATTTTATAATACAATTGTTAGCATGTAAATGTACTGGCCTTCCGTTTTCTTTATCTGCAACTTTACCAAGACTGTCAATTCCAGCCAAGTTAAATGCTTGCCAGTGTCTTAACCCATTAGCTTGAGTAATGCACCACGAGAGTCCTGTTGTTTACATTAATGCCTACTAGAGCATAAAGCACCAGATTCTGGAAATCTGAAACAAGTCGAGATGAAGGGTTATTGACGTAAAATGTATTTGTCTGTCTCCATTGATGCTGCCTGACTTGCTGAGTATCTCCAGCATTTTCTGTTTTGTTTCATATTCATGGGAACTATTAAGAGGGAGAAGAAGGCCAGGCAAGGGAGGAGAAATGGTGGGTGAAGTGTGTGTTGGTGGTAAATGGATAGAACCAGGAGAAGGGGAATGAAAAGGGTGCAGAGGCTGAAGGGGTGCACATGGGAAAGGAAACAAAATATTGCTCCTTCGGTCTGTTTAGTCGTTTTCTTTTGTGTGGCGTACACAGCCAAAAGTTGTTGGACAACTTGTTCTATTTGATCTTCCGTTTGTGCACATCGAGTTGATTACATTAGTCGAAACAGCGCGGACCACGTGAAGGTTGCAATCTTCCACCCCGGTCTGTTTAGTGTGTTAAAGGCAATGGACAAATGCAAATTGTTGCTGCTGTGTTGCACAACTGGCTTTCCCTTTGGTGCCTGTTGCGGAAGATTTCAAACATACCAGGTATGCTAAAGACCTTCGACAAAATACACCACAGAGGTAACCAGTTGTGCAACAAAAACAGCAGCAATCTAAAAAGACTCAGGAGGAACAATGGAGCGGAAAGAAATGTCTAACATCCTCCCCCCTAGTTCACCCATGTGAGACAAGCCTATACTGTGATGAAATCCTTGGCAAGGCCCAAAGGCACACCCAGGAAGGAGGCCCTCAAACCTGCTCATTTCCTGATAAACTTTACACACTTGACAGCCGGTGATCACAAGTGTGGCACTTTATCAGCCAGGTGTGACTCAGCCAAATCATATGATAGCCTTGACTGCAAAGCCTCTGCTTCATTGGGTGTGATTCCTTTCTGAAAAAAAAACACGTAGATACTGCCAGGAACTTCCAACCTGATCAGTTACTAGATCAGATAACCAGGACATTATTCTTGCAGCAAAATAACAAAGTGCTGGAGGAACTCAGTGGGTCAGGCAACATCTGTGGAGGGAATGGACAAAAGACATTTTGGGTCGGGACCCGTCAGCAGACTGAATAGAATATGGGAAAGAGAAAGCTGGAAAAGTGAGGTAGGGGTGGAGCAAATCCTGGCAAGTGATTAGTGGATGCAGGTGAGAGGTGGGGGTTGTGATGAACAGATTGGTAGAGTAAGTGACAAAGGCAAGAGGTAAAAATGAAACAAAGGTTGTACATTAGGAAAGAAACTGAGAAATGAAATGTTAAACTGGAGGGAGGAATATATGGGGTAGGGCAAGAAAGGGGAGGAAAGAGAAATATGGATTTTGGTGAGAGATGAGCATATGAAAGAGGGGAAAGGAACTGGGAGATGGTGATAGAATTGTATGAGCATTGGGATGGGGGGGGGGGGGGGGGGAGAGATAGGAAAATAGGGGGGTGGAGGGGTATTACTTGAAATGAGAGAATTCAATGTTCATAACGTTGGGTGCTTTTATTCCAGTTTGTGTGTGGCCTCACTCACTTGAGGAAGCCAAGGACAGAAAAGTCGGTATGGGAAGGGGTGTTAAAATGTCTCTTTTTCAACTCTACTCTTTGGCACCTACTCCATCTATTTGCCATTCACCCCACCTACATCATCTGTATTCACCTATTACTTGCCAGGCTTTGTCCCACTCCCAACTCTCTTTTCTAGCATTCTACCCTCTGCCCTAATCAGTCTGAAGAAGGGTCACGACCCAAAACGTCGTCTGTATATTGCACTGCATACATTGCCTGACCAGCTGTGTTCCACCAGCACTTTGTTTATTGCTCACCTGGTATGGCATCGGCAATTTCTTGAGTCTCTGTATTCTTGCAGACAACCTCACTCTCTTGTGTCCAAACCTGATGACCTTGGGAGAAATGGTAATGTTCCTTTCATTCATATTATGTAGCTTCATGGAATGGTGCAAGACAGAAGGTAAATTGGCCTATTGTGCAAACATAAGCCCTTTGAAAGGGTTCTTCGATTAATCTCACTTTCCTTCCTCATTCCCTGTAGCTCTGCATAGTTTTCCTTGCAGATGTTTACCTAGTTCTGTTGTAAAAATTCCCATTGAATCTGTTGCCTTTGCCCTTCAAAGCTGCATTAAAATGAAATCCCTCATCTTTTCCTTTGCTTCTTTTACCAATCATCTTAAAACTGTGAAAACCTTGATTAAATTGCTCCTCCACTGTAATGAGAAAACTCAAACATGCAAAGTTTCAGTCAGGAATTACCATTAGCTACCTTACAATGAAGGTGCCTCATGACTGAACTGTAATATGACTCCTATCACCATCGCAAATGACCTGCTTCTCTTCTTGAAGGTATAATTATACGCAATGCATAACTGAAGGTTAAAGTTAAAATGAAGGTTGACAATTCAAAGAGGATATGTCACATTGATCAAACACTCTGCTGAGCCCTACAGCTATTCGGGATGGTATCATGTTGGTTGTAATACCGGACCAATCTTGTGGTGTTTCTGTCTGATAAGAAACATAGGTATTCGAAGGAGAACTAGGATATTTGACCTCTCATGCCCACTTTGTTGTTCAATAAGAATATGGCTGGTCTTTCACCTCGGTGCCACTTTCCTGCATTGACCCTATATCCCTTGATTTCCTTAATATTCAAAATCTATCATTCGCTGTCTCAAATGTTCTCAGCGACTGAGCTTTTACAGGCCTCATCCAGAGGCAACTACAAAGATCCACTTCCCTTGAGGTGAGGACAATTCTCCTCTCTTCCCTGAATGACTAACCTCTTAGATTGAGACTGTGATGCTGGTTCTAGGTACCTGAACCAGGGAAACAACATCCTTTATTTGCCTAAAATGTTTAAGAAAGAATTGCAGATGTTGGAAAAATCGAAGGTAGACAAAGAACCTGGAGAAACTCAGCGGGTGAGGCAGCATCTATGGGAGAGTTGGAGGGAAGGAAGGGTCTCGACCCGAAATGTCGCCTATTCCTTCGCTCCATAGATGCTGCCTCAACTGCTGAGTTTCCCCAGCTTTTCATGTTCCTTAAGAATCTTGTGTAGGAAAGAACTGCAGATGCTGGTTTAAAATGAAGATAGACAGGACTTCCGGTGGCGCTATGGAGGGCTAGAGGACAACGCCAGCCAGCTCCGTGAAAAAAACGGGAAAAAACGGGGGATTAACGGACCTACCTGCTGCCTGCTGCTTGCTGCCTGCCGTTTCTGCACCGATTGTTGTGAGTGACGTCATCAGGCGCGCGACTAGTTATGGCTACAACACGCAGCCCTACCGAAAAACAGAAAAGTCGACCAACCCGGCAGAAACCGGCAGAAGGCCCAACTGAAGCCTCGGACTCAAGTAGGGCCTCATCCCAGGAAGATGTATCGAAAAGAACAGGGAAAAAAGCGGAAAGTGAAGAATTGAAAAGTTTCATTTCTCACAAAATTGCTGGCTTAAAGGAAGAAATAAACCAGATGAATACACAATTAAACCAGATGAATACTCAAATGAAAGAATTCCAACAGGAAACGAATTCAAATATTAATAATAAGACCAAGAAAATATCGGCAGATCTGATGAAAGAAATTACAGAAATGATGAACGAAATGAGAAAGGAGATGGATAATAAAATTGAAAAGGTCAAAAATGACTTTGAAAAAAGACTGAAGCCTATGGAAGAGGTACTGGAACAACAGACGGTCGGTATAAAAGGCCTTGAAGAACTAGCTGCTACCAGTGCTACGACTACAGCTAAGTTGATTATAGAAAACGAACGTCTAACGAACTTACTGACTAACATATCTGAGAAATGTACTGAGCTAGAAGGTCGCCAGAGAAGACAAAACCTAAGAATTGCAGGTATTCCTGAAGGACGAGAGAAAGATGAAGATCCTCGAGAATTTACTGCAAACTTATTACAACAAGTCTTATCTCTGGAACAAAAGCCTTTATTAGCCCGTGCTCACAGAGTCAGAAGACGTCAGACAAGAGCAAATGCCCCTCCAAGACAAATGATTATAAAGCTACAATACGACTTTGTCTTGGATGAGATAATGCGGAGATCCTCGAGAAATAGAAACCTGGAATTTGAAGTTCACAGGATCAGTATCTACCGAGATTATCCTGCAGAAGTTTCCAGGAAACGGAAAGCATTCAATGAGGCTAAGAGTCTTATGAGAGGAGTGCCACATTTGAAATACGGTCTGAATTATCCAGCTACTCTAAGAGTTACCTTCAATAACGAGGAGCATTTCTTTTCCAACCCAGAAGCAGCAATGGTTTTTGCGCGCAGATCCAGACCTGAGAAGCAGCTACTTTCAAATATATTGACTCTTAAGAATGCCACAAGAATCTCCAAGACATCGCAAGACTCTACAAAACAATGCAGGACTGGACTGAACTGGGCAACGTTGGATGGAAGTCGGAGAAAGAAGTGGATCGGAAAACGTTACTTGGATACTAATAATTAATATCATTACACTACTAATATAAATAACTAATACACATTTCAGACACAATGCGGTATTTCTACTAACACTATTTTTACTAATTAATATTAATTACTATTACTAATAATTAATGATTTTCTATGTTGGAATGAATAGAGTTAAAATTAGGGATTGATTTCTTTTGGAGATTTTTCTTTTTTGTCAGCAATTTTTTATTTTCATTCTTAATTTCTAGGTTTTTTTTCTAGGATGGATTGTTTTTTTTTCTCTGCTTTTCTCTTTTTATCCTTTTTTTGCGTTCTTTCTGTTTAAAATTGATAGATTTTTAATTGTTCTAAATAAGTACTTTGATATCTTTCCTTTTTTTTGTTTCTCTTGTTTATAATAATTAGATGTTTAAATAAGTCTTAAATAATTGTATCTCTATACCTTTATAATTGTTTATATTAATTAGATGTTTAAATAAGTCTCAAATAATTGTATTTCTATACCTTTAATTGTTATGTTAAATATGCCTTTACTAAATAAGTCTTTACTTTGTTCTTTCGGTTTAAAATTGATAGATTTTTAATTAAGTTCTAAATATGTACTTTGATATCTTTTCTTTTTTTTTTTTGCTGTTCCTCATGTTTATAATAATGAGATGTTTAAATAAGTCTTAAATAATTGTATTTCTATATCTTTATAATTGTTTATAATAATTAGATGTTCAAATAAGTTTTAAATAATTGTATTTCTATACCTTTAATTGTTATAAGTTAAATATGCCTTTACTAAATACGTTTCTATTTTTATCCCTCTTTTTTCCCTTTCCTTTTTTTTTTCTCTAATACTACACTCCCGGTAAAATATTTTTATGGAATAATAATTCCAAAAACTTGGGAGATGGTTAAGTTACCAACATCAACGACGGAAGTACACTAGATGGTTAGCCATGCTAGTATGGCTAGTACTAACTACAACAACTCTAGATGTAGTTTTTCCTCTCTTTTTGCACATTACTGACCTCTTAATCTATCCTTTGTTCTTTTCTCATATAATCTATTATGGTTTTCTTCAATTTGAATGGAGTTACATATTGGAGCAATGGAGATATATACGTGAGAGACATGTACGAGACTTAAAATTCATCTATTCGATGTTCGGGTGTAATGTCGGGTCTGATGTGCTGAACCATAGACTCTATTGCAGACCTCCATAGTCAAAAGATGCAAGACCCAAGAATAAATACAGGGAATGAGGGAATAACGTTTTGTAGTTGGAACGTTAAAGGTATTAATGAACCGATTAAGAGAGGAAAAGTTTTTGCACATTTAAAGGCAAACAAAGCTGATGTGATTTTTATTCAAGAAACACATCTGAAAAAAGATGCTGAACATAGATTGAAAGCTAAATGGATAGATAAAATGTATCACTCTTCTTTTACACATAAATCAAGAGGCGTAGCAATATTATTTCGTAAAGGTATTTTATTTAAACATACATCAACTATAACTGATAAAGATGGAAGATATATTATCGTCATAGGAGAATTAAATACACAAAAAATGATTCTTGTTAATGTATATGGACCAAATTTTGATAGCCCATTGTTTTTTAAGAAGGTATTTAATAATATTCCGGAATTAACACAACATAATCTAATAATTGGAGGTGACTTTAATTGTACACTAGATCCATACTTAGATAGATCTACAAGGCAAAGGAAAACTAAATCACATTCTAGTGATTTATTAAATGCATATATGGAAACTACTAATATCAAAGATGTTTGGAGAATTGAAAACCCTACGGACGAGAATACTCTTTTTACTCGTCAGTACATAAAACTTACTCAAGAATAGATTATTTTTTGGTGGACGCTAAACTTATTTCGCTTACATATAAATCCAATTATCATAATATCATAATTTCAGATCATGCACCATTAACATTCAAGATGAAAATAAATGGTAAACTACAAAAATCAGAACAGTGGAGATTTAACCCACAAATATTAGAAAATAAAATTACCCAGGAATATATCACAGAACAAATTAAGATTATTTTCGAAATAAATGATAAACCGGAAATATCCTGTCCCTTATTATGGGAAACATTTAAAGCATACCTCTGGGGAATCATGATTTCCTCTCAAGCATTTTATAATAAAAAGAATCGTAAGGAGCAGCAAGATTTGGAAAAGGAGATTAAAGAATTAGATATACAGAACGCAATGAATCCAACTACCATATTACATAATAAAATTGCAGCATTGAAATATAAATTGAATAAAATATTTACAGACCAAGTCGTTAAACTTTATCAACATACTAAACAATTACAGTTTGAATTCGGTGATAAACCTCAAAAATTACTGGCTCTAAGGAAAATGGAAGCTGAAAAAATAATTCATAGGATTAAATCATATAAAGGCGAACTGTTAACACAGCCTAAAGATATTAATGAAAGATTTATGCAATATTATAAAAACTTATACACTGCGAAAACAATAGATAATAAAATAGGAATTGAAGCATTTTAAAAAAAAAAGTAATTTGAAAGGATTGAATTCACAAAATATAGAGTTACTGAATGCTGATATCACGATAAAAGAAATCCAA
Source organism: Okamejei kenojei (assembly GCA_035221665.1). NCBI lineage: Eukaryota > Metazoa > Chordata > Chondrichthyes > Rajiformes > Rajidae > Okamejei > Okamejei kenojei. Next base: position 72,254,260 of record CM069133.1, on the reverse strand, counting down.
GAATCTATCAGATCACTAAAAAAGGGTAAAACACCGGGTCCAGACGGCATTGGCTCGGAATTTTATAAAATATTTTATGATCAGATGGTTTGAAATTACTATATGAACATATATATATATATATACAGCAAAAACTACCAGAAACATTAAATGAATCTACTATAACACTTTTACCTAAAATAAACAAAGACTTGGATGAACCAGGGTCATTTAGAGCAATAGCTCTCCTAAATACCGATCAAAAGATATTAACTAAGATATTAGCACAAAGGTTAATTTAGTTGTTAATAAATTAGTTCACCCTGATCAAACAGGATTTATACCAAAACGATACTCTTCGTATAATTTGAGACGGTTATTCAATATTATATACTCGAAAAGAGATATTAATAAAGATCTAGTAGTTATTTCGTTAGATGCAGAGAAAGCCTTTGATCAAGTGGATTGGCCTTACTTGTTCTCGGTTATGGAAGCTTTTAAATTGGGAGAAAAGTTTATTAACTGGATCAAATTGCTATATACAAATCTGACAACTAGAATAATAACAAATCAAATGTTATCACCTAAATTCAATTTATCTCGAGATTGTAGACAAGGTTGTCCATTATCCCCTTTATTGTTGCATTGGCAATAGAACCGTTAGCTCTGAGGGTGAGATCACATCCGGATATATATGGATACGATACTAGAGACACTAAAAATAAAATTTCTTTATATGCGGATGATGTGCTACTTTACATCACAAAACCAGAAACTAGTATTCGTAATTTGTTAAAAACTGAATTTGGATCCTATTCAAGATATAGTATTAACTGGAATAAAAGTGAACTTATTGCCAATAACGGTAAACAATTTACATATATTACAACAATTCCCTTTTAAGATAACAAATGAAAAATTTAAATATCTTGGAATCTTCGTAACAAAAAGATTCGACTCCTTATTTAAAGCTAATTTCCCACTATTATTGAACAAATTAAATAAGAATATTATATATTGGAAAACTTTACCTATTTCGATAATAGGCAAAATTAATATAATAAAAATGGTGTTTCTTCCACAATTATTATACCTTTTCCAATCAATCCCGATATATCTCCCTAAAAATGTCTTTAAAAAGGTGGACTTCTTAGCCACTAACTTCATTTGGGATTATAAGTGCCATAGAATAAACAAAAAACATTTATGTAAATCAAAAATAAATGGAGGTCTAGCTCTACCAAATTTTATGTTTTATTATTGGGCAGTTAACATTAAAAATATGAATTTTTGGTTAGAAGAAATAGATAACCAACCAACTTGGTTAAATATGGAAAAAGAAGATTGTTCTCCTTTTGAAATTAGCTCTATAATATTCGCTAATATTAATTTAGCTAAGAAAACATATAGTGATAACCCAATAATAGGAAGTGGAATACGTATTTGGAAACAAATAAAGAAAACATTAAAATTAAAATCTATACCACTATCTCTTAGCATTGTAAATAATGTTACGTTTAAACCTTCAATGATGGATAAAGCTTTTTTACAATGGAAAAATAAGGGAATTATTAAGATTGGGGATCTCTATAGGGAAAACTCCTTCCTTTCATTTCAAGACGTACAACAAATTTATGGACTACACTCTAAAAATTACTTTAGATATTTACAAATTAGAGATTATGTTAAAGCAAATACGCAAGAACTCAGAAATAGAAAGACAGAAATATTAGATGAATGTTTGAATAAACATCCGAAATACAGAAAAAATGATTTAATATATATATATATATAACATCTTATTGGAAGGTGATGTTCCATCAACAGAAATACATAGACAATCTTGGGAAAATGAATTATGCCAAACTATTAGACCAGAAATATGGGATGATAGTTTACAACATATACATCATTGTTCGCTAAATGCTAAACACTCTCTTATACAGTTTAAAATATTACATAGACTATATTATTCAAAATCCAAATTACATAATATGTTCCCAAAAGTATCTCCTATATGTGATAAATGTCAACATTTAGAAGCCAATTTGTCACACTCATTTACAAACTGTATACAAATTACAAAATTCTGGATTGAAATATTTAGGATAATTTTGAATGTTGTTAATATAACTTTGACAACCGATTCAAAGCTAATAATACTAGGAATACTGGAAGCAGAACAAATAGTAACAACAAACCAAAGATTTTTTATTGATTATGGGTTAATAATTGGGAAAAAATTAATATTAACATTTTGGAAAGGCCCTACATCCCCTACAATCAAAATGTGGAATACAGAAAAGTCGGAGACTCTCCATCTGGAGAGATTGAGGCTTGTCCTAATGGACGGGTTAGATCTCTTCAGAGGGATATGGTCTCCATACATTGAATATTTACAGTCATAATGGCTCGGTACGAGGGCTTGACTGAGGCCTGAATATTAGAATGGATGAAGAAAGAAATATAATAAATCATGCCTATATCTCCAATGACGGAATAATGATTAATACTCCATTCGCTCTCATATTTTCTTTATTATTTATCTCTATCTTTTCTTACTTTATAAAAAATAATTTAAAAAGTGTATAGAAGCATATAGTCCTAAATTTCAATATTAGTAATATTATTAATATTATGAAAGTATTTAATGATGTATTTTCGTTTATGTAAAATATTGTAATTTTCATAAATATGTTTCTATAATAAAAAATATTCAACAAAATGAAGATAGACACAAAATGCTGCAGTAACTCAGAGGGACAGGCAGTATCACTGGAGAGGAATGGGTGACATTTCAGGTTGAGATCCTTCTTCAGACTGAAGAATCTTGATGCTTTCAAAGAGATCACCTTGTATTCTTCTAAACTGAGGGGAGTGTTTAGGGCCAGTCTGCTGAATCTGTACTCATAGAATAAATCCACCACTCCAAGATTCACTCTGGTGAATATTTGATACACTCACTCTAGCACAAGTATAACTCCAATGCAAGTATTTTCCTGGTGCATTCTCACCAAGATCCTATACAATTGCATAAAATGTGGTTTGGCCACTAGTCCTCATTTTTCACCCCATCAGCTGTCATATTCAACACACAACACATAATCATCCAACATTTTTGCTACCTCCAATGGGATCCCACCACTAGTCACATCTTCTCATCTCCATCCCTTTCTGCAGAGACCGTTCCCTCTTCAACTCCCTGGTTAGCTCATCCCTTCCCATCTAAACCGCCTCCTCCCCAGATACCTTCTCCTGCAACTGCAGGAGATGCATCATCTGTCCCTATACCTCAACTCTGTCCAGGGACCCCGACAGTCCTTTAGGGTTAGGAAAAGGTTCACTTGCACCTCCTGCAACCCCATATACTGTATCTGCTGTTATAGGGTGGAGTCCTATACATCGACGGGACCAAGTGCAGACAGGACGATCTTTTCATTGAACATCTTCACTCAGTCCACCTTGGTCTACATGATCTCCCGGTTGCCAAACACGTCAACTCCCCTTCCCATTCCCATAATGACCTTTCTGTCCTGAGCCTCCATTGTAAGAGTGAGGCCAAACGCAGTTTATAGGAACAACATCTCGTATTTTGTTTGGGCAGCTTACAACCTACCAGTAGGATCGTTGATTTCTCTAACTTTGAGTAACCCTTGCATCCTCTCTCTCTTCATCCCTCCCCCATCCTAGTTGTCGTACTAGTTTCACTGTCTTCCTGTAGAGTTTCACTGTCTGTATAACTCATTGTCACCAAGCCCACAGCCAACAATGGATGATTGTGGGCTTCACCTTTCCTTGATCATCGTTACTTTTTGCATATCCTTCAGTCATTTGTTCTATATCTCTCTATATCACCGTCTATATCACTCATTTCCCTTTCCCCTGACTCTGTCTGAAGAAAGGTCTCAACCTGAAATGTCACCTATTCCTTCTCTCCAGAGATGCTGCCTGGCCCACTGAGTTATTCCAGCTTTTTGAGTCTATGTCCCTACCATTCTGCCTATATTTTCTTGAAGCCTTTCTGCATTCTCAACAAACCTGGATATATTACATTGGTCTCCTTATCCAAATTGATCAAGTGCTTAATTGTTATTTGTACCAAAACGATAACATTCTTACTTGTATTTGATGCCAATGGATCATCTGCAATCCAAGGTTATCTAATTTTGCTTAATAAGGTGTGGCACTTCATCCAAGTCCTTCTAATTGTCCAAACATATCCATTCATCTGTCCTTAGCATTTCAGATAATTGTAAACTAAAAACATGTATTTTCCTTTAATGCTCATGTCAACTCTGTGTAATCCTATGTTTACTTTCTATGCACCATGTTACCACTTCTTTAGTAATATATCGTTGCATTTTCATCACACTGATATCTGACCAACTGTTCTGTTGTTCCACCTCCTCGCTGCCTTCCACTCCATAGGAGTCCCAGATTTTATGACAATAAACTCTCACATATCACATGTTTAACACAGGCTAAAAGCAGAGTTTGCAGAATTGCTGGCAACAATACACCCCTCCCCAATGAGCTGAATGCATTCTATGCTCAATTGAACAGAGCGTCAATGGAATGACATCACCCACCACCTTGGGTGCATCTGTACCCATAGTCACTTGTATTATGCGATTATTGTGATGTCACTGTTGCAAATGTTATGTCAGCCAACATAATCAAGGACAATTTACACCCTTTACACATCTTTCTTCTCCTTCGCCCTTCACTCCCTATCGGATGGAAGATATAATGAAAGTATGTACCATCAGATTCAAGAACAGCTTCTGTTATCAGACTTGAATGGACCTCTCTTATCTGAAGGATGTATCCCATACTTTGTTGCAGTCCTTGAACTTTTGCTGTAGCTGTGACACTATCTTCTGCACAGTTTCTTTTTCTCTTTTGCATGACTTGTTGTACTCATGTATGATATGGTTTGCATGGATATTGAATGAGAACACACACGGCAAGATTAGCAAGTTTGCAGACGATATAAAAGTGGGTGGTTTTTGCAGCAGGATCTTGATCCATTGGCCAAGTGGTCTGAGGAATGGTTGATGGAATTTAATGCAGAAAAATGTGAGGTGTTGCATTTTCGGACGTCTAACATGGGCAGGACATACACAGTGAATGGTAGGGCTCTCTGTAGGGTTGTAGAGCAGAGGGATCTAGGTGTGCAGGTGCATAGCTTGCTCTGGGTGGAGTCGCAGGTAGATCAGGTAGTCAAAAAGGTTTATGGCACATTGGCTTTCATCAACCAGAGTATTGATTATAAAAGTTGGGCGGTCATGTTGAGTTGAATTGAATACATTTTATTAGCCAAGTTTGTATACATACAAGGAATTTGCCTTGGTGCTTTGCTCGCAATTAACAACACGATATACAGTAGACAATTAAGAATAAAACATGTGAAGAATGAAATAAAATACAGAGCAAAAATAAGGTTTAGACTTTTGGTTGTTGAGCTATTGTTCGTGGGGTTAAAAACTGTTTTTATGTCTGGCTGTAGCAACTTTGACAATCCGGAATCGCCTTCCAGAGGGAAGTGCTTCAAAGAGATTGTGGCCAGGGTGAGAGGGGTCAGAGATGATCTTACCCACTCGCTTCCTGACCTTGCAGTGTACAGTTCGTCAATGGAGGGAAGGTTGTAGCCAATAACCTTCTCGGCTGATCGAACGATTTGCTGCAGCCTCCGGATGTGTTGTTTGGCGGCTGAGCCACACCGGACCATGATGGGAAAGTCACGGAAAGACTCTATGATGGCGGTATAAAACTGGACCATCTTTGACTGTGGCAGATTGTGTTTCCTCAGCTGCCGCAGGAAGTGCATCCTCTGTTGAGCCTTTTTGACTGTGGTCGATGGTGGCCTCCCATTTAAGGTCTCTGGAGATGATGGTTTCAAGGAACTTAAATGATTCCACAGATGTGACTGTGGTGTTGTTGATGGTGAGTGGGGGGAGCGGAGGGGGAGTTCCCCTAAAGTTTGCAATCAATTCCACTGTCTTAAGAGCAATGAGCTCCTGGTTATTGCGATGGCACCAGGACACCAGCTGTGTCACTTCCTGTCCAGGCAGATTCTTCCCCATCCTGGATCAGTCCAATCAAACTCGAGAAGCTTGACAGACGAGTCTGTGGAGGTGGTAGTTGGTGTAAAGAGAGTAAAGGAGAGGGGAGAGTACACAGTCTTGCTGTGCTCCTATGCTGAGGGTAGGCGGGTCCGAGATGTGCTTTCCCAGCCTCACATGCTGCTTCCAGTCTGTCAGGAAGTTGGTGATCCACTGACAGAGGAGTTCAGGCACAGTCAACTGGAAGAGTTTGGAGTGTAGTAGCTCTGGCACAATGGTGTTGAATGCAGAGCTAAAATCCACAAACAAAATCCTTGCACAGGTCCTCTGGCGGTCTAGGCGCTGGAGGATGAAGTGCACGCCTAGGTTGACTGCGTCATCTACTGATCTATTGGCCCGGTATGCAAACTGCAGGAGGTCCAGCAGGGGGTTTGTGATATTTTTCAGGTGGGCCAGCACAAGTCTTTCAAGGGTCTTCATGATTACCGAGGGCAGTGTGACAGGCCTGTAGTCATTAAGACCAGTAATCCTTGGTGTTTTGGGTCCAGGGACAATAGTGGAGGCTTTGAAGCAGGCAGGGACAGTGCAGATTTGCAGGGACTGGTTGAAAATGTCTCTGTAGACTGGTGCCAGTTGTCTGGCAGAGCATGAGTGTAGAGGGGGAAACACTCAATTTCTATTGTTAGTGATGGAAAAGTTGCCAGACTGATGTTGGGCAGCAAGGAGGGGGTGGGTAGTGGACAATGTTGCAGTTGTATGACGTTGATAAGGCCACATTTAGAGTATTGTGTTCACTGTGTTATAGGAAAGATGCTGTCAAGCTGGAAAGGGTACAGAGAAGAGTTACGAGGATGTTGCCAGGACTAGAGGATCTGAGTTATAGGCAGAAGTTGAGTAGGCTGAGAATCTATTCCTTGGAGCACAAGAGGATGAGGGGTGATCTTATAGAGGTGTATAAGATCATGAGAGGAATAGATCAGGTAGATGCACTGAGTCTCTTGCCCAGAGTAGGTGAATCTGAGACCAGAGGACTAAGGGGAAAACATTTAATAGGATGGTGGATATATGGAGCAAGCTCCTATGGAGGTAGTTGGATAGGACAGGTTTGGAGGGATATGGAGCAAATGCTGGCAGGTGGGATAGCGTAGTTAGAACATGTTGACTGGTGTGGGCAGGTTGGGCCTGTTTCCACACTGTATCATTCTGTGACTCTATGGCTCTTTAATCAGTGACGGCAATAGCTATCAAATTATGGAGGGGACGGAAGGACAGGGGGGACACAGTTTATTGGCGGCCGCGTGCGCATGCGTACACTCACACACACATGCGAGGCTTCTGTGGGCCTAGTGAACGGTAATTACAGCACAATCCAGCGTTAAATGCAGCTCAACTCTGCCTGTCTCACCGATTTAACCTACAGCCCTGCCTGGACTGACGGAATATCAGTCCGGAGCCGTGGAGCTAGCCCTGCTTCTTCATGCTGGCTGTAAGCCTGGGCCATATTTCCCTTAAGTCCAGGCAGGGCTGTAGGTTAACCTGGCGGGACAGGCAGAGGTGAGCTGGGTTTAGTGCTGCTTCTATCCGCTGGCTGTGGGCCTGGGGGCACTGCGCCCGACAGATTCCCGACGTCTCTGGCCACCCCCGGGCGTGGGGAAGGGGCACTCGGGTGGGGACAGGGATGGTTCAGTGGAGATTCGACAGCGATTGCAGGGCCGGAGAGCCGGCCGGGATCGATCCTGGCTGCGGATGAGGCACAGGTCTGTGTCCACGGCTGCCGTTGTGACCCTATGACCTGGGCACGTCTCCCTCCTCCAATCACCGCGCTCTATCCTCAGTCCCACCCCCCTACTTTCGCCTCTGACCGACAGCTCCCTCCTCCAATCATTGCACTCAATCATCATGACCCTCCCCCAATGCCTGCTGACCGATGTCTCTCTTGTCCAATCAGCACCCTCGATCAGCAGTCCCACCTCCAGTCTCATGGAAAGCGGAGATTTCAACGGGTTTTAAAATCCGAATTGCAAAAAATTGGGGGGGATCGTTCCCCACTTCTCAAAACAGAGGGGGAGCGTGTCCCCCCCTGCTCCCCCCCCCCCCCCCGGGATTTCCGCCACTGCTTTCTATTACACAATACAAAGGTTTTAGCTATGTCTCAGTACACGCATTAATACACCATCACCAGAAAATCTATAGAATTTTAGAAGAGACAGTTGGTGCATCAATTCTCTCTGCAGCCACCTCTTTCCAAACCCTGGGCTGCAGGTCATCAGGTTTTGGGGATACAGCTTTCAGCTTTCAGTCTCATTAATATCTTCAATACTTTTTTTGTGATTAATGCTAATTTCTTTCAGCTCCTCCCACACTCTAGACTAGAGTTGTCCATTAACCCTGATAGGTTTTCTGCAACTTCCAAGAAGATGGATACAATATATTTATTTAATTTCTGTGCAATTTCTTTCTTGCCCAATGTAATTTCTCATGTTTGAGACTCTAAAGGGGCTGTCCCACTACGGCGACCTAATCCGCGAGTTAAGAAAAGTGTCTTCGACCTTCAAGCTCGAGGGCACTCGCCTGGAAAACCTCGAGCTGGATCGACCGTCCACGTTGAAACCGCGAGCTGGAGTGACTGACTGCACACACACAGACACACATCGCAAAGGCGGGGGCCAGGGGGAGCGCTGTCTGAAATTCACACCCGCGATGAAGAGGAAGGTAAAAGGCGGCAGCACAGTGTATGGTAAGTACTTTAGAGAGCATGGGGGGGGGGGGGTGGGGGGAGAGAAAGAGAGGGGAGGGAAGGGGGGGGTGGGTGGGAGAGGGGTTGGAGAGAGTGGTGACACTTTTAAGAAGTATTATAAAGTTTCGCGGGCATTTTACCTACCGGTCAGTTTTCCTTGATCCTGAAAACTCCAACGAGCCAATCAGAATACCCGGTCGGCGAAGGAGATTGCCTACGGCTGCCCTCGACTGCCTGTAACTAAATAGCGACCCCATACCACTGCACTATGGGTTAAAAAGAAACATGCCGACCAGTCCTCATAGGACCTCCTAGGACGACGTGTCGACCAGGCTGTGAGTTTGAGTCGAGGGCAAACTCTTCTGAACTCGCGGATTAGGTCGTCGCAGTAGGACAGCCCCTTAACTTTGCTAATATTTTTATCTTTATGTGTCCATGGAAACTTTTCCCATCTGTTTCACTGGATTGTGTTCTATATTTCCTTGCCTTGTCAAGTTTTGGTTCTCTCCGGAATTCAATAAATTTCCCAATCCTCAGGCTCCCACCTCCTTTTGGCAACATTTCCCGATTGAACTAAGGCTAACTACCGTCAGCTTCCCTTTTTAGATGTAACTTACCATTTTCCTGTCAGGGTTTTGTGTTCAAAACCACATATAGTAAGCTACATAATAATTACAGATACTGTCATACCTTTAATGTAGTTTCCCAACCAAACCACCTGAAATAAAGTTAATGATTGATTTGTTTACATTTCATGTTATACTCACATTTTCCTATTTCCTTATGACATAGAAAGCGGTAATTTGGCCCATTGGTTTATGCCAATTCTCTGAGCAATTCCAACAATACCATATCCATGTAACCCATTCTCCCACACGGCCCCCTGATTTCCCTATCAACCTATACTCGGTGTTATTTATAGCAACCAGTGGGTTGGGTGGGTGGGTGTAACATCTTTGGGATGGGTGTGGAGGGCAGATCACCTGGGAGAAACCCACACAGATATAGGGAGAGGGTGCAAGCTCCAGACAGGCAGAGCTGGAGTTCAGAATTGAAATAATCTGAATGGCTGGAGCTGTGAGACAGCCTCACTATTTGCAGTGTCACTGTGTTGCCCAAGACCCTGGCTTCAGATTGAACCAAAACACTTTCAATCTTCGATACGCTGCTATCATTTTATGATCATTCTCACCTAATACCCTTTAACTACCAGGTTACTAATTAATCTCTACTCATTGCACAATACAAGATCGAAAATAACCTGCTCTTTGGTTCCTCAACCTGCTTGTCTCAAAATCTATCCGACACACACTGCATGACTTCATTCTCTATATTATTACTGCTAATTTAGTTTACATGAAAGTTGCCCATGATTATTGTATTCCCCTTGTAGACATAAAATGCTGGAGAAACTCAGCGGTTGAGGCATCAATGGGGAAAAGGAGTAGGCGACGTTTCAAGTCAAGACCCTTCTTCAGACCCCTTTTCCAGCATCTGCAGTTCCTCCTTAAACATTGTATTCCCCTTGTTATGAGTACCTCTAATATCACGTTATATACTAGATCCTACATTTCTGTTGAATTATATAAATGTACTTTGGGTTGCTTTTATTTTGAATCATAAAAATTAGACAAGAAAGAAGAGAAAGCTTCCCATTTCTACTTTCTGCATATGACATCCCAAAGCACTTTAAGCCAGCAGAGTGTTTATAAAGTGTACTCACTGTGAGGCTGTCAGAAATAAGACAGCCAATTTATGAATGGCAAACTCTCATAAACTGGAATGTGATAATGACTTGATAATCGGTTTTAGTGATGTCCTTGGAGAAATAGATATTGGCCAGAACGCCAGGGTGAACAACCTTGATCTTCTTCAAAAAGGTTTCAAAAGATCATTTATGTCCACCCGAGACAGTAGGTTAGCTGGATTTCATAGATCAGATGGCACTTTTCAACAATGCAACACTCCCTCACATGTGCATTGGAGTGTCAGCCTGAATTGAAGTGTGCATGCTTTAGTGCCACAATCTTCTGATTTGGAGGTAAGAAATCAGCTCACTCATGATAAAGGAGAACACAAGCTAAAAGTAAACTGCATCCAATTTGTGGCAAGCCAAATTACTTATTTTCTGAAATGCATTCATCCAGAACATCAAATGATTAAAATAAAATCTTCTGCGGACCCATAAACCGCATCATTATGCAAAACAACACGACCATATATGGTCTGGATTCCAATAGTTTCTTCTGTATCTCCATTCCGATTCTAATGGTAGTTGTGTTAAAATTCCATGGTAATGGTTATCTGGGAATTTGTTATTGGCTCACTGATCTTCTTGTGTGGTGTAAAGATTATTTATGCCCAAACTCTCTAAATCACAGAATTGTACAGGACATGGGGACCATTCAGTCCATTGAATCGATTTACAAGAGCAATAGGGTTAGTCCCACCCCCTTGATCTTTCCTCATATTCTTGCACTTTTGCTTCTTCAATAATTTATCCTATTCTCTTTTGAAGGACCCAACGGAACGTGCCTCCAACTCCCTATCACAGGGAGAATGTGCAAACTCCACGTGAACAGGTGAGGGTTGAACACCAGTTTTCTGGGGTGGTGAGGAAGACAGGGTATACCATCTGTGTCTCTGTGCCACCCATGACATTGCCAGTAATACTTCAGCTCAATCCTACTTTCATTCCTTGTTCATCAGCACCCTCTTTCACCGTGCATGGTCATCCCTTTCTATCGTTTGACCTCTCCTGCCTTCCATCTTACTGCAGACATGGCCTTTGTTCTTCTCTTCCCTCTCTCTTTCCGCACTGTTGTACTTGCCTGAAGCCAATTACACCTTGTACTGATCAACCTGAAATGTTAAAGAAGGAACTGCAGATGCTGGAAAAATCGAAGGTAGACAAAAGTGCTGAAAAAACTCAGCAGATGAGGCAGCATCTATGGAGCGAAGGAAATAGGCAACGTTTCGTTGAGACCCTTCTTCAAACTGAAGAAGGGTCTCGACCCGAAACGTTGCCTATTTCCTTCGCTCCATAGATGCTGCCTCACCCGTTTTCTCCAGCATTTTTGTCAACCCGAAATGTTAACTATCTTTCTCTTTCCGCAGATGCTACCTGACTTGCATAAGAATTTCCACCATTTACTGATTTTGCCCTTGTGAAGCTGAAGGTTAATACTACATTGGGATTTTACCCATTGGGAAGATAACCAACAAAATGAAGGTTACGGAATAAGCCCTGGGACTAACATGGAATGAGTGCTTAATCAGAACTTAATGGACTTTAAAGACTTTTTTAAATGGAGGTTTTATTTTTAGGAAGTTTATTTTTATAATTAAGGATGAGAACTTACTGAGAATGTCTTCTGAGTTGGTTTTATCTATTTCTGTGACTTTGGTGATGTTATATCAGGTCACCAATCAGATAAATAAGACATTGGAACTCTTAGATTTTCTTAGAATAGATCAGAGTTGTGGTCTGGCATATTCAGTGGTAAGTAAAGGCGATGCTTTTCAAAGGGAAGGGATGTTGGCTGTGGGGGTTCGTCGCCACAATAATATCTTGCATTTATATTCATATTCATTTCATGCAGTCAAATGACACAAGGAACGTTACTGGCGGACTATCAAACAATGTAGAATGCTAAGCAAATTGAAGGGCTATAAGGGGAAGGGCAATCCCTGCTCCTATCTGAAATTGTGACTCACTCAAATCTGGAACATTGCCCTCAATTTTCTCTAAAGATTTCATCAACTTACCACTAATCTCCACCTGGCCCTCAGATTTATGACACCTCAACAGATAATGTTTAGTCAAAGACCCTTAAGAGGACTGCCGTGAGCGGAGAGGGAAGAATAATGGAGGACCTGGCATGGGGGGGGACCGCCGCGAGGGTGAGGGGGAAACAAAGGAGGATCTGGTGCAGGAGAGGGGGAGGAGAGCAAAGGAGGACCTGGCGCGGGATACTTTGTAACTTTATGGCTCGTAACTTGGCGTCCTTTATGTGGCGACTATTTGCATACCTTGTGCATGCAAGCAAAGAATTTCACTGTGACTTGTCACGTGACAATGAAGTATTCATTCATTCATTCATCAGAACTGAGAAAGTGTCAAACAAGTTAGTCCAGGTAGAAGAGCAGATGAGGAGGGTCCAATATCATTACCTGAGAGTCTTTTGTTTGTGCCTTTGTCTGAAACAATGAAGACATTCAAGGACTGAGTTGAAAAATAGTCTTGATCTTCCTGTCCCACTAACATAGTTGTAAAGCTACTCCACTTCTTTCTGAAGCTGCCCTCTCTTTGTTCAGCTATTTGGTTTCTTGAGGCTTGGGAAAACCCAAATTACTTATGTTGTCTCCTATGCAGTTTAAAGCAGAAGCTTACCAATTCTTTAAAATATTAATTTGCTCGCCCTCCTCCTGTGAGTGAATTTTCTGACAACATCTTGACTTGCTCTGCTGAACCTTCTTGGTTAGAGCCTTCTTGGAAAAAAAGAGACAACATGCTGGAGTAACTCAGCAGGTGAGGCAGCGTGTCTGGAGAACATAGATAGGTGACGTTTCAGGTCTGAAGAAGGGTGCCGACCCGAAATCTTGACATTCTATTTTCTCTGGAGATGCTGCCTGGCCCGTTGAGTTACTCCAGTGTTTGTGCTTTTTTTTGTATCCCAGCACCTGCATTTACTTGTGTTGACATAGCATTTATGAAGTCAGGTTTTGTCATTTTAATAAAGGTAAAAGAGATTGCAGATGTTGGAAGCTTGAACAAAAAGTAGCACTGGAAGAACATTGGGTCAGGCAGCAACTATGGACAGAAGATTGACATGCAGCTTTTGACACCACAAATACTGCTTGATCATCTGAATTCTTCTGATGTTCAGTTTTTTGTTTGGAATTTTAAAATCCAACTCAAACAAAATCCACCCATTTTTGAGTGTTAAATCAGACCAACTCTACAGCAGCAACCTCACCAAAAGTGCTTAATTTGGCACGTTCTGAGGTGTGGAAACCACAATGGAAAATCAGGTGAAGGGAGTGAAATCAAGGAATGCCATGGCCAATGTTGCTCAATGGACGCTGCAACAGGTTCCTTACCCAGAGAAAAAAATAGCATGAAATATAATGATTTGGAATTGGAACAGGTTGAGGAAACAATCCTGTTATTGCTTTCGAACTGACCTAAATAGGAAATACGTAGATCAAAATTTGACCACCTGCTGGCAGTACGCAACAGATTTTCTGCAATACTTTAGCGCTTACCAAAACTGAGCAAAGCTTTCTGTGGTTTTAATTTAATGCAACCCATGGGAATAATAAACGAGTAGTGTTTGTAATCTATAATTTGCTGTAATTGCTAAAATTATTGTCTCAGGGATCTTTGAATTGATCACTGACGTGCAATAATGAATACTGTCACATGAGACATTCCCTGTTGTGTCTAAAGTCTTTGGGGCAATAGTTTACCAAACTGGGTGTCACAGACCTCTAGTGCCTCCCTCGTGATGTAATGCAGAATTCTTCAGGAATTTTATTGTACTATGGAAAAAAAATCAAACAGCTCAGAATGAATGAACAAGCATTTTTTCTGGATATAACAGTTTTAAGACACATCCTGACACACCCAAAATTGGGTCATCCACAATCTCAAATATAGTTCCAAATTGATTTGTGGATCACTCTCTCATGTGTACCTTAGATTCTGATCCTATTTTGTTTCCACCTGGCCACAGCACATTCAGGACTTATCATAATAATCATAATCATAATTATACTTTATTAGCCAAGTATGTTTTGCAACATACGAGGGATTTGATTTGCCATAGTCATACTAATAAAAAGCAACAAAACACACAAAATACATTTTAACATAAACATCCACCATGGTGACTCCTCCACATTCCTCACTGTGATGGAAAAAAAAGTTAAATCTCTTCCCGTCTTTATTCTCCCGCAGTCGGGGGCCTCGAGCCTTCATCGACAGGATGATCTTGACTCCCGGAGCTGGTGGTCGGGTCGTCCACATCGGAGTGATCAATCTCCTGCATCGGGGGGATGTCAGCTCCTCACGCTGGGCGATCTGACCCAGGGTCGGGGCAGGTCAAAACCTTCTGCATCGTTTGGAGCTTCCCAACATCGGTCTCTGCCCGAGACTGCAAGCTCATCGATGGTGAAATCCGCAGGCCGCGGTTGGAGCATCGATCCCAGTGAAGGGATCGCAGGCTCTGATGGCAAGACCATGGCCTCGCGGTGGGGCTCAAAGTCAGTCCCGAGCAAGGCCTCCAGCTCCATGATGTTAGGCCGCAGAGCGACCGGAGATACGATCCGGAAAACAGTCGCATCTCCGGCAAGGTAAGAGATTGAAAAAAAGTTTCCCCCACCCCACATAAAATAAACCAGAGAACATTAACACAAACTTTTAAAATGCACAAAAAATTACAAAAAAAAGCCGAAAAGACAAAAAGACTGTTGGCGAGGCTGCCATAGCTGATGGCGCCACCCAATGTATCAAAGCGTTTCACAACTAATTATGTTTTTCTTTGGTCACCATTATGAGTTGCCGAGTACTCAGCTGGTATCTAAACAGAGAACACTAGAACCCCTTAGCAGGTCAAGGAGCATTTGTTCCTTGTGGTGTGGTTTTTATATTGTTTTTAACTGACCTGGGGGCTCCAGTCACGGAGCCTGCGGACTTACCGTCATGGAGAGCTGTCGCGGTGGCGGCCAGACTTCGGGGCTTCGGCAGCTCCAGCTGCAGGCCTGTGGATGGTGACATCGGGAGCTCGCAGGTCCCTGGTGGGAGACCGCTTTTTGGAGCTCCGCGGCAGTGGCTTCTCCTGCCCGAGTTGCGGAGCTGAAAATGACCCGGAGGTTTGGCTTTAACGGCATTGCCCGCCGGGGACTCCAACATTAAGACCCGAAGCAGGAACTTACATCGCTGGTGTGGCCTTAACGTCCGCGGGACTTACCATCGGCCGCCGGGATCTTTAACATTGGGAGAGGATGGAGAGCAGAGGAGAGACAAGACTTTGCCTTCCTTCACAGTGAGGAGGAGATTCACTGTGATGGATGTTTGTGTGAATTGAGTTGGTTGTGTGCATTGTGGAATTGTTTCTTCTTGGTGTATGGCTGCAGAAACCAAAGTTCCTAATGGAAAAATAAAGTTCATTGTATTGTATTGTTCAAGCAGATGAGATTAGCGTATCTTGACATTATGTTCAGAACTGACCTTGTGGGCTGAAGGGCCAGTTCCTGTGATGTACTGTTCTATGTTCATTTGAGGAGAGAAAGACAGAATAGACTATTATTATTATTATTGCACTACTATTGTTTGTTTTTTGTGTGTACATATGTGTATGTGTATATGTATACAGTATATATATATGAGTGTGTATTTGTGAGTATGTGTATATATACACACACTGAACATTTTTCTCTCGCTCGTTTAGTATATTGTTTACAGCGTACTATGATTAAATATTCTGTTGTGCTGCAGCAAGTAAGAATTTCATTGTTCCATCTGGGACATGTGATAATATAACACACTTGACTCTCTCATGACTCTTGAGATTTTGGATTAGGTTGTTGACTCAGGGCTGCCAACTCTCACGCATTCAGCGTGAGAATCACTCATTTCAACAAATTCTCACACTCTTACGCTGATCACAACTTTCTCACACTCTGTCGTGAGAAATTCTGTGATCAACGAGAATTTCAAAATCTCATGGGCCGCGTGTGTTGGAGACAGGTGCTGAGGGAGGGATGGAAGCAGAAGCAGCGGCGGGGGCAGTTGCAGACGGGAGCCGGGGCTGGCGAGTGTTTGCCGGGCTGGCGAGTCGCTCGCTGCAGCTCCAGCCATGGAGCAACCTGAGTGTAAGATTCCCAGGCATTCGTCGGAAGCGTTGCACCGCTGCCATGAGAGTCTCTGGGCCGAATTCGCCCAGGTGACCGGCATGGATCAGGCTGCGGCTCGGTGCATCCTGGAGGACAACCAGTGGCTGCTGGAAGTAGGTACCAAGCACTGGGTAGAAGCGGTGGAAGATAGTGGCCTTCACATGGGTGTGGTTGGAGAAAGCATCCTGCATTGCCTGCTAGATTTGCACTTACTATAACTGCAGGAAAAATGTTCCCGATGTTGGGGGAGTTCAGAACCAGGGGTCACAGTTTAAGAAGAAAGGGTAGGACAATTAGGACTGAATGAGGACAAACTTTCTTCACCCAGAGAGTTGTGAATCTGTGGAATTCTCTGCCACAGAAGACAGTGGAAGCCAATTCACTGGATGTTTTCAAGAGAGAGTTACATTTAACTCTTGGGGCGAGCAAAATAAAGGGATATGGGGAAAAAACAGGAAAGAAGACAGATTTTAGATGAACAGCCGTGATTGAATGTCAGTGATGGCTGGAAGGGCCGAATGACCTATTCCTGCACCTATTTTCAATGTTTCTATGCTGAGTAAATCAAGTAGTCAATAAAACTTGACTACTTGATTTTGAAGCATTCATGCATGGTGGAGGTATAATGTAGTCATAGAGTGATGCAATGTGAGAACAGGCCCTTTGGCGCAACTTGCCCACAACCGCCAACAGGTAGCTACACTACCTGCTTTTGGTCCATATCCCTCCAAACCTGTCCTATCCATGTATCAGTCTAACTGTTTCTTAAATGTTGGGATAGTCCCTGCCTCAACTACCTCTTCTGGCAGATTGTTTCACACACCCACCACCTTTTGTGTGGAAAAAGTTACACCTTAAAAAGTTACCTCTTAAAAATACTTCAAACACAAAACATTGAAATCATACTTCTACAATGCACTAAAACATGATTATAATACATAACATTTCAAAAAGTCCCTATCCCCCTCCCACACCCTCCCCCACTCGGTTGCTCCACTCCCTCAACGGGTACCCCCCAAGACGTGTGATCGGTGATCGCTCAGCCCCCCACTTTCAAAAACCCTCCCTGGTTCAGACAGAGAGCACTGCCAGATGTGAGCGGGGAACTGAGGCCAGTTGTCCGTGATGTCTGGATCCCAATGCACAGTGCTTCGTGTTTTGGTGTTGGCTAATGTTACTGATTTGTAATTAACCTAATTTGTAATTAGTTGACAAAACCTTAATTTATTAATCCGGAATATCCAAGGCAATGGTATAAGTGTAATATTAAAATTACATGCAAGGTGTCAGACTGTCTGTCACAACATACAGCCCCGATAACCCATTATTTCCTTCAGTTAAATATTGGGAAGGTAGCACTATTGTCATTGGCCACTCAACTATTATGTTTGCTTACCTCACTGACTATTTCAAAATTCCTCCCCCCCCCCCCAAATTCCTTTGACAGGTTGAATAGAAATGTCCCCAATCTCATTGTTTTATTAATTGAACACGTAGATGAACATCCTCAAGGAGTGTAATCAGATGGAAACTGATTCAAATACGATGTTTAAGAGCTTGTTCAAAGAATGGGCATATTTTAAAGGAGAGACAGAGATACTTGCAGAGGAATGTGTGAGGAGGTTATTATTTGTCTTTAGTTTTAGCTTGAACCAGGACATCTGAAGATTCAAAGTTTAATATAGTAATTGTGCTGATAGTGACTCCAACCAACCACGTAATGAATATCATCCATTCCGGAGGTTTTATTTTTCTGATGCCATTTAAATTTCACTTGGATTTCAATCACTTCAATGGAAAAGTAATTGGGAATGGGGAGCAGTGGAACAAACATTTGCCCTCGGTACATAGTAACTGTAATATAATAATGTATGCATGTTGTTAGGTGCAATCAAAACAAAGATCTTTTAATCATTGTTGTGTTATGAATACCATAGAAAATATGATGTACTCTCAAGATCATATTTAATAGAATAATATTGCTTAAATATATAGTTATTGGACTTTGCATTTCGGAAAAGTCCCAGCTGAGAGGAAGACAGCAAAATACAAAAAATATTGGAGGTGAAAATGACTTCAGGACAGTTTGTTAGGAAAATGAAGGAAATGGTAAGAGAATACTTATACAGCTGAGTAAGTATAATTTTATGGGTGAGAAATTGTGTTCAACCAATTGATAACTTCTTTGACAACGTAACTAGCATGTTAGATAACAAGGTAGCCATATACAAAATTTGGTCCGTGAATTGCCCCATAAAAGTAAGTAAGTAAGAAAGTAAGTAAGTTTATTGGCCAAGTATTCACATACAAGGAATTTGCCTTGGTGCTCCGCCCACAAGTAACAACATGACAGACAGTGACAGTTACAAATTACTCAGAAAACACTAAACATTAATAATAATAAAACATTAATGATAAAACACCATTATCAAGCATGTGAACCAACAAAATACCAGATCAAAGGGAGGCTACAGATTTTTGGCTGTTGAGTAGAGCAACTACTCGTGGATAAAAACTTTTTATGTCTGGCTGTGGCAGCTTTAACAGTCCGGAGTCGCCTTCCAGAGGGAAGTGATTTAAAGAGTTTGTGGCCAAGGTGAGAGGGGTCAGAGATGATCTTGACTGTGGTGTTGTTGATGGTGTGTGGGGTGAGAGGAGGGGGAGCTCTCCTGAAGTCTACAATCAATTCCACTGTCTTAAGCGCATTGTACTCTAGGTTGTTGCTATGGCACCAGGACGCCAGCTGTGACTTCCTGTCAGGAGGCAGATTCCTCCCCATCCTGGATCAGTTCAATCAGGGTTGTGTCATCCGCAAACTTGACAAGCTTGACAAAGGTGTCTGTGGAGGTGCAGTCGTTTGATGTAGAGAGAGTAGAGGAGATGAGAGAGTACACAGCCTTGCGGTGCTCCTATGCTGAGTGATAAAAGATTATCGCATTAGATAAGCACCTGTGGACTTGAACATAATAGGTTAAGTCCAGGGGGTCAGATATGGAGATTTATGTGTGGGCCAGATATATTGTCAGTGCAGAGGGGCTAGGAGCAAGGCCAAGTGTGCATCCAGAGACAAGGTCTGGAATAGTATTAGGTGTGCCATCAAAGCTGGGACAATGGGAGTGTTCAGCACTGGGAACCTAAGCAGGTAAGCAGCTATGATAAGGGTAGAATAGGGGGCCAGGTGTAAGACTGGACTCAGGTTCAGGAATGAGAGAAGGTATGCAACTGGAATCAGGGTCAGGAGTATTACCAGGTGTGCAGTGAGACCCAGGTTGGTCAACATGGGCCAAGTGTTTGATTATAATCTGAAATCCATACATGAATACACTAAGATCATTCATGTGCTGCACCTGTTGATCAGAGCCTCGGCTCTACTGTGGAATGTAATTAGGAATGTAATTTAGCCTAACCTTATTCATAGCTAATCCAATTTAAAGCATAAATATTGCATTCAAGTGTAGGTTAAAAGACACGTTCCAGTATGCACCAGATTGCACAATTTCTAGCTGAAAAATGTGAAAGTTCCATGCCAATGGTCGCTACGCTCCCTCTGGCTTGGTCTCTCGCAATTTCTCACTCCCAACTCTCACAAGGCAAAACAGTTATAATGGGTGACTTTCAATCTACATATAGATTGGGTTAATTAAATTGGCAGGGGTGCTGAGGAAGAGGATTTTTTGGAATGAATGCAGGATAGTTATCTAAATCAACATGTAGAGGAACCAACGAGAGAGCAGCTATTTTAGACTGGGTTTTGAGTAATGAGGAAGGGGTAATTAGCCGTCTTGTTGTACGTGCCCCCTTGGGCAAGAGTGACCATAATATGGTTGAGTTCTTCATTAGGATGGAGAGTGACATTGTTAATTCAGAAACAATGGTTCTGAACTTAAAGAAAGGTAACTTTGAGGGTATGAGACGTGAATTGGCCAAGATTGACTGGCAATTAATTCTAAAAGGGTTGACGGTGGATATACAATGGAAGACATTTAAAGACTGCATGGATGAACTACAAAAATTGTTCATCCCAGTTTGGCAAAAGAATAAATCGGGGAAGGTAGTGCATCCGTGGATAACAAGGGAAATCAGGGATAGTATCAAAGCAAAGGATGATGCGTACAAAGTAGCCAGAAAAAGCAGCATACCAAAGGACTGGGAGAAATTCAGAGACCAGCAGAGGAGGACAAAGGCTTAATTAGGAAAGGAAAAATAGATTATGAAAGAAAACTGGCAGGGAACATAAAAACTGACTGCAAAAGTTTTTATAGATATGTGAAGAGAAAGAGGTTAGTTAAAACAAATGTAGGTCCCTTGCAGTCAGAAACAGGTGAGTTGATCATAGGGAACAAGGATATGGCGGACCAATTGAATAACTACTTTGGTTCCGTCTTCACTAAGGAAGACATAAATAATCTGCCTGAAATAGCAGGGGACTGTGGGTCAAAGGAGGAATTGAGTGAAATCCAGGTCAGTCGGGAAGTGGTGTTGGGTAAATTGAATAGATTAAAGGCCGATAAATCCCCAGGGCCAGATAGGCTGCATCCCAGAGTACTTAAGGAACTAGCTCAGGAAATAGTGGATGCATTAGTGATAATCTTTCAAAACTCTTTAGATTCTGGAGTAGTTCCTGAGGATTGGCGGGTAGCAAATGTAACCCCTCTTTTTAAGAAGGGAGGGAGGGAGAAAACGGGGAATTACAGACCAGTTAGTCTAACATCGGTAGTGGGGAAACTGCTAGAGTCAGTTATTAAAGATGGGATAGCAGCACATTTGGAAAGTGGTGAAATCATTGGACAAAGTCAGCATGGATTTACAAAAGGTAAATCATGTCTGACGAATCTTGTGGAATTTTTCGAGGATGTAACTAGTAGCGTGGATAAGGGAGAACCAGTGGATGTGGTATATCTGGACTTCCAGAAGGCTTTTCGACAAGGTCCCACATAAGAGATTAGTATACAAACTTAAAGCATACGGTATTAGGGGTTCAGTATTGATGTGGATAGAGAACTGGCTGGCAAACAGGAAGCAAAGAGTAGGAGTAAACGGGTCCTTTTCACAATGGCAGGCAGTAACTAGTGGGTACCGCAGGGCTCAGTGCTGGGACCCCAGCTATTTACAATATATATTAATGATCTGGATGAGGGAATTGAAGGCAATATCTCCAAGTTTGCGGATGACACTAAGCTGGGGGGGCAGTGTTCACTGTGAGGAGGATGCTAGGAGACTGCAAGGTGACTTGGATAGGCTGGGTGAGTGGGCAAATGTTTGGCAGATGCAGTATAATGTGGATAAATGTGAGGTTATCCACTTTGGTGGCAAAAACAGGAAAGCAGACTATTATTTAAATGGTGGCCGATTAGGAAAAGGGGAGATGCAGCGAGACCTGGGTGTCATGGTACACCAGTCATTGAAAGTAGGCATGCAGGTGCAGCAGGCAGTGAAAAAAGCGAATGGTATGTTAGCTTTCATAGCAAAAGGATTTGAGTACAGGAGCAGGGAGGTTCTACTTCAGTTGTACAGGGTCTTGGTGAGACCACACCTGGAGTATTGCGTGCAGTTTTGGTCTCTAAATCTGAGGAAGGACATTATTGCCATAGAGGGAGTGCAGAGAAGGTTCACCAGACTGATTCCTGGGATGTCAGGACTGTCTTATGAAGAAAGACTGGATAGACTCGGTTTATACTCTCTGGAATTTAGGAGATTAAGAGGGGATCTTATAGAAACTTACAAAATTCTTAAGGGGTTGGACAGGCTAGATGCAGGAAGATTGTTCCCGATGTTGGGGAAGTCCAGGACAAGGGGTCACAGCTTAAGGATAAGGGGGAAATCCTTTAAGACCGAGATGAGAAAGACTTTCTTCACACAGAGAGTGGTGAGTCTCTGGAACTCTCTGCCACAGAGGGTAGTTGAGGCCAGTTCATTGGCTATATTTAAGAGTGAGTTGGATGTGGCCCTTGTGGCTAAGGGGATCAGAGGGTATGGAGAGAAGGCAGGTACGGGATACTGAGTTGGATGATCAGCCATGATCATATTGAATGGCGGTGCAGGCTCGAAGGGCTGAATGGCCTACTCCTGCACATAATTTCTATGTTTCTATGTTTCTATGTAACTCTCGCCCAATGTTGGCAGCCCTGTTGACTCCTCATTAGAACATTTAATTGTGTTGCTATGTCAGATTTCTACTGCAGGCATTTATTTTTGTTGCTTTTGTATTATATCTCAATGGTAACAGGCTTGGCTGTGTGTGAAGTTTGTTGGCTGAGGTCTCATTACATAACAAACGGCCTATTTCCATGTTTTATGACTCTCTGATTCTAAGTTCAAAGTTATTAAAAATGTAGTGTCTTCACTTGGCCATAAAGTCGCATTGTTCTGGCGGCGGCACTGGGTCAGAGCTTCAGAGGTCGGTCTGGCCAGACAATGTTGTTGACATACTCCTCCACTGCTCCTTCTAAATCATGGTTGTTATGGCGACGCTTCCTTCCAAAAGAGGGTCTGTGTTGAAGATAAGCCTGACATGTCTGGAACTGTTGATTGGTGCTGCACATCCAGGCACGTAGTAGACCATTGCAAAAATCAACCAGGCCCACAATAGTCAATGGTCTGGTCTTTTCTCCCAGCCAATTGAACCATTGAATCGTTGCACTGGATTGGATGGTCAAGTCAAGAGAGTTTATTGTCATGTGTCCCAGATGGGACAATGAAATTCTTGCTTGCTGCATGCAGCAGAACAGAATATTGTAGGCATAAATACAGAACAGAGCAGTGTGTCAGAACAGAGAGATGACTGGCTATTGTGGGCCTGGTTGATTTTTGTAATGGTCTGCTATGTGCCTGGATGTGCAAACACTAACCAATGGTTCCAGACATGCCAGGCTTATCTTCAACACAGGCCTTCTTTTAGAAGACAGTCACCATAACAACCATGACTTTGCCAAGGGGAATGGTTCTGCAAGGTTGTGTGTGAAAGAGCATTCTCACAATTAATTAGTTGGAGCAGGTTTGGGAAGATCTGATGGAATTAGTTGGGAAAGGGTATAAGGGACAGAAAGTGGAAGGTCAGGAAGGAAATGAAGAAAGAAAAGCTATTGATGAAGTAAAGATCTGCTGCACCACATTAGAATATGTAGCATGTTTTAGATCTCTCTTAGCTTGAACACCACACCAACCCCTCTTTATCTCTCCTTCTTTGTGTTTGTTTAAAATTCTATTTGACAACCAGGTAAGCCATTTTCGCTGATTGTTTCATGGAGTCACTGAGCGAGGGTGGCACAGTGGTGCAGCGGTACAGTTTCTGCCTCATAGCCCCTTCCTCACGGGTGCCGTCTGCATGGAATTTGTACACTCTCCCTGTGACCGCGTGGGGTTCTCCCACACTCCAAAGACACGCAGGTGTGTAGGTTAATTGGCTTCTGTAAAATGTCCATATTGTGTAGGATTGAACTCGTGTATACGTGATTGTTGGTCGGCTTGAACTCGGGGGGGGGGGGGGGGGGGGGGGGGGGGGGGGGCGGTCAAAGGGCCTGTTTCCATGCTGTATCTCTAACTTAAACTAAAAATATATGGTATGAAAGAGGTCCCTCAGCCCACTGAGTATCCGCTGACTATCAATGAAACATCTTATACTAATCTCCACGTTACGCCCACTTTTTATTCTCCCCACATTCTTTTTAACACCGCCCCGGTCCACATCTCCAATCAAACTTGCCCATTCCAGTGTAGGTTATCCGTCTGTAACATGTGTTCTCTTTTACCAGCGCAAACCAGCTTGCTGGGCATCTTGGACACGTGCATTTCTTTCCTTTTACATCCCTTTGCTGGGTTTTCTCCCTTTACCTGCCCTTATTAATCTATCAACCAAATATCTTCATCATTAGAGAGGAAAGGGAAGTGCAGGTAGGATTCAGATGAAGGAGAGAGAGAAGTCTGACAATAAACAATAAACAATAGATGCAGGAGTAGGCCATTTGACCCGTCGAGCCAGCACCGGCATTCAATGTGATCATGGCTAATCATCCACAATCAGTACCCCGTTCCTGCCTTTTCCCCCATATCCCCTGACTCTGTTATCTTTAAGAGCCATATCCAGCTCTCTCTTGAAAGCATCCAGAGAACTGGCCTCCACCGCCCTCTGAGGCAGAGAATTCCACAGACTCACAACTCTCTGTGAGAAACAGTGTTTCCTCGTCTCCGTTCTAAATGGCTTACTCCTTATTCTTAAACTGTGGCCTATGGTTCTGGACTCCCCCAACATCGGGAACATGTTTCCTGCCTCTAGCATGTCCAAACCCTGAACAATCTTATATGTTTCAATAAGATATCCTCTCATCCTTCTAAAATCCAGAGTGTACAAGCCCAGCTGCTCCATTCTCTCAGGATATGACACTCCCGCCATCCCAGGAATTAACCTTGTAAATTATTGCCATAGAGGGAGTGCAGAGAAGGTTCACCAGACTGATTCCTGGGATGTCAGGACTGTCTTATGAAGAAAGACTGGATAGACTCGGTTTATACTCTCTGGAATTTAGGAGATTGAGAGGGGATCTTATAGAAACTTACAAAATTCTTAAGGGGTTGGACAGGCTAGATGCAGGAAGATTGTTCCCGATGTTGGGGAAGTCCAGGACAAGGGGTCACAGCTTAAGGATAAGGGGGAAATCCTTTAAGACCGAGATGAGAAAGACTTTTTTCACACAGAGAGTGGTGAGTCTCTGGAACTCTCTGCCACAGAGGGTAGTTGAGGCCAGTTCATTGGCTATATTTAAGAGTGAGTTGGATGTGGCCCTTGTTGCTAAGGGGATCAGAGGGTATGGAGAGAAGGCAGGTACGGGATACTGAGTTGGATGATCAGCCATGATCATATTGAATGGCGGTGCAGGCTCGAAGGGCTGAATGGCCTACACCTGCACCTAATTTCTATGTTTCTATGTTTCTATGTAAACCTATGCTGCACTCCCTCAATAGCAAGAATGTCCTTCCTCAAATTAGGGGACCAAAACTGCACACAATACACCAGGTGTGGTCTCACTAGAGCTCTGTACAACTGCAGAAGGACCTCTTTGCTCCTATATTCGACTTATCTTGTTATAAAGGCCAACATGCCTTTCGCTTTTTTCATTGCCTGCTGTACCTGCATGCTTACTTTCATAGACTGATGAACAAGAACCCCCACATCCCATTGTACTTCCCCTTTTCCCAACTTAACGCCATTTAGATGTAATCTGCCTTCCTGTTTTTGCTACCAAAGTGGATAACCTCACATTTCTCCACATTAAACATCATCTGCCATGCATCTGCCCACTCCCCCAACCTGTCCAAGTCACCCTGCATTCTCATAGCTCGATCACAGCTTTTATGTTAAGTTAATGGAAAAGCAATAGGGAACAATAAGCTAATTTCCGAGTATGAAAATGACCATAACTTTTTTAATACTGAAGATATAAAAGTGAATTAGGTATCAAATTATGGTTTATCTGGGGATAAATTACGGGCTTGATTTTTTAAATCTCAAAATTTTGTAACATTCCTAATAGATGAGATGAATGGTCTGGAAAGGGAGGGTGAGATGGGAGGACAGGTTGAGGAGATGTAGGATGAAGTATGTGGGAGGAAGGTGAGTGGAGTGGGTAAAGGAAAAGGGGAGTGGGTTTGGGAGAAAGAGGAGAAGGGAGCAGAGTGTTTGGAAGGAGAATGCAGAGTGAGTGAGGGAGGACAGAGATTTTGGGGGAGGGGGAGCAAGAGAATGGTGGGGAAGGAGAGGGAAATTGTGAAAATGAGAAACGGACAGTTCAACGTGGAGGAGTCAATTGACAACAACGTACTACGTTTACCATTGTTGAAAGATTAGGCTGATTGCATATCTATATTTATACAACACCTTTGACATAGCAATTGGCTAAGATATTATCAGGACACGAGGGCTTGAGTTATAAGAAAAGACTGGACAGCCAGCAGCCAATTTTCCTGGAGTGATAGAGTCTGATAGGTGAATTTATAAAAGTTTACATAATCATTAGGGGCATAGATGTAGTGTTGTTACAAAACCTACCATCAGCGGCCTTCCAGATCTCCCACTGCCTGTGTGTACGCTTCCGCAGGCTGGTGGGGTGGGGAGGGGGCACGATTCTGGAGGCTGTGGTGGGGGGAGGCGGGATTAAATTTCAGGTTTGTATTGGTTGTCGGAGAGGTATTTGCTCTGACTTGCAAGTTGATAAAGAAAATTCGTTCTGCGCTTCCGTTTCCATTTTTTTTTAAAGTTGCTGGGTGATTGTATCGCTGGATTGAAGTTAAACGTGACTTTTAACGCCTTCAACATCATGGATCAAAATTAACATCAAGGACTTCCATATCAGGACAAAACAAAAGTTATATAATTTATTTAACATCTTACCTTCCTTTTTGGTGTGGTTTTATTTTAATCTGATGATTCAAAATATGTTATTTAGGCCCCAATATCGGCTGTATCTTGCCTGCCGATATCGTGGGCTTAAATCATGGCATCGGCCACATTCCGATCTATCACAATCCACTCTCAAGATAACCAATTTCATAATTTTTTTTCACAATCATGTCATAAGAACATCTAACTCATCTAAATTTTATGTTATTGTCTATTTAAAAAAATTGGCTATTTAAAAAAAAATGTTTTGCCTTTTCTTAAGATTGGGATAGATGTTTAGATCCAGTAATTGAATTTAGATTAATTTAATTGATTTGATTACACTGATGAATATTAATTTTTTGTTGGGTATTTACTATTTGTTTTAAAGTTTCAATAATATTGAAGTTCTGATTTTGAGAATATCACATTTTTCAATTTCCAAGGCAGTCTGGGTGTTTATTACTATTTCTGTCACAACGGTCAATTTTGTAATTATCTACAATTAGATAATTAACTAATTATATTCTTTAATGTCAGGTCATCCAAGTAAGATGTATCCTATTTGTTTCAGAATGCTTCAATCTATAATAACTGAACATTTCATACAGTTCTCTTATTTTTTAAGAAAGTTATGGGCTTTTATGTCAATTGACAGTCCTCGATCACAGCTTTTCTGTTAAGTTAATGGAAAAGCAATAGGGAACAAGATGCTAATTT
Source organism: Okamejei kenojei (assembly GCA_035221665.1). Classification (NCBI taxonomy): domain Eukaryota; kingdom Metazoa; phylum Chordata; class Chondrichthyes; order Rajiformes; family Rajidae; genus Okamejei; species Okamejei kenojei. The sequence continues at coordinate 72,226,488 of CM069133.1, read as the reverse complement.
CCAAGTATGAAAATGACCATAACTTTTATAATACTGAAGATATAAAAGTGAATTAGGTATCAAATTAAGGTTATTTTTATGCTTTATCTGATGGGATAAATTACAGGCTTGATTCTTAAAATCTCAAAATGTTGTAACATTCCTAATAGATGAGATGAATGGTCTCAGTCATTTAACAGGGGTGGGGCATCCAAAACTCGAAAGCATAAGATGAAAGATGAGAGGGGAGAACTTTACACAAAGAGGATAGTGCGTATGTGGAACAAGCTGCCGAGGAGGTGGTCGTCGACAGGTACAATTACGTTGTTTAAAAGACATTTGAGCAGGTACATGGATATGAAAGGTTTAAAGACATATGAGCCAAATGCAGACAAATGGGACTAGCTGGGGTCAGCAAGAATGAGTTGGCCAAGGGATGTGTTTCTGGCCTGTGTATCTCTACAATGCTCGTAATTGTTACTGCTTTGGCCCAAGAGTGCATCACAGGTACAATATTTAATTCTGAGCTATCAAACAACATCAAAATAACGGACCCAACGTTTGGTCTGGCCGGTAGATTTTATCGAGAATTTCAAAGGAGATCGATAGAGAGATTTAGGGAGTGTTTTCCAGAAGTGGGGGCCTCTGGTTTATTAATTGCCATGCATGGCCAATGAGGACTGGTATCCAAATTGATAGAAACAGTCCACCTAACTAAAACAAACTGGGAACTATTTATTCAGCACCTCTTCATGCAGTTCTATCAGATAGCACCAAAACATTCAAGTTACATTATTTTTTATCCTTCCAAAGAACGGATAGGGCATACTTTGTGAAGCTGTTTCCATTAGTTGGGAAATCAAGAATGTAGGCATCATGCAAAAATTATAACCACTTTAGCATGCAATGATTGAACACATTTTGAGACCTTGGAAACAAATGATTCTTGATGTTTGGTCAATTTAGTCTTGGTTGACCATAGGTTTGGAAGGGGTAAGGGGAAGTCTAGGTTGATACATGAAATTAGTCTACTTTCCTGTCCTGATGTTCCTAGATTTCCAAGTGAATTGTATTATGCCCTGGTTTAAAACCAACCCTATTGCAATATATTCGACGACCTATTAAACGTTAGGGGAGAAAGATGAAATAGGAACCTGATAGGTAACCTTTTAAGACAAAGGGTGGGAGGTATATGGAACGAGCTGCCGGAGGCGGTAGTTGAGGCAGGTACTATTGCAACATAGAAGAAACATGTGGACAGGTACATGAATAGGATAGGTTTAGAAGGATATGGGGCAAACAGGTGGGACTAGTGTAGTTGGGGTTGTTGGTTGGCATGGGCAAGTTGAGCCATGGGGCCTGTTTCCATGCTGAATGACTCTATGACTCTATTACCACATATAGTTGATTAGTACTGATAATACAGGGCTGGAGTGGGAATACTTCTTAACTTCCCCCATCAACAGAATGGACTCTACCTAGTAATATGGGAACAGCAGTATGTTCATCTTCACTTGCAAATCACACATCATAATGACTTGGAAATATCTTACTGTTTCATTACCCTCTCTGGATCTAGCTCCTGGAACTTCTTAATCAAATTACCATAGCTGTCCAAGATGGCTCACCACCTTTTCAAGATAGTTTGAGATGGACAATAAAAACAGCTTTGCCACATAAATTAATTTTACAAACCTCCAGAGGTCACCTGTATGGCAGCTGGCAGGCAGATTGATGTTATGGGGCATATTTGAAATGCGTAGGGCTTTAAGGATTGAAAATACATTTTCCTGGTATCAACAATTGCCATCTGTAGTATTTTTCCTTCTTTAACTTCACCCAGATTAGGGAAAAGCATGCATTTCAATGCCCTTACCATCAAATTTTATCCGCCATCACTCCTTGCATTAATTTCATTGATTCTGTCAGTGAATTTGCTGAAGCTTATGCTAAAATGGATAGGAAATGCCAAGTGCTGTGCACACAGAATAACAAAACATGAATAAACTGTCCCCAGCATTCCAACCAAAGAGGCCATAATTCTTCCCCCCAATTAAGCTAACTGAATCAGAAAATTACTTTCAAATACAAAAATTCTGGGAGAAAAAGAACTACATTTATTTTGGTTTAATTGAAATCAGTAAAAGCAACCGTGTGCTGAATTCTAAATATAAAGCAGGAGAAGGGTGTATAGATCTGGCCAGTGCATTAGGACTGGAGAATGGGTGAGAGAAATTTGCAAAGAGGTCTCCAGAGCTGGAAATTTTAATTTAGAGGAGAGATTGATCATGTTGGGAGTTGTTCTCCATGGAAGGGACGAGTTTTAATCAAGGTACTGTATGGATAATTATGAGAGGAATGGACAGGGTGATCAGGAAGGAACCGTTTCTCTTTTATGGATGTCAGTAACTGACAGATAGAGATTGGTGGAAGGATTAGATAGGAACTGAGGAAAAAAATGTTCAATGCACTCTAGCTGGTGAAAGGATGGTTCAGTTGCCTAATAGCAGCTGGGAAGAAACTGTCCCTGAATCTGGAGGTATGCATTTTCAAACTTCTGTACTTTTTGCCTGATGGAAGAGGGAAGAAGAGGGAGTAACCAGAATGAGACTGGTCCTTGATTATGCTGGTGGCATGAAGAGTGGATGGAGTCAATGGAAGGGAGGATGGTTTGCATGATGATCTGGGCTACATCCGCAACTCTGCAATTTCTTGTGATCTTGGATGGTGCTGTTTTGAAACCAATATTGTGATGCATCCCGGTAAAATGTTTTCTACAATGCATCTGTAGAAATTGGTGAGAGTTGGTGGGAACATGCCTTCCATGGATGTAGAGGAATTGGTGTGCTTTTTTGGCCATAGCTTCAATGTAGCTGGTTCAGGACAAATGGCTCATGATATTTATTCCGAAGAACTTGAAGCTATTGACCATCTCTACTTCAGTGCCATCAATGTATATCGGGGTATGTGTTAAGTTTATGGTTATGTTATAAATAGTTGCAAGCTTGTGCCAAATACAAAAGGCACAAATGTATTTGAACAAATGTCTGCAAAGAAATTGAATAGAAATCAATGTTTCATCTCCCCAATGCTCATTTCTTTGACAGATAACACTGATATTTTTATCCAAGCAGTGCTTCTTAATTCCTTGAGGGCACTCAAGATATATTTTCATTCAAGATATATTTTTGAGAACTTTTCAAATCCAGCCATTTAGTTTAGGACAATCCCACCCAACATTATAATCAACTCTAAAACTGACCTATGCAATCCCAAGATCCAGCCATTTAATTACCCCAGACTTCTTCCCATCCTTTTAAAATATGACACAAATATCAAACAATCATTCCTTTGGAACTCGATTTCATAACCATTCTGTATCTCTGCCCATTACAACTTTAATATAGCAAAATATCCCACGTGTATAAGTATATGAAATGAAAGGCATAGATAGGCTGGTTAGCTGTTTTTTTTCTAATGGTGGAATTGCTAAATACTTGAGCGCATAGGTTTAAGGTGAAGGAGGGTAGGTATGAAGGAGTTTATGAGGCAAGTTGTTTTTAAACAGTGTGCAAAAGGTGCCTGGATTGCTCTGCTGGGGAAAGTGCTGGAATTGGATATGAAAATACTGCTTAAGAGAATCTTGGGATCGAAATGTAGACAGATACATGAACAGGCAGGGAATGGAGGGATAGAGACCTTGTGCAGGCAGATGTGCAGTTTACATTTTCTTTGTGCTGAGCACAGACAGCATGGGACAAAGGGCCTGGTCCTGTGTTGAACTGTTCTATACTCCTTTAAAGAGTTAACACAAGAAAGTTGACATTGAACCACAAAAGGAAGTATTAGGCTAGATGACTAAAAGATCAGTTAAAGAGGCAAATTTCAAGCAGTAACTTAAAAGAGGAGAGATAAGTAATGAGGTTCCCTGGGAAAGCTGCCAGGCTTTAGGTCTTTGATGAAGCCATGACTGTTAATTGTATATTAGTTAAAAGCAGAGTTGTACAGAAGACCATTAGTGAAGGAGCACCAGAAATCTCAGAAAATGGAGGAAACAGCTCAAGATTCATGGAGGAATGTGATAAGAATTTTAAGAATTAAACTGGGAGATATTCCAAGGGCAAGAGTTAAAGTAGATCAGAGAAAACAGGGGCCTTGGTGGGACAGGAGTTAAGACATACAGTATGTAGCAAGGCTAGGTTGAAGTAAACTGCCAAGGTCAGTTTCAATGGAACAAACTAGTTTCTACTAAAACATAAGTGAATTTTAAATGGAAAATGTGTGGTTCATCACAAATATCATCTACAAATTATTATTATTACCATTAATTTGTCCATATCCATCACATAACCTTCCTTTGCTTCTGTTGAGACCTCATGCTTGAAAAGGAACATCAATCATATTGTAGGTACTCTAAAAATAAAAAAAATTAGAAACATTTTAGGAAACATTCCTGAGCATCTCCTATGTAACAGAGCATTGTCAAATAACCTCCCTTTCCTAGATCTTTGTCTCCATGGAGCTCATCACTATAATCCTTCCAACTAACTTCATAGATTTGTTTTACTAAACCTGCTAACATTTATATTTATTATATTTAAAACAAAACACACATGTTATCCACATGGAAGCATAGCCTTGTAGCGGCGCCTGCTGGCGCATGCAGGTATCGAACCCGGCGTTCGGAAGCCGTGGTCACGTGACTCGGGAGGGGCTGCTGTTTTCGCGCAGTTTTGCTTTCAGGCGGCAGTTGTGTGCTGACCACCATTGTGGCCAGACGTGTTTGTAAGGACCTGTGAATCAAGAAGTTATTTTCAAAATAAATAAGATAATAAAACTTGGTTGACATTCTTGCGACCGCCAAATTGGTGACCCCGACCTGTCTAGCCATCGTTAGACAAGCAAAGATCATGCAGGAAGACTATGTTCCTGCAGAATCGGCCGGCACGAGGCAGGGCTCACCGGGCTTCAAACTACCTTTGTTTTGGCCGGATCAACCTCAGGTGTGGTTCACCCACGTTGACGCACAGTTCCACCTGCACCGCATTATTGCGGATGACACCATGTATTTTCATGTGGCAGGAGCTCTGCCACACGACTGTGCCTCGAGGCTGTTGCCTTACATCAGAGACCCGCCGACGATCGCTAAGTACGAAGGTCTGAAGGCCCTCCTGCTCCACACCTTCAGTCTCAGTCGCAGAGACAGGGCGGCGAAGATCCTACACATGGACTTGTCGGCGATCGGTGACCATCCACCATCATGGCAAAGATGGTAGCCCTGATGGACGGGCACTGCCCATGTTTGCTCTTCGAACAGGCCTTCCTAGAGCAGATGCCCGACGAAGTTCGCCTGATGCTCGCCGCGGCTGATTTCAGCGATCCCCAGCACATCGCAGAGAGAGCTGACGAGTTGTCGGCCCACAGACGGCGGGACGTTTGTGCTTTCACCCGCTCCCCCGTCACGGCGCGGGTGCAACCAAGACGACATCGGGAGGAAGAGGAAGCTCAGCCCAGCGCCGAAGGAGCATCGCCGCTACCAGTGGTCTACAGTCGACGACGTTGGTGCTACTACCATCTCCGCTATGGTACCGAAGCCCAAAGATGCCGTTTCAGGGAAATGCCTCGGCCGATCACCCATAAAGGCGAACACGATCGGCCCAAACTAACGCCTCTACGTCCAAGATAGCCACTCTGGCCACCGTTTCCTGGTCGACTCCAGTGCCATAGCCAGCATCCTGCCACCGACCGCCTGAGATACCCACGTCGGGATTCTTACCGCTTGCCATTACAGCGGTTACAAAGGTCCGTGCAGGGTGCTGAGGACTGGTACCTCGACGATCACGTTGGACATGGGTGGGAGGGAGGAGTTCATCTCTGTCAGCCGCCTTAAGCCAGCCCACGTCGACGAGATAGCCTGGTGGCGGTGGCTACTCCGCAGCGTAGAGGCCGTCCGCTGGCAGTTTTGCCGCCCACTGCACCTGTTACCCCCGGTTATGTTTCACCGGCCCCCTCTGGTACGCCCGCCCTTCGTTCGTGTTTGTCGTATCCCTCCAGTTCTGTTTTGCAGGCCCCTACTGTTACGCTCGCCCCGCGACATCGAACTGCGCGTTCCAGTCGAAACGTCCAGTTACCCGTGCGTTTCCGTACTGCGGATTCTGTAGCGGCGCCTGCTGGTGCATGCAGGTATCGAGCCCGGCGTTCAGAAGCCGCAGTCTCGTGACTCGGGAGGGGCTGCTGTTTTCGGGCGGTTTCGCTTTTGTGCGGCAGTTGTGTGCTGACCACCGTTGTGGCCAGACGTGTTTGTAAGGACCTGTGAATCACGAAGTTATTTTTGAAATTAATAAGTTAATAAAACTTGGTTGTCGTTCTTGCGACCGCCAAAGCCTTAATATTGATCTTCAAGTAATGGATAATGTATTCTTTCATCAATATCAAAAGAAAATTAAAGATGCACTTGAGAAGAAAAACATAAAGTAAAGAGCAGGTCAATGGGAAAACACCAATACATCATATGCATAATGAATGCCCATTGCCACGGATTCATAGAGACACAGAACAGAAACATACCCTTCAGCCCACCAAGTCTGTGCTGACCATCAATGACCTGTAACCCAGGTTGATCGACATCTCTTTTGATGTCTCGTTTGCACACCTCACCCTTCCTTACCTCTGTGCCTCCCTCTCCCCTGATGCTCAGTCTGAAGAAGAGTCTCGAGCCGAAACGTCACCAATTCCTTCTATACAGAGAAGCTGCCTGTCCTGCTGATTTACTCCAAAATTTTGTATCTACCTCCCCAGATCCCCAAACACAGGTTTCATTTTATTCTCCCCACATTCCCATCAACTCCCCCAGATCCTAGTACTCGTCAACACACTACTGTCAATTTACAGCAACCAATTAATCTACCAACATCATCATGCTGCAGAATTCCAGATTTCTGTTAAACTCTGTTGAAAGCTCAATAAAGATATAATTGGAAAAGAGGTTTTGAATTTCTTTCATGCCTCACACAGCCTCTGGATGTTCTAAAGCCCCTTAGACTCAATGAAATGCTTTTGAAATCTATTCATTGTTGTCGGAGATGAGGCTGGCACTGTGTGTAGAGCCAGTTCCCACAACCACCAATGAATGGGCGAGCTATTTCAGTCACATTGTCTGAGGGGTTGTCCAATGGGGAAAATTTTAAAAGAAACAGAAGATACTGAAACAATCAGATCAAGTGGCATCTGTGGAGAGAGAAATAACTAATGTTTCAGTTTCAGGTCCCTATGTTGGAATCATTCTGATGAAGGGTCATAGCCATACAGCGTGGAAACAGGCCCTCCGGCCTCTTTTGCCCATGCTGACCAAGGTGCCCCATCTTCGCTTGTCCTACTTGCCTGTTTTTGGCCCTTATCCCTCTGAACCTTTCCTATAGTATCTGCCTCAACCACCTCCTCTGGCAGCTCGTTCCATATACCCAGTGTGAAAACGTTGTCCCTCATGTTCCTGCTACATTTTTCCCCTCTCACCTTAAACCTATGCCATCTAGTTCTTGATTCCCCTACCAAATGCGTACTAGGGAACTGTTTTGCCGAGCATCTGTCCTCTGTCCATTGTTGAATTTCTGAATTTTCTAGTTGCCAACCTTTTTAATTCCCCTTCCCATTCCCACACTGTGTTCTCTGTCTTCAGACACCTCACCACAGGATGAAGCCAAACACAAACTAGAGCAACAGCACTTCACATTCCACCTGTGTCGTCTACAATATAAAGGCATGAACACTGAGTTCTCAAATTTCAGTAACCTGCAATCCTTCAGTCCCTTTCTCTATCCTCCCACCGTCACTGGTCTATTCTTACACACTGCTCCTATCTTCCTCGCTTAGCCCTCTAGTGCCCTGTTTCTTTTGTCCCCCTCTCCCATACACTCCTTGCTCGGAATCCCTTTTAACCCCTTTGTTCATGCCTCCCCTCCCTCTGTCATACCCATCTGCCACCACCCCTCATTCAGTTCCATTCTTCACCTTCCTTTCCTATCAGATTCCACAACCTGCAGCCGTTTGTTCTCCACATATCATCTCTCAGCTTCTGTTACTCTCCCCACTCATCCTTCCCCCACCTGACTTACCTGGCAATCAACCCTTCCTCACCTGCGTCCACTAGCTCTTGCTCCACCCCTCTCCCATCTCCTTATACTGGCTGCTTCCTCTCTATCTTTTCTGTCTTGATGAAGGGTCCCAACCAGAAATGTCACCTCCCTAACACTGTGCACGATTTGGGGGGGTCTGAACCACTGAGTTCCTCCAGCTGCTCTCCATTTATTTCCTGCACTGTTGCTTTCCCTTGGTCATGCAATGTGGTGGCAGCTTGAATGTTGCACACAAACCTCTGGAGCGGAACCCAGAGGTGAAAGAATCCCATTGAACCATGGCTGCTGCTGAAGCCATATTAGGTCACTATAAATAACATGTGTAATTGAAAGTGTACAGTTCATAGTTGTTCTCCTCTCAGCCAGCAGAGGTCACGTGCTTTTGGGAATATATCATGTGTCATTGTTTTGATCTTAAGAAGGCACCATTTTAGTTGAGCTCTGCAAAGGCTTTGTTTGCAGATATGAGCATTCAGCAAGCTTGAATAAATAAATGATCTTCCCAAACTCAGCCTCCACTTGCTTATGTACATGAAGATTTAACAAGAATGAAATGAAACAACCACCAGTGTGCCAGTCTGGCATCACATTGTGAAGATGTAGAGATATGGGGAGGAGCATGACATGGATTTCAACTGTATAGAAGCATTCTAACATTGGAAGTGGATAATTCTCTATCTGTGAATCATAGTGTTCTATTTCAGTAGAAATTTCTGTAAATGTTTTAAAAAAAAGCTGCACACAGTCAGTTGTCTACATTACTCAGCTTCTAAACATAATACTGCCCTTCCGAATAAATATTTCTGTCGTCATTATACTGATGGCCCCTGGTTTTTGAACTCTACCAACAGTGGAAAGATCTGAAGACAATAGGTAGGAAAGGATCTCCAGTGGCCAATATCAGTTGGTCTAACTGCTAGGTCGTTAGAGGACATTTCCTTCCTGTTTCCTCATCAATGTCAGCTCTCTTTGTGGCATTCCAGAGAGAAAATGCTGCAGGCCCACTGGGAATTTCCTAGCTCGAACCAGAGACAGGCACGATCCTGATCACAGGTAGACACTAAATGCTGGAGTAACTCAGCGGGAAAGGCATCTCTGGATAGAACGAATGGGTAACGTTTCGGATCAAGACTGAATAAGAGTCTCGACCCGAAACGTTACCCATTCCTTCTATTCAGCGATGCTGCCAGTCCCTCTGAGTTACTCCAGCATTTTGTGTCTAACTTCAGTTTAAACCAGCATCTGAACACAGGTGAAGATGTCTGAGCAAAGTTTGCAGGTTTACTCTGTGGCTTTGAGTTTCCTTCAGGTGCTCTGGCTTCCTCCTACTTCATGAAGATGAGCTGCAGGTAAGGTATTCCATGTAGATTAATAGCTAAAGGAATCAAGGGGGAGTAGAAGGACATGTGTAAGAGAGTAAGTTGCAGGGGCGCAGGGAAATATGAAAAGTGGGATGAATGTGATTGTTCCCCTAGGAACAGGCATGGGACTTTATGGGCTGAATGACCTTCTTCTGCCATAGGAAGCCAGTGAAGTTCAGTTCTCAGTGCACAGAGGGGACTCCCATTCCATTAGTTGTGACTCAGTTCAACCCCTGGTCTCAGAGTTGAAAGAACAATTATACAACCTCACCGCGTGTAACAGCTTGACAAAATGTCTCCCACTTATATCCTGTGACCTAGACCACAATGAATGAAAGCCTTAAATTATGGAGTTGCCTCTCCCTGATAAAACTGTGGGGAGACCTGTGTAGATTTGATGATGAATTCTCAGTTTTACCCTCCCAAGAGTAACCAGTTGGTAAAGTTAATCTTTAATCTGCTTATACAGGTTTAATTGTCGGAAAGCTTGAAGCAGCTCTTTAGATTTGGTCGGCTGATAATGCAGGTCCTCTGCCGGTGACGGGTTGGGAATAACATGGCTCAGGGATTCTTTTGTAGCTGCATGCAGTGTTCCTCGGTTGCTTGGCAGGGCAGATGATTCATAGCAGAGCCAGTTGAATAATGATCGTTCGCTGTTCCCCTCCCCCCTCTCTCTCCAGATGGAATGTCTAGCTCACATGTGGCACTCCACACAGCAGCCCAGCTAAGAGGTTGCTTACTCAAGCGCGAGGGGCTGGTTCAAGTGTCAGGCAGCTTCTGGGACAGGCTTGTGATCTCCTGATTGCAACTCCAGCGTTGAATAATAGATCGAGCTGATGCATTGCTTCTGCATACACCCGCCTCTCTCGTCACTTTGATGACACAGACTCAGATCCTTTGCAGGCCTCTGCAATTGTGCAGTTAATGTGACAGTTATCATGCAAGGTTTTCATCTTGTCAGTGTTCAGTAGTATAACATTTTGCACTGCTCTTCAAGTTCTCATGGTAATTTCACAGACTCATAAATTCTTAAAGGAATGAAAGACTTGCAGTCATATAATGACTTTCCTGTGCCAGAGCTCACAGCCAATGAAGTCCTTCACTCAGATGTTATAATGCAAGGAATGTTGAAGGGAAAAACATGATTTTCTGGTGATGAACACCTCACTGTGTCTGGGAGCCGGCTGAGTGCAGATTGGTTGGTGTGGCCCCTGCTAAGTAATTTTGGCTTCAAAGTGTTACATTGGTCGCAGAGTGCTTTGTTAATTCTTCAAGTTATGAACGGAGCTATGGAAATGCACCCCCTTCTTCAGAGTCCTATTAATGGCCATAAAAATCTCCCCTCAGCCTGCTCTTTAGACTCTTGAGATCCCTGTCATCACACAAGTCAGTCTTCAGACACTTCAAATGAGTCGCAAGGAACTGCATCTGCTGGAATCTCAAGTAGACCACAAAGTGCTGGAGTAACTCAGTGGATCAGAAAGCATCTCTGGAGGGAATGGATAAGCAGTGTTTCGGGTCCTGAACTAGTTAAAACTCCAGCCAATTACAACAAGGAGTCAATGTTGGCATCTGCCCAGCAATGTGGAAAATGCCCACTGTTGCCCTATGCACATAGAGCCAGAGAAATCTATTCCCAGCCATTCACTGCCAAATCAGTCAAATCTCCATTATCAGCAAAGTGTTGGAAGTGATCATCAACAGTGCTGTCAAGCGGTTCTTTCAAAATAATAACCTGTTATCTGATGCTTAGACTGAGTTTCACCAGCACTCAGCTCCAGACTTCACCACAGTCTCGGTCCCTAAATGAAACAAAACACACACTTTCAGGGGTGTGCTGAGAGTAACGGCTACTGATATCAAGGCAGTATCTGACTGGGTGATATCAGGGTATGGCTGAAGTCAATGGATATTAAAGGGAAAAATTCACACAAAGGAAGATGGTTATGATTCCTGGTGGTGAATCATCCCTAGCCCATGACATTACTGCAGGGCTTCCTCATGGCAATGTCCTAGACCCAATCATCTTCAGCTGTTTCACAAAAGACTATCATAATGTTAGAAATGGGGTTGTTTGCTGATAATCACATAATGTTCAATTCCATTTACAACTCATCAGCAATTGAAGCAGCCCAAGCAGCAATACATAGAAAACCTACTCATGGCATATAATGTGAATGAGACATGAGTGCTTAGCAATGGCTATCTGCAATAAGAGGAAGTCTAACCACCTACCTCATGTTCAAAGTCATTACATTTGCCAATATATAGAGGGTCACTTTTCACAATAAACTCAATTGTATCAACCACATAAATACCATTGATATAGTTTAGAGGATGGGTATTCTGTGGTAAGTGACTTACCTCCTGACATCCCAACACCTTTTCACCATTTACAAACTACAACGTTTGGGTGCAATTAAATAAACACCACTTGTCTGGATAAGTGCAGCCTCAACAATTCCCATGAAGCTTGACGCCATCCAGGAAAAAACGTTTTATTTCATCCACCCTGCTAAACACTCCTTTCTACCACAAGCCCATAATGACTGCAAGCACACCATCTACACTATGCGCTGTGGTCACTGAATCTGCCTAGGGTTTTCCAATAACATCTACCAAACCTGTAGCTCGATAACCAAGGGCTGAGAATAAATGGCAGCATCATCCTTTCCAAGTCACACAGCATCCTCAGTTGGAAAACTGTCACAATTCCTTCATCGTTGCTGGGTCTTAGGGCTCTCTACCTCCAAATAGGAATAGAGGTACCACCATCTCAAGGGCAATTAGGGGAAAATAAATGTTGGCTATGTCAGTGGTGTCTAGATCCAATATAATTAATAAACAAACTGTTATTTACAATCATAATGAAAATAATGGCAATCTAATCTCAATATGAACAAAGTATTTAACAAACTGAAGTTGTTGCATCGAAGTAGAATCTGAGTTCTTGATCTGAGCTCGTATCTGGTTACAATAGCCCCCTTAAGTGCAGCCAACCTGGATATCGGCAAGTGCTGGCCCCAATGATACCATTTGTTATGAACAAGCTACAGCTGCTCATGCTGCAGAATGCCAGTCAAGCATTCAAAGGAAAAATTAGGATTTCCATTCACATTGATCAGTTCCACTGATGCTGTCGGCTGTTTAATGGAAATTATTGATTTTGGACTCCAATCAGCTTTTAGATCACAGAAGGCTTACGATCGAGCTGCATCGTCGACAGGGTTATACCAAAATACATTTCAATGGGTGAAACAGATATCAGTTCATCAAGTTAATGGTATAGCCTCAAAATGTGTCCATCGTGGCTCAGCAGTAGCTCTCTAGACCTTGGTTAGAGGTTCAGAGTGCATCATGTCAATGCTGAGACTCCAATGCAGCACTGAGGAAGTGCTACATTGTCTGAAATACTGGCATTTGGGTGAATTCCCCATGCTCATGTTTTAAGGCAGAGCAAGAGAGATGTCAAGGTCAACATTTATTCCATCAACATCACTTTGACAACACAGATAATTTGGTAATTGTCACATTACTATTATTGGGAGGTTGCTGAACTTCTGCATTAAACATTGACCACCCTTCAAGACACCCTTTAGTTATCCACTGAATGTGACAGGAAAAATTAGGAATGAGTGAATTTTAATGAGTACATTAGGACTCAATTGCATCCAAACAAATTCCCAGGCACTGCATATTAACTTCAGTCAGTGCACTGTCTCATTCCTAAAATACTTCAAGACATTCAGAGGTCATGAAATGTGCAATTTAAAATGTTTATTTTTAAAGCTTGCTTTTTAATTCCTTCTCTATTTTTTTTAAACAAGCCCATTGGTACAAACTTTTTTTTAATCGCATGAAAGCATGCCTTGCTTTTGGACAGTGTCAAATCAACCAATTCATTTTCATTATAATATATCCTCTCCAATGAAGACACCTCTTTTAGTATTTATCCAAGACTGGTTTTCATTTGTTGAGATACAAGTTTGTTGACTGCAGATGCTGGTTCACAAAAAAAAACACAATGTGCTGGAGTATTCAACAGGTCTAACAGCATCACTGGAGAACATGGCTTGGTGAGGTTTTGGGGTGGGACACCTACTTGCACTATTGGTAACTCCTTTCCTACAAGCCAACAACGTAGATAAAATGGTCAGTGGAAAATTAATAATTATTTCCTTTCACTGAGCTGACAGCTGTCCAGAGACTGAATTGATTGAAAGATACAGATGGAAATAAAGCCTTCAGCCCACCAAATCCATTCCAACCATTCACACTAGTTCTATGCTATTCCACTTTTGTATCCACCACCGACACATTAGGGTCAATTTACCACGGCCAATTACACCTACAAACCCACACATCCTTAGGATGTGGGCAGAAACTGGAGCACCCAGAGAAAATCCACATGGTCACAAGGAGAATGAGCAAACCACAAAGACAGCACCTGACATCAGGATCGAACTGGGGCCATTGGCACCTGTGAGGCTGCTGCTCTACCAGCTGTGCCTGTGCCACCCTTTTTAGTAGTCTGCTAAACATAGACATGTTGCCTTACTGAAGACATGTTGCCTTACTGAGACATGTTGCCTCACTTACTGAAGTGATCCAATGCACCACCTCCTCCATGGTCTCCATGAAATGTGAAACCAGGGAAAGGAACAATAGACATTTTGTGTCTACCTCCAAAAGTAACAATAGAGCTCTTCATCAAAATAGACATGAAGAATCCCTAACGAGACATACAGTCTAAACCCGGAAGCATAATGATTTAACTCCAAGTGAGATGGGATTAAGAGATAACAGGCAAAAGGATATAAAAATAGATTTTTTTTCTTAAATATCCACAAAAGAAATCAATCTGAAGAAGTCAGAATCCACTCTTGTAAAATTGTTTTTGTTCTGTGCCAAAGAATATGTTATTGAATGCACCCACCTTAATTTTATCCATTGTGTATAGCTGCCAGCTACTATAAAACTCAGATAATCTGCTATCAAACCATTTGTAAATTCCACAGAAGATGGGCACAAAAAGTAACTGGAGTAACTCAGCAGGGCGGGCAGCATCTCTGGACAGAAGGAATGGATGATGTTTCGGGTGGAGGCCCTTCTTCAGACTGAGAGTCGGGGGAGAGGGAGACAAGGAGATATGGAAGTGTAAGGTGTGAAAACACAGATTAAAGAGGATGATGATCAAGGAAATATAGAGTTACATTGTTAGCTGAAGGGAAGATGACAACGAGGCAAACAATCAGTGATATTTAATCAGGAGGACAATGAAACTAGTCGAAGAACTAGGATGAGTGAGGGACAGAGAGAGTGGGAAAGCAAGGATTACTAAAAATTCCACAAGGTCCCATTTGAATAATACATTTTTCCCACTCCCAATTGTAAATGAATGAATGAATGAATAAGTTTATTGGCCAAGTATGTACACATACAAGGAATTTGCCTTGGTGCTCCGCTTGCAAGTAACAACACGACATACAGTAAACCATTATGAATAAAACATTAAACATAAAAACATTAAGAATAAAACATTATAGTTTAAACATGTGAATGAAATAAAATAGCAGAACAAAAGGAGGTTACAGACCTTTGGTTATTGAGTAGAGCAAATTGGTTGCAATATTATTCTAAAATTATGTTCGTAGTTCTAGACTTATCTTCCCATTTTCTACCGTGTTAATATCCGTAAGGTTGATGAGTATGATTCTATGAGATTGCTTTTCTTTCTTCGAAATAATTTTAGGCCTTCTCTACTCAGAATGCACTGATGTGAAAATCACCCCCTGCTCCTCCATTTTAGGAATCAGCTTTGTGAACCTTCATTGACAAGTAGAAACAACTATGCCCTTCTTTCAGTCTGCAGACCAAAACTGCACTTAGTGACCTTACGTTAATTTCATAAAGATGTCTTTAATCTCATATTGCAGGCCATTTGCATACATGGCAAACCCACTATTACAAAGGGTGAAGGCCTGTCCCACTTGGCAATCATTTACGCGACAGGCCGGTAGTGACTGACGCGCGACAGTCTTCATGCATCAGCACAGCTATCTGGAGAGCGTGAGGTCATTTGAATACCCAGTTTATGATATTTACCTAGTTTATGATATTATGGTGATTTTCTAAAATGTTCCAGTTTCTTGAATGGTGCTAGCAATTGGAAAACTGCAGATGTAATGCCCCTAATCAAAAAAAGAGGTGAATGAAAAGTAGCAAGCTGCGGACCAAATTAATCTGTAGGAAGGAACTGCAGATGCTGGTTGAAATTGGAGATCGACACAAAATGCAGGAGTAACTCGGCGGGACAGGCAGCATCTCTGGAGAGAAGGAATAGTTGATGTTTCGGGTCGAGACTCTTCTTCAGTTTGAAGAAGGGTCTCGACCCGAAATGTCACCCATTGCTTCTCTCCAGAGATGCTGCTGGTCCCACTGAGTTACTCCAACATTTTGTATCACTTATCTGGTTTGCTCTTCCATTTCGACCAACTGCACCCCTTCTCATGTCATTCGTTCATCCAGCTGTAGGAGATACAACATTTGTCTTTTTAACCTCTTCCTTACCCACAATCCAAGGACCCAAGCAGTCATTGCAAGTGAAGCATGAATTCACTTTTGCACTTTCATGTTTAGTATATTTTGGTGGTCACCACATAGTTTTCTCTACGAAACTGTGCAAATGTTTAAATCCTGCAATACGCCTGCGTGCGACCGCAATACTCCCGTGTGTGTACGCGATACGTCACACCGGAGGCGCGCAAAGATTTTGTGCCTTACAAAATCCTGGAGTGCCGTGCAATACCGCGCGCATCTCCATACCCCCTCCGCGCTTCTCCATGCGACCATCCTGCGCGGCCCACATGCTACCCGTGTGTCTCAACGCGACGACGAGGTCACGTAAATGGCGTACAAATGATGGCCAAGTGGGATAGGCCCTTAATGTTTTAGAATTCCAAGCATGTCCTTTAATCCTTTAACAATGTTACTTAAATAAAAACCTACTCCCTACATTTCCTTACAGGACCATTAACTCGAGGAAGAAAAAAATGTTTCCAATGGATCAGAAGAATGCTCTAAAAATTAAATGGTAAATGAATTGATGTCAATTCTAACTCATTTCAGTATCTTAACATAGAACAGAACATCACAGGAACAGGCCATTCAGCCTACAATGTCCATGCTGAACATTAAACAAGTTAAACAAATCTCCTCTGCCTGCACATGATCCATATTCCTCCATTTCCAACATATTCATATGCCTATATAAAAGTTTCTTAAATGCCACTATTGTATCTGCTTCCACTACCACCCCAACAGCGGGTTCCAGGCACCCACCACTCTCAGTGTAAAAACCTTGCACTGTACATCTCCTTTAAATTTTGCTCCACTCGTGTTAAATAAGTTCATAAATGATAGAAGCAGAATTAGGCCATGTGGCCCATCAAGTCTATTCTGCCATTCAATCATGGCGGATCTACCTTTCCTTCTTAACCCCATTCTCCTGCCTTCTCCCCATAACCCCTGGCACCCGTACTAATCAAGAATCTACAGTATCTATCTCTGCCTTAAAAAGATCCAAAGACTCTACAGCCTTTTGTGGCAAGAAATTCATCCTCATCTTCTTAAAGGAACATCCTTTATTTCTGAGGTTATGACCTCTGGTCCTAGACTCTCCCATTAGTGGAAACATCCTCTCCACCTCGACTCTATCCAGGCCTTTCATTATTCGGTAAGATTCAATGAGGTCCCCCCTAATCCTGTTAATCCTGGCCAAATTGGAGAGGCTAGGACTAAAATGGGGTAGAAGCTTCAGGGCTGCTGGGATTTGGTCAATTTGGAATTGCTCTCTGCAGAACTGGGGCAAGCTGCGGAGTGGTGCCAGTGTGTCTAGAGCCTAGATACAATTTCAAGAAAAGAATAAGATCATCTGCAGACCCTGTCAATTAGGTGCAAAATGCATAGAATGGATTGGATAACTGCAAACCAGACAAACATCTTGTAAATAATGTTGCAGTTCTACTTTGCCGAGTGTCGATTGGATGAGGTATTGAGCCTTGTATGGATTTCTTGCAGATCAGGGTAAATGTTTCTAAGTTGGCTTCCTTGAGAAGTCCTGTTTGAATACAATGTATTGGGCTGCTGTAATATTGGGTTAGGGAAATGTCTGTTATGTATGGGGTTAATCGATATCTGTAATTGGATTATTAAGAGACCACCCCCATGTGGTTCAACCCCTCGAGGTCCTAGATAAAAGTACACTACTATGAGGTCTAGCGTCGATATTCTGGGTGAGCGCTTTGGACTGCGTGAACGTCTGGAGTTTCTCCAGTCCATTCAAGAATTCAACTGGGCAATTTTATTTTGATTTGAGTGCCTGCATAGTAGGAGAGATATGCATTAAATATAGATACAAACTAAAATTAGTTCGAGTCTATATTTGCAAAGCCAAATTTCCAAATACTGAATTTCATATTGAAGTTCTGCCAGTAAGGTGGAATTCGAATTCCTGTATATAGATCTTTGGAGTTGGTGCATGTCCGTAATTGATTCCGAATAGCAGCTGATCAACAGTGAATAGTAACCCTCTGGTCGATTGTTGACTAGTACCTGATAGCGAAGAGTACCTGAGAGACGGGAACCTGTTTACTTGATGAAAAGTAATCCGAATAGCGAAGGGTACCCCTAATTCTGTCGAACTTAGAGAGAAGGGATAGAGGTCGCCCTGGAGAAGTCCAGTTTTAGCAGAGGGATAGTAACATTTGGCAGGAAAAGTAGTCATTTAAGGAGTAGTACCCCTCAGCAAAGAGTAAACTAGGAAGGGGAAAATCTTCGGTATCAGAGGGAGGGGTTCACTGCGTGATAACATCGAGATCGAGTGTTCGTGAGCTGTGTGCTAGTGCTTTAAATCATTTTGTAAATTGTAAAAATCTAGCTTTTCGTATTGTCATAAGACCCGGATCGTGTAAATATTCTGTGTATATAAATAAACTTAGATTATATTAAGATTTAGAAAGTTAAGGTTTAGATCGTGTTAAGACTGCAGACTGTTATTTGTGTTGCTGCTTGTGCAAGTGTTTACGGATTTAGAAACGTGAAGTAAGAGTGTGTTAAATATTTGTAATTATTTTAGAGCGTAATGTTGCAAGAATCTAAATTGCGGTGGTTCGATCAGGGGTTGTACTCCTTTGATCGCTGCGTCGGGGAGGAATAATCTCGCTGATTGATTGAGCCACGAAGAAGATTCATTAGAGTCTGGTTTATTGGATGCTTATAGTATATATTGGGGTGTGTCTTCGGTTATTGATAATCGGGGGACTATTTTCGTTCTTAGTTATAGTTTTGTTAGCTTGGTTCGGATTTGTCGGTCTGTCCAAGCTTAAAGTGGCTTGAGTGAGAGAGAGATTGCTGCATGAGAGACTGAGATTGAGAGTTAGACTTGGATTGAGACATCAGAAATCCGTTGTTTGAAAGTTTGGAATTGAATGAAGTGATTGTGATTTAACTGATAAGAGAGTTGGGAGAGAGACTGAATATGATTGAGCGGTTTGAATAATTGACTCGGAGTGATTTAATTGGAGTGACTGGGTAACAGTTGAAAGGGAGTGAGTGAGTGAGTATGTGTGAATCGGAGAGACTGTTGACCATTGTGTGGGAAAAATTCCATTGACCTTGGAGTCTGAGAGGAAGGAATGATTGGAAGAGGTGTTAGTGTCTGGAACTTTTATTTTGTAATTTGTGTTGAGACCATTGTTCCGAGAATGGGGAATGTCTCTGAGAAGGACCGATCAAACATATTAGAAAGCCCAATAAGAAGAATTTGCTAGAAGCTTCCACAGGAAGCCGACAGACTGAGAGGATTATCGGGGGAATTAAATGCAGTCTTAAGAAATGAACTTTGGCCATTGGGTGGACTAAAATTGCCCCACAAGTGGAGGACAGTAGGGGAAATCAAGGAGCTAGAGCGATGATTCCATCGACATGGATGCCGAAATTAATTAGGAACTCCAGTAGCGGGAGGATGAAGGAAGAACAAATAGAACAAATAGCTTTTCAGAGGGTGAGATAAGAAGAGAATATGGAGGGATTGATCCGGACATGGATAATATCATTGAGTCAGGGCAATTCACCGATGAAGGGGATTTAGAACAGACTCCCCGTAGACAATGTATTTGTTGGGAGATGTCCGCATTAGGCATAAATGTCCCACAGACCACAGATGGTAAGACCTTAAGGCATCCTGGTTCAAAGGCAGCCCTGAAATTAAAGGTTCAAGTAAAATAAATAAGGACAGAAGAGGATAAGGAGGAAGAAGACCTCAAGGCCTGGATAGACCTCCCATTCAGGGAACCGACCTTTCCTCGGTTTGGCTGGAGAGGTTATAGAGCAGTCCGGCCCGATAAGTGTTACAGTTGTGGGGGATTGGGACATTGGAGTCGGTCGTGTCCTATGAGAAAATATTATCGAGGAGGAAGGGGGCAGAGAAGAAGGTCACGGGGTTATGAAAACGATGGATTACAAAGAGGGTACCGAGACTCTTGGGACCCCGAAGATAGAGAATGAGGACACTGGCAGGGGGGTCAGGGGGCAGGGACATTTTGGCAATCCAACCCATTTCGTTAGTCCTAACCTGCCAGTTAACAGTAATACCATCTATTAAAATTAAAGGCATCCTCACATGGCCCGAGAAACAGCACTATAAATCAGAAAGAACCCCACCCCTTCCAAGTAGGAGGAGACACATAGAATCCAATTCCCAAGAAATCCTCACTGAAAGTAAGAAGCAAGACAGGGAAACACAGTAGCTGGCATGAGAAGGAATGGCAACTAAGGAATGGAAATGGCACTGGGGAGAGAAGAAACAAACTTACTCTGCAGGAGGAATGGGAGTGGGGAAAGAAGATATTATATAAATGTGTTATTGAGTTTGTGCCCGCAGGACAGTATATCGACAAGACACTATTTGGGGAGTGAGGTAAAAGAATGCACAGACCCCTTAAGAATGGGAAGAAACCAACATGTAGAGGAACCAACGAGATAGCAGGCTATACTAGACTGGGTAATGAGTAATGAGGAAGGGTTAGTTAGCAGTCTTGTTGTGCGTGACCCCTTGGGCAAGAGTGACCATAATAACCATATAACCATATAACAATTACAGCACGGAAACAGGCCCTCTCGGCCCTTCCAGTCCGTGCCGACCATTTGTTTTCCCCTAGTCCCATCTACCTGCACTCAGACCATACCCCTCCATTCCCTTCACATCCATATACCTATCCACTTTACTCTTAAATGTTAAAATCGATCCTGCCTCCACCACTTCTGCTGGAAGCTCATTCCACACAGCCACCACCCTCTGAGTAAAGAAGTTCCCCCTCACGTTACCCCGAAATTTCTGTCCCTTAATTCTCATGTCATGCCCTCTTGTTTGAATCTTCCCTGCCTCAATGGGAAAAACGTATCCACGTCAACTCTGTCTATCCCTTTCATCATTTTTAAAGACCTCAATCAAGTCCCCCCTTAACCTTCTGCGCTCAAAGAATAAAGACCTAACTTGTTCAACCTTTCTCTGTAACATAGTTGCTGGAACCCTGGCAACATTCTAGTAAATCTCCTCTGTACTTTCTCTATTTTGGTTGACATCCTTCCTATAACTAGGCGACCAAAATTGTACACCATACTCCAGAATTGGTCTTACCATTGCCTTGTACAATTTTAACATTACTTCCCTACTCCTATATTCAATGCTCTGATTTATAAAGGCCAGCACACCAAAGGCTTTCTTTACCACCCTATCTACATGCGATTCCACCTTCAGGAACTATGCACAGTTATTCCTAGATCCCTCTGTTCCACAGCATTCCTCAATTCCTACCATTTACCATGTACTTCCTATTTTGATTGTCCTGCCAAGATGTAGCACTTCACACTTAACAGCATTAAACTCCATCTGCCATCTTTCAGCCCACTTTTCCAAATGGCCCAAATCTCTCTGTAGACTTTGAAAATCTACTTCATTATCCACAACACCACCTATCTTAGTATCATCTGCATACTTACTTATCCAATTTTCCACCCCATCATCCAGATCATTGATGTACATGACAAAAACAGTGGACCCAACACAGATCCCTGAGGCACCCCACTGCTCACCGGCTTCCAACCTGACAAACAGCCATCCACCATTACTCTCTGACATCTCCCATTCAGCCACTGTTGAATCCATCTTGCTACTCCGCCATTAACACCCAAAGATTGAACCTTCTTAACCAACCTTCCATGGGGAACCTTGTCAAAGGCCTTACTGAAATCAATGAAATAATATGGTTGAGTTCGTCATTAGGATGGAGAGTGACATAATTAATTCAGAAACAAGGGTTCTGAACTTAAAGAAAGGTAACTTTGAAGGTAT
The DNA here is from genome assembly GCA_035221665.1 of Okamejei kenojei. Lineage (NCBI taxonomy): Eukaryota > Metazoa > Chordata > Chondrichthyes > Rajiformes > Rajidae > Okamejei > Okamejei kenojei. The sequence continues at coordinate 72,204,604 of CM069133.1, read as the reverse complement.
GAGACGTGAATTGGCCAAGATAGACTAGCAATTGATTCTTAAAGGGATGACAGTGGATGTGCAATGGAAGGCATTTAAAGACTGCATGGATGAACTACAAAAATTGTTCATCCCAGTTCGGCAAAAGAACAAATCAGGGAAGGTAGTGCATCCATGGATAACAAGGGAAATCATGGATAGTATCAAAACAAAAGATGAAGCATACAAATTAGCCAGAGAAAGCAACCTACCAGAGAACTAGGAGAAATTCAGTTCAGCAGAGGAGGACAAAGGGCTTAATTAGGAAAGGGAAAATAGATTGTGAAGGAAAACTGGCAGGGAACATAAAAACGGACTGCAAAAGTTTTTATAGATATGTGAAGAGAAAAAGATTAGTTAAAACAAATGTAGGTCCCTTGCAGTCAGAAACAGGTGAATTGATCATGGGGAACAAGGACATGGCAGACCAATTGAATAACTACTTTGGTTCTGTCTTCACTAAGGAAGACGTAAATAATCTGCCGGAAATAGCCGGGGCCGGGGGTCAAATGAGATGGAGGAACTGAGTGAAATCCAGGTTATCCGGGAAGTGGTGTTGGGTAAATTGAATGGATTAAAGGCCGATAAATCCCCAGGGCCAGATAGGCTGCATCCCAGAGTACGCAAGGAAGTAGCCACAGAAATAGTGGATGCATTAGTGATAATTTTTCAGTCCTCTTTAGATTGTGGAGTAGTTCCTGAGGATTGGAGGGTAGCTAATGTAACCCCACTTTTTAAAAAGGGAGGGAGAGAGAAAACAGGGAATTACAAACCAGTTAGTCTAACATCGGTAGTTGGGGAAACTGCTAGAATCAGTTATTAAAGATGGGATAGCAGCACATTTGGAAAGTGGTGAAATCATTGGACAAAGTCAGCATGGATTTACGAAAGGATCTTATAGAATTTTTCGAGGATGTAACTAGTAGAGTGGATAAGGGAGAACCAGTGGATGTGTTAGATCTGGACTTTCAGAAGGCTTTCGACAAGGTCCCACATAAGAGATTAGTATACAAACTTAAAGCACACGGTATTGGGCGTTCAGTATTGATGTGGATAGAGAACTGGCTGGCAGATAGGAAGCAAAGGGTAGGAGTAAACGGGTCCTTTTCAGAATGGCAGGCAGTGACTAGTGGGGTACCGCAAGGCTCAGTGCTGGGACCCCAGCTGTTTACAATATATATTAATGATTTGGATGAGGAAATTGAATGCAACATCTCCAAGTTTGCAGATGACACAAAGCTGGGGGGCAGTGTTAGGTGTGAGGAGGATGCTAGGAGGCTGCAATGTGACTTGAATAGGCTGGGTGAGTGGGCAAATGCATGGCACATGCAGTATACTGTGGATAAATGTAAAGTTATCCACTTTGGTGGCAAAAACCGGAGGGTAGACTATTATCTGAATGGTGGCCGATTAGGAAAAGGGGAGATGCAACGAGACCTGGGTGTCATGGTACACCAGTCATTGAAAGTAGGCATGAAGGTGCAGCAGGCAGTGAAGAAAGCGAATGGTATGTTAGCATTCGTAGCAAAAGGATTTGAGTATAGAAGCAGAGAGATTCTACTGCAGTTGTACAGGGTTTTGGTGAGATCACACCTGGAGTATTGCGTACAGTTTTGGTCTCCAAATCTGAGGAAAGACATTCTTGCCATAGAGGGGGTACAGAGAAGGTTCACCAGACTGATTCCTGGGATGTCAGGACTTTCATATGAGGAAAGACTGGATAGACTTGGCTTGTACTCGCTAGAATTTAGAAGATTGAGGGGGGATCTTATAGAAACTTACAACATTCTTAAGGGGTTGGACAGGCTAGATGCAGGAAGATTGTTCCCAATGTTGGGGAGGTCCAGAACAAGGGGCCACAGTTTAAAGATAAGGGGGAATTCCTTTAGGACTGAGATGAGGAAAACATTTTTCACACAGTGGTGAGTCTCTGGAATTCCCTGCCTCAGAAGGTAGTTGAGGCCAGTTCATTGGCTATATTTAAGAGGGTTAGATGTGGCCCTTGTGGCTAAAGGAATCAGGGGGTATGGAGAGAAGGCAGGTACAGGATACTGAGTTGAATGATCAGCCATGATCATATTGAATGGTGGTGCAGGCTCAAAGGGACGAATGGCCTACTCCTGCACCTGTTTTCTATGTTTCTAAGTTTCTAAGACAGCAAAATGTAGCTCCCCAGAAACAGCTGACCAGCAAGAGGAACTGATACTGTCCTGCGCCTTTAAGATATTTGGGAAGGCCAGAAGAAAGAGAAATGTAGCTCCTCAGTATCCCTACTCCCTTGTAATTGAGACTAACATCAGAACAGAAGAAGGAGACCTGCGCTTGAGCCCAACTTTAATATCACCTAGCTATTGGACAAAGAAAAGGAAGGAGAGTAAAGGACACTCTCATCATACCTGAAAGAAACAACACTGACGACCTATGATGACTTTTGGGACAAGCCACACTTTAAAGGACTGACTTTGAAAAAAACAACATTCCTCTGTGGTTTGGAGTAAAATACATAATTTGCATCTAAATTATGGTTATGAGAAATAAATTCATAAATTTTGGATTCGGTCTCGAAATTGTATGGTAATGAATTGGAGGGACTTTAAAATAGGTGTGTTAGCTGATTATTGAACTATTTGGTTATCATAAATGATGGGTTATCTTATATGATAAAAAGGAGTGAATTTTTATCCTGGTCAAATTCAAAATAGACTTGTGGAATCTGGCTTCTGAATAATTGGAGTTTGATTATTAATTGACATTGTTATTATCTCATCCTCAGAAAGGCAGACAAAGATGTGAAGGATTGTTCAAAGGACTTCAAGAAGGATGGAACTTGGGAAGATCTGGTAACATGGAATTACTTAGGGAATATGAGAGTTGGAATTAAAATTGGAATTAAAATTGGAATTAAAATTGAAAATAAAAATGGGAATTGAAATTGAAATTGGAGTTGGAATTGGAAATGGTCAAAAGAAGAACTGTGAGCAGCAGGACTTCCCTATATGAGACCGGACTAAGGATATATTCAGTGGTAAAGAACTAGTACAAGCGAGTACCCTTAGATAGAGAACAAAATCAACTAGTAAAGAGTCAATAGAGTTAAGAGTCAAAATATTAAAGAGCCAGCATAGTAGAGAATCAACACAGTAACGAGTTAACATAGTGAGGTGGCATACATAAATAAGAAGAGGTACTGGAGGAGAGACTTAGTAAATTAGAGGAAGAAACTTGAATAGGTATTTAGAATAGCAGAGCCGATGCATATTTGACCGATGGATTTGAATTGTTTAACCCTTGATGGTAAAGCGGCTTCTATTATCAAGGTGGGAAGAAATTGTCCCTGGATTCGGAAGTCTTGACTGGATTTATAAAAGAGTATGAAATTGACAGCATATGGAAATTGATTGCTTAAATTTGAACAGCTGGGAATTCCACAGGAATTGGAATGGAATTGTATTATCGGCTGCAATGCTGTGGAATGAAAAGGATGAGATGGAAGCTGAAATTTGAAATAGTAAATTGAAGGCTGAGACTGAATTTGGTTAAATTGGAACATTTAACATAGTTTGCTTTAAATTAGAGTCATGCCTGTAGGGAAATCTGGACTGAAACCAGCTGAAATTTATATGAGGACCCGTCATCAGATATACATATTATAACACCATGTGAGTATGAAGGAGGCTGATTAGTGTTGATCCTAAAATAATAAAGAGTATATTAGGGAACAGAATATGAATAGGGATACAGCAATAGAGTAATATAATAGGTCCAAATAGGGATAGTATTGCAGAACTATAGCGCATGTATCGGAAAGCATGAGTGAATGATGGTAACTTGCGTTGTCCCAGGTTTTTCAGGAATTTTAGGTTTTAGGTATGACTATGGAAGGGGATGGAAGAATGGGCAGCAACATGGTTGGAAGGAATTCGCGCCTACAAATACTCGGGAGGTGAAGACACATCAGGCGGAAATTGTGAAGTTATGCCCATGAAAACTCGGGACGTTTGGCAAGATTCTGGGAAGAAACATCATCATCTTGTGTTGCTGATAGATAGAAAATGTAAATGACACACTTATGTATATCTGGTTAGCTGATTATTGAACTATTTGGTTATCATAAATGATGGGTTATCTTATATGATAAAAAGGAGTGAATGTTTATCCTGGTCAAATTGGAGAGGCTAGGACTTTAAAATCGAGTAAAAGCTTCAGGGCTGCTGGGAGATTTGGTCAATTTGGAATTGCTCTCTGCAGAACTGGGACAAGCTGCGGAGTGGTGCCAGTGTGTCTAGAGCTAGATACAAGTTGCAAGAAAAGAATAATATCATCTGTAGACCCTGTCAATTAGGTGCAAAAAGCATAGAATGGATTAGATAACTGCAAACCAGACATACACCTTGTAAATAATTGTAAATAATGTTGCAGAGTTCTACTTTGCCGAGTGTTGATTGGATGAGGTATTGAGTCTTGACTGGGTTTCTTGCTGATCAGGGTAAATGTTTCTAAGTTGGCGTCCTTGAGAAGTCCTGTTTGAATACAATGTATTGAACTGCTGTATTATTGGGTTAGGGAAATGTCTGTTATATATGGGGTTAATCGATATCTGTAATTGGATTATCAAGAGACCACCCTCATTTGGTTCTGCCCCTCGAGGTCCCGGGACATATAAAAGTCCGCTACCACGAGGTCCAGCATCGATCTTCTTGGAGAGCGCTTGGGACTGTGTGATCTTGTCTGTTTGAAGAAACAGTGTCTCTGTTTGAGCAAGGCCTAGAGGGCTTGATCAGCAGATACGAGGATCGAACCTGCGGTGGGATAGGTACAGTAGTTGAACTGCAATTGCGCTTTGTTAAACTAACGATTAGTTGTTCAAGTGCTTGATCAGTGTTTTTGACTGAAACTAGACTGGGGGGGAAGCTTAGAAGGAGCAATTTACAATCCTTCTAAACTCCAGCAAGTACAGGCCCAGTGCTGACAAACACTCATCATGAGGTGTGAGTGAGCCTTTTCAGAAAGGGAATTCTAGAACTTGGGGCTGTGGAAGCTGAAGGTGCTCTGTCAACAGTGCAAAGTCATAAACTCATCAATGTTACTTGTTATTTTAAAATGCCTTTCTTCACAGGGGTGTAGCAAACATTTACAGTGTGTCTTTTGGACGATTGGAGGTGATGCATGTCGAGACAACTGCAAAACATGTTGCCTTAGACATGTGACCTCAGAGATCTTAAATTTACTTGTTCCAACTGGAAATCACTGAAAGTGAAGTGTTTTTATGTTTATCATTCTATCATTTTGAAACAGACTGAAATATGGAAATCTGCATGGCGGAATGATTAAATAAATGGATAATTTGCTGCAGTTACTCCAAATGCTCTTGTGTATCAGAAATTAATGTGGAGTTTGTCTGCAATCTGCAAAGGCCTTCAGCAACCTTCCATTTTTGACACCTTCAGCGACGCCTCAGCTTCAAATTTATCTCTTTATTTTCAAATCTTTTCTTGCTTTTGTCCCACTCCGCCCTTGTAATCTCCTCCAACTCCACATGCCTCTGAGATTTCTGCATGCAGTATCTCCAATTAGAGTCATGGAGTCATACACCACAGAAACAGGCCCTTCAGTCCAATTCAACCATGCTAAATGGATACCCTTCTGTGCTGGTCCCATTTGCCCTTATTTGACCCATATCCCCGTAAAACGTTCCTTGCCATGTACCTGTCCCGTTGTCTATTAAATGTTGTTATAGATCCTGTCTCAACCATTTTCTCTGGCAGCTTTTCCCAAATACGTATAACCCTCTGTGTGAAATTGTGGTCCCTCAAGTTCCTATTAAATCTTCCGCCTCTCATCTTAAACCTATGCCCTCTGGTTCTTGATTACCCAACCCTGGGGACAGGGCCGGCCTTAAGCCGATTGGACCGATTGCTCCCAATTGGGCTCCGCGAGTAAGGGGGGCCCCGCGCCAGAGTAATCTACTCTCGGCTCGGGTAGATCTACCCCGGGTGGAGGGGGATGAGAGGGGCGGAGAGAGAGTAGAGGGGTAGAGGTGGAAGAAAGGGGTAGACGGGGAGAGGGGTGTGAAGTGGAATGGAGAAGGGGGAGAGGGGGAGGTGGGTCATTCGCTCCCGGTAGCGCTCTCGCCCCTCCAGTCGCCGTTCTTCATGCACACATCCCCGGCTCCACCCCTCTCTCTCCCCGGGGGGACGCGGTGAACAATACACGGAGGGTCGGGCCGGGGATTGGAGCAACGTTTACAAACCTCGGCCTCAGCTCACATCCGTCTGCTCAGACCCCGGCATCCGCTCCCGCTGCCGGCCCTCTCCCTCTCTTCTCTTCTTTCCTTCTTCCCTCCCTCCCTTCTCTCCTTCCCTCCCTCCCTTCTGTCCTTCCTCCCTTCTCTCCCTCCCTCCCTCCCTCTCTCCCTCACTCCCTCCTCCCTCTCTTCTCTCCCGCCCTCCCTCCTCTTCTCTCCCTCCCTCCCTCCCTCCATCCCTTCACTCCTTCCTCCCTTCTGTCCTTCCTCCCCTTCTCTTCCTCCCTCCATCCCTTCTCTCCCTCCCTCCCTCCCTCCATCCCTTCTCTCCCTCCCACCCTCCATCCCTTCTCTCCCTCCCTCCCTCCATCCCTTCTCTCCCTCCCTCCCACCCTCCCTTCTCTCCTTCCCTCCCACACACACATAACGCACAGACAACTAACACACACACATCATGCACAGATAACTAACACACACAACTAAGTTAGGATGGGGTAGAAGCCCAAAGGGTAGGATGGGGCTGAAGCCCAAAATTTAATGCCTGGACTTGTTTTTCACCAATGGTTATTGGTTTTCCAGGATCTATTTAATTAAATTACTTTTTTTTAAATTTCACAGTCACTAAAACAAGAGGTATCACAGTCACTAAAACAAGATGTGATCTACACATTTTGTTTGCTACTCATAGGCTAACATGTATGCAATTTTATATTAAAATGTAGCTTAGATCTGTTTGGTCCATTAAGTTGCATGGCACTTTTTAAGCGCATATTTTGATTACTTTCCATTCTACCATACAGATATAAAGTCTATAATAGACTTTAATTATATTTCTATGAATCTACATACCTTGGCTGGGAACCTGGGGCTCACCAAAATTGTTCCCAATTGGGCCCCGCACCTCCTAAGGCTGGCCCTGCCTGGGGAAATGGCTGTGTGCATTCATCTTATCTGTACCTCTTATGATTTTATACACTTTTCTTCTGGACTTTTGAACATGTATTGTCTTAACAGGTCCAGTTTGGGAGACCATGGCTCATTGCCTCGATCGTCATCTGTGGAATTCCCCCCAAACCACTCCATAGCTTTCTTGATCAAGATGAAAGCTCTTGTAGGTGCACAGATCAGCCTGTACTATGCCTGAGGATGTTAAAGTGTGTCGATGAAATTCCCAGGAAAGTGAACCAATTTACAACAATAATGTGTGTGCAGTAAACAGAATGAAATACTGTTTTTAAAATGGTGTGAGAAAGTTTAGTACCACTTAAGCCATAATAATGGGAAAAAATTCATGAGTTTGAATTAGTGTTAATGTGAGGTGGCCACATCTTTCTTGTTAAAGCAAAAGATTCATTGGTGCTATTTTGAACCATAGCATAAAGTGCTGAGGTAACTCAGCAAGTCAGGCAGCATCTTGGAGAACATGGATAGGTGACGCTTCAGGTCAAGGCCCTTCTTCAGACTGATTGTAGGGGGAGAAGAAAGCTGGAAGATGGGCGCGACAAGACAAAGTGTGACAGGTAATAGGTGGACTCGGGCAAGGGGAGTTTTTGAAAGGCAGATGGTTGAGAACAAAGGCCAAGGAAAATAGCAGATTTGCTAATTGAGAAGTCAGAGGGAGGAAAGTAGCTGGGGAGGAGTGGGGTGGGTGAGAAATAAGTGGGAGTCCAGGTGAGGCACAGGGGACGAGAGGGGGAGAAAGGGCAGAGTTGTGGGTGAGAAATGGAGTGGGGTGGGGGTGGGGGGTTCATTAGACCTTACCTAAAATTGGAGAATTCAGTGTTGATGCTGTTGAGTTGAAAGTTGGGTTGCGACCCAAGTGGAATATAAGATGCTGTTCTTCCAGTTTGCATCTGGACCCTCTGGCTATGGAGGAGTCCCAGGACAGAAAGATGAATATGGGAATGGGAAGGGGAGTTAAAATTGTTAGCAACCAGGAGATTCAGAGGTCTTGACGGACAGAGCACAAGTGTTCAGCTAAATGGTCGCCATATCTATGCTTTCACAGGAGGCCACATCGGGAGCACTGAATGCAGTGATGAGGTTAGAGAAGGCGCACGTGAACCTCTGTCTCACCTGGAAGGATGTTGTGCTCCCTGGACAGGGAGGATACCTATCCCTGGATAGGTATTTTATCTCCCGTAGTTGCAGAGGAATGTACCTGAAAAGGGGATGGTTTGGGTAGGAAGGGATGAGTGTCATCCCCAGTGTCATGGCTGATATCTAGTCTTTGATCAGCATCACTGAAAAAAACACCTCACAAAGTCTTGGAGAGCAGAAACAGGTCCTTTGTCCCATCATGTCCATAATGACTCTTTTGCCTTGGTAATGCCATCTGCATGTGTCAGGACCACAAATTGCCTATTGAACTGTCTGTCAAAATGCTTCTTAAATGTGGTAATTATATCTGATTCTATTCATCCTCAGGCAAAGAATTACAGATACCAACCATTCATAAAAAACATGCCTCGGGTCACATTTAAAACTTGTACCTCTTACCTTAAAGCTCTGTATTCTTGTTTTTGAAACCCCAGTCTCTCCCCCCATCAATCCTCCAATCCAACAATATTCAGTTGATTGATCCAGTGATTGATTGATCCAGTGCAAGTACGTTGTCAATCCGGATTTCATTTGCTGGCAATCACCACCTGTCCAAACTAACCTCAGCATACTGCAAAAGGGCAGCCTTCCCCTTGCCAAAGGGTCTTCAACAGAATGATCCGAGGGCCACCAGAAATCCCATCTGCAAAACTCCCCTGGAGCTTTTGAAATCCAGCAAATCCCAGATGCAAAGCTATGCCATCAGTCAAACCGGTTAGGGTTTTAGAATGATTTTGAATGTCAACAGCATTAAAAAATAATCATAAAATATATTATAAATTGACAAACTAAAGCATTCAAAAAATTAATTTATATTTTTAATTATTAGAAGTAATGTACAGTAGTATAAACCAAAAATAACATAATACATTTCATGTACCACTTCTTGTTTTAAACTTTAATAATAGAAAAGTAACAGAAGCAAGAAAAATAAAAATAGAGAAAGTTAGATAAGATAGTATGTGAAAAAGTGGAAAGAAAGAGCCCATAGAGACGTAGAGCACGAGAAAGAGTAAAAGAAAGAAAAATGAAAAATAAAAAAAGGAAAATATAAAGAAAATAAGATAAAACGGATGTATCTGCTTCATATCTTTACACACCCCTCACTGGGTCCTGAAACAGTTTATTTCCAGAGTTATGTTGCACCTTATGCTTGTAATAAGTCGATAAATGGAGACTAAATCTTTAAGAATTGGTCTGATTTGCCTGCAAGGACGAATCTCATGTCTTCGATGTGTAACATTTCGGACATATTTGAAATCCACATTTTTAACGTTCGTGTGAGTGCATTTTTCCAAAATTAAGTTTTTTTTTTGCCGTTATTAAGCCATAATTCAGGAAAGTCTTTTGGAACGAAGTCAGCACAAAGCCGACTTCCATTGTTCCAAAAATAATCAATTCTCCATTAGGTTTCAATTTTATTTTAAATAATTTTGTAAATATTTCAAAAATTTTAATCCAAAATTTTTGAATATTTATGCAAAAAACAAAGGAATGTGCTATAGTTGCATCTTGAGATAAACATTTATTACAAATAGGGGAAACATTTGGAAACATTTTATTTAGTTTAGTTTTCAAATAATATAATCTATGTAGAATTTTGAATTGGATTAAGATATGTCTTACATTGATCGAGCATTTATGCACATATACCAAGTATTTATCCCAACTCTCTTTCGAGATTTTTATAGATAGTTCTTGTTCCCAATCTCTTCTAATTGTATCAGATGATGGTATTTCTATATTTAGGATGATATTATACAAGTATGATATTAAATTAGTTGAGTCCGCCTTTCTGTTCATCGCTTCATCTAATAGGTCTGGAGTCAAAGTTTGGTATTCTTGTGTATGTTTTTTTCAAATAATCACGGATTTGAAGATATTTAAAATATTGATTACTTCTCAGGTTGTATTTGAGTTGTAGTTGTTGGAATGATAAAAAAAATTCCCGTTTCATACATGTCTCCAAGCATTTTAATTCCTATTCTTTCCCAATGGGTAAATGATTTATCAATAATGGATGGTTTAAACGACGGATTATTAACTATAGGAGAGAGAAGCGATAAGTTTCTGAATTTGAGAGTTAATTTTATTTGTTTCCAAATTCTAATAGTACTATGAATAATAGTAAGATTAAACAAGAACTTACCAGTTCGAAGTTTGATCGTTATTTTATGAGGAGTTACGATGAGGGATTACGTGAAGAACCCGCCTCACGCTGGCAACGGCATACTTCAAAGCAGTGGCATGAAAAACACAGAACACCAAAAGCCGGAGTAACATAGTAAGGCTTCATAAAAAGACTTAGAACTACCATTTGATCATTTATTTTATGAGGGCGGGAGTGGAGGGCACGTAATCCCTCATCGTAACTCCTCATAAAATAACGATCAAACTTCGAACTGGTAAGTTCTTGTTTAATCTTACTATTTTACTTCGGAGTCACGTGAGTGACTACGTGAAGATTTTAAAGCTTTCTGTGTTTTTTTATGTCGTAGAATTAATCCGTACGACAGTCCGGCTAAGTAAACACATACATGAGAAAGCAGACTAATGTTAGATCATTTCACAATTAACTTTTTTAATGGTTTAAAGACCATATAATAACCCTCCTTATATCTGAGGGAAACGATTACAAGCGATAAAAGATAGAAGTGACTACACCATTGATTATAGCAATTAATAGTAAACAAAGCAGGTGATTATAGTGCTCCCAACACCGCGTGTCCAAAGCTTGTCATAGTGTGAACAGGTTTATTGTAGAACTTTGAAAAAGTTTCTTCTTTACTCCACCCTGCGACTTTTAAAATATGCTCGAGAGGTACGTCCCGCCCCTTCGCCGCGGACGTAGCTGCCGCCCTGGTGGAGTGAGATTTGAACACATCAGTGTCTACTCCCGCTAAAACCAACACCTGTTTCAACCATTTTGAGATAGTTTGAACTGAAGCTTTTGTGTGTGGTTTTTTGTGCGTAACCATTAACGTTTTTTCATTTCCTCGAAGGGTGTCAGTAACTTTAATATATTGGTTCAAATGTTTAACCACACACAAAGTAGGATCAATATGATAAGCTTGAAAGATACCTTTGTTCCAGATCTCCCTGGTCTGCTTTGTTTGATCAAATCGTAAACATAGAACACAACATTATCTGTAGTCACATGCATACAGTCTAAACGCAACATTTGTAAAGTTTGCACTCTTTGAGCTGAGACCAGTGACATTAACATAATTAATTTCAATGTCAATCTTTCCAATGTCAACCCTTCAATTGGAGTCCATTGTCTAAGTAGCGTAAGTACAATGCTCACATCCCAAATCTCTGTGTAGCTCGGTTTGGGTGGATTAATATTAAAGATTCCTTTCATGAATCTAGATATTAATGGATGCGACCCAATTGATCTCTGATCTGTCATAAGTCCTAAATAGGACGACAAGGCACTGCTTGCAGTGTTAATGGCACTGTAACTTAAATGTTGCTCAAAATGCAAATTGGCAAGGAATTCCAAAACATTTGCAATATTTACAGTATCATAAGAAATATTTGACTGTGTGCAAAAGTCTTCCCATTTCTTAATATGTGTCATATATTGCTTTTGTGTGCTATTGCGCCATGATGCAACCATAACTTCCATAGTTTTGTCCGACAATCCCTGCTCCTGTAGTGGTCTGGTCAAAACCTGCAGATTAATAAATTCATATATGCATACAATGGGTAAATTTCTTTAGTTACCGGATTAGTCAAGATATCACTACAGTTAGGAATCGACATATATGGTTCTTTAATCATATTCAGCATTACTGGGAACCAAGGTTGAGTTGGCCAGTTTGGAACTACCAACAATCCAGAAGCAGAATCTTGTTCTATCTTCTTCAGGCATCTCTGAATCAAAGCAAATGGTGGAAAAGCATAAAAGAACATCTTTCCCCAGTGTAATGAAAAGCATCTACTGCTACTGCATCTGGATCGTGTTCCCAAGACACATAAGTAGGCAATTGATGATTAAGCCTAGATGCAAACAAATCTATTTCTGGCAACCCAAATTGGTTTACAATATTCTTAAATATTGCTGGCTTAAGCATCCATTCCGTATTATCTTTAAAAATCCTGGACCTTTCATCTGCTACCACATTGTCCTTACCCGGAATGTAGCTTGCTGAAATCCATATTTGGCGACCAATACACCATTGCCATATCTCATTGACCAGACAATCACATGATACTGATCTAACTCCCCCCATGTGATTAATGTATGCAACAGCCGTTTTATTGTCTACCTGTATTAACACATGTAGACCTTGTTTAGCACAACAATATGCTTTAAGTCCATAAAAAGCACCCAATAACTCCAAATAGTTAATACCATAAGCTTGAAGAAATGCTTCTTCTTGAGCTTTCCATCTACCTCCACAACTGGAGGACGAATCTGTAGCCCCCCATCCGAGAGCACTAGCATCCGTTTGTAAAACCATTTCAGGCTGTTCAATCATGATATTCTTAGCAGCTTGTGGGACATTTTCAACCCACCATTGTAATTCCAACAAGGCTTCTTTTGTTAATTGCATAGGCCTGTCAAAGTGACCTGCCTTCTCTTTAAGAGCCCTTATTTTGTCCCTTTGAAGATTTTGATAATGTAATGGACCAAATTCCACTGCCGGAAATGCTGCTACCAGTTTACCAATGGTTTTTGCCACTTCTCGGATGGAGGGATAAGGTTTGTGAATGAGGTAATTACAAGTCATCAAGATGTCATTGGCCTTCTCTGTTGGCAAAGTAACTAACATAGTCACTGAGTTAATTACAAACCCCAAAAAGTTAATTGTTTGTGCTGGCTGCAGCTGGGACTTAATTGGATGAATCAAGAACCCTAGCTTTTCAAACAAAGCTTTAGTAACTGAAACTGAGTGCTCAGCTGACTCTTGAGTATCATTAATGATCAGAATATCATCCAGATAAGCCATAACAATGTGTTTCTGTGCTCTTAATTGGGCTAAAACTGGTTTCAACAGTTTTGTAAAGAGTCTAGGAGCCGAACTCAATCCATTTGGTAAAGCTTTAAACTGCCATAATTGTCCCAGCCAATTAAATTTTAAATACCTCCTGAAGAATTGATGAATTGCTACAGAATAATAGGCATCCTTCAAATCAATCTTAGCCATATAACACCCTGCTGAGATAAGATATTTTGCAGTACTGAATGTCTCCATCTTAAAATGTTTGTATTCTACAAACTTATTTAGACCTTTAAGGTCCAGAATAATTCTGCAACCACCATCTTTTTTATCTCTTCGAAATATATTAGAGACAAATTGATGCTTATGTTCATAAGTCTTTTCAATTACGCCTTTTCCAGATAATTTGTCAATTTCCACATTAATCTCCATTCTTTCCTCTGCAGAAAACACATAAGCATAAGCAGGTTTATTCTGTACAGGAGGATTAACCCCTTCTTTAAAAATAATAATGGCTCCCGAAACTGCTTGTAATACATATCGATCAGAAGTAATGTTAAGCCAGGCATTATAAAACTTTTGCAATCTCCCTCCAACTGGAGAGTCATCCACAGTTTCTTTAAGGATATAAGTCTTTAATACCTCTCCGTATGAGCGTGGTGGTCTCCTTCTTCCCGAATACAGGGAAGCACTCGCCTGCACAGCACGATAGTATTTTCGTGACAAACTTCTGCTTCTATAACGAAAATCGAAACCCCTTCGGGTCGAAAAAACCCTTCTTTGTCCAAAGACAAAAGGTTTAACATTGCTAAAATATTTAGCTTCTTCATCCAACTCTTTCAGCTGTTTCGGCAGATTTTCTCCAAACAAATACCCAGGAGCTTGAACTCCACTTTCTTGACACAGGCTTGCAAACCTAGGGTGAAATATGGGCCGAATCGCCATTTTCCTCATACAATTAATTTCATAGAATGAATTACACAATAAGCCCAAAGTATCCTTTTGAATTTTTTCCATTTCCAGATTCTCCATTTGCCTGCCATAGGCCGTAATGGCAGCAGAAATTAATTTGAGCACCTTTTGAAACTTCACTTCTTGGGCTCTCATACTTGGAGTCATAGACGTCCATATCATTGGATTCACCGTAGGCACTTCCAATGAGGCACAATTTCTTGGAGCTTTATATAATTCTGATGTTTCATTCATCACAGAATTGTGAAGTTGGTGAGATACCATATAATTTATGTTTGCAGCTAGGTTTTCTTCCATAGCCTCACCACTTCCTTCAGGTATAGCAAAATCTTGTGCTATCCCAGGCACATTAGGCCTTTTCTTTTTACTTTGTGGTGTGCTTTCAAAAGCCATATAGCCACCAGCAGGGTCTGCCTTCTGCAGCCCTAAATCAATTGGGATATCATCCCATGAGACTTCTTCCAGCCCAAATCCTGGGTCCGGAGTATCATATTCCCAACTTGGCCCACAGCCATATTCATCATATTCAAACCCCTCAGGGATTTTTTGGGATTCATCTGGGTACTGTGACCCTTGTCTCATCATTGTTTGGAGAACTTTCTCCATATGCTCCATTTTTAGCCACATAGTTTTTATTGTCTGGAGGTCTTTCAGTATCAGAGTCATCAGAAACCACGGGCCTCTCAGATTTCTTTTTGCATTTTTTAGGAACATTTTCCTCCGTGGTTATTATTTCTGGAGAATCTGGAAACTCACTATCGGGTAAATCGGCGGCCAACGGTATCGGAACCGGGTCCGCACTAACTTCGCGTCCCGTATTTTTACTTTCACCCCGGGAAGATCTTTTTACCCGCGAAAACTTCTTTCCCGATTTCTCCATTTTTCTTTAATAATCAGTGCTCAATCAGCACGTTAATGTGGCTCTAAATTTTACTTTTGGTTTCGTTTGCTGGAGCCACCCAGCGTAACCTAAAAAACGCCCCGGTCTAACTGCACTTACCTGCGGGCCGTTCCGACCGCTGCGAGGAGCTGCTCCTTACTGCAGCTCCTCCTTCCGCCGTCAGCGTTGACGTCATGCCGTTGCCAGCGTGAGGCGGGTTCTTCACGTAGTCACTCACGTGACTCCGAAGTAAAATTGGGTTTTTCTTGTATATTGTATTATTCAGTTTTATCGGTGAGAGAAGGATCGCTCCTGTATTAAAAGGAGAACAATCCTCTCTCTCCATTACTATCCAATCCACCTGTTGGGCAGAATTGTCCAACAGGTGAATTACATTTTTGACATTTACTGCCCAATAATAATACAAAAAATTGGGAAGTGTTAGTCCACCAAATTCTTTAGGTTTACACAAGTGTCTTCTTTGAATTCTATGGGATTTATAGTCCCATATAAAATTTGTGATGTCAGAATCAAGTTTTTTAAAAAACTTTTTAGGTAAGTATATTGGTATTGATTGAAATTATTATAAAATTTGTGGTAAGAAGATCATTTTTATGGCATTTATTCTGCCTATTAAAGACATCGGAAGTGTTTCCAAAATTTAATCAAGGCATTTAATTTAGTAAGTAAGCATATAATTTGCGTTGAATAATGATTTATATTTTGTGGTAATTTCGATTCCCAAGTATTTAGATTTTTCTGTAACAATTTTAAAAGGGAATTTTAAAAGGTGTGTTGAATCTTGAGGTTTTATCGTCATAATTTCACTTTTATTCCAATTTATTCTATATCCTGAAAAGGATCCGAATTTCTCTATTAGATTTAGTATATTGGGTACACTGATTTGCGATTTTGTAATATATAATAGTACATCGTCTGCATTTAGTGCTATTTTATTATTTGAGTATTTTGTATTATAACCGTGGATATTCGGATGTATTCTTATGGTTTCAGCTAAGGGTTCTATTACAAGAGCAAATAGCAAGGGTGATAGTGCACAGCCCTGTCTATTGCCCCTGGATAGTTGAAATTTTGGAGACAGCATATTATTAGTTAATATTCTAGCAGACGGCTTATCATATAATAGTTTTACCCAAAAAATAAAGTTCTCTCCCATTTGAAATTTTTGCAATACTTTGAAAAGGTATTCCCATCCCACTTGATCGAATGCTTTTTCTGCGTCCAATGAAATAATTGATAGGTCTTGCTCTTCAGTTTTGTATGAGTGCATTATATTAAACAGATGTCTCAAATTATTGAATGAGTATCTCTTGGGTATAAACCCCATTTGATCTGCATTTACTAATTTGCTAACATATTTACTCAATCTTCTTGCTAAAGTTTTCGCTAATATTTTCTGATCTGTATTTAACAGTGCGATGGCTCTATACGAGCCAGGATCTTCTAAATCTTTATCTATTTTAGGTATGAGTGTAATCATTCATTCCGCTAATGTTTCTGGTAATGTTTGTTCTTTGAAAGCGTATGTGTACATTTTTTTGTAACCGTGGTGAGATTATCTCGTAAAATCTTTTATAAAATTAATTACTGGTCCTGGTGTTTCACCATTCTTCAGTGAATTTATTGTTTCTTCTATTTCCTTAATTGAGACTGAGCTCCTAATTCCTCTTGTTCCGGCAGATTAAGTTTTGGGAGGTTACAGTTATCCAAAAAATGTATAACTTTAGTACTATCTGCTGATGTTTTGGATGTATATCAATTTTGATAAAATTGAGCAAATCTTTTATTGATATCATTAGGTAATGTTAACAATTCACCTTTTATCTGATTTAATGTATGATATTTTTCCTGTTTTTTCAATTGGCGTGCCAAGAGTTTATGTGATTTATCACCGAATTCAAAGTTTTCCTGTTTTGTAATTTGAAATATTCTTATAACTTTTGCAGGTAATATTCTGTTTAATTTAAATTTCAGTATTGTTATTTTATTATGTTTATCTATGGTTGGTTCTTTAGCATTATCTAGATCCAATTGTCTAATTCGTTCTTCTAACTGCATTTGTTCATTCTTATTCTTTTTATTTTGAAAAGCTTGGTATGAAATTATAGATCCTCTGATAAATGCCTTAAAAGATTCCCATAGTAAAGAGGGTAAAATACCTGGGGTGTTGTTAGTCTAAAAAAAAGTTCCATCTGTTGTTTTAGATATATACCACCTTGTGGGTCGTTTAGAATTTGAGGATTAAACCTCCAAAACAATTTTTTATTAGGCATTCCTTCTAGTTTTAAGAAAAAAGTTAACGGAGAGTGATCGGAGATAATGCTATTATGATATTTAGGATTCTTTGTATAAGGAATTAATTTCATATCCACTAAAAAATAGTCGATACGTGAATATGTTTTATGTACCATTGAGTAAAAACAGTATTCCCTTCCAATTGGGTTAGCGATCCTCCAGACATCTGTATATTTGTGTTTTTTATGTATGTATTTAGGAGTTCACTAGTTTTAGATTTTATGTTACGCCTCTTTTGTTGTGCAGATTTATCCAAGTAAGGATCTAAAGCACAATTGAAATCTCCCCCAATTCTCACACTTTGATAGTTAAACTCTGAGATTATATTCAGGATTTTATTAAAAAATTGGGGATTATCAAAATTAGGCGCATAAATATTTACCATAGTGAGTGGGGTAGAGTGGATCTCGCCGGTAACTATGAGATATCTCCCCTCTTTATCTGTTATGATATTCTTTGATTTAAATGGTATACCTTTACGGATAATAATTGCCATGCTTCTAGATTTAGAGATATATGAAGAATGATATGTTTGACCTATCCAATTTGTCTTCAATTTGGTCTGGGCTTGAAGTTTCAGATGTGTTTCTTGTAAGAAGATTATGTCTGAATTAAGTGATTTCAATTGTGCGAAAATCTTACCCCTTTTAATCGGCTCATTAGCACCCCTTATGTTCCAGCTGCAAAACGTGATTCCTCCAATTTTCTTTTGTTTATCGTCTTGCATTTTAAATTACTTTGATACCTTTGATACCTTTAAGTCATATGGCGCAACAAGATGCCTCAGCACTCTAGGTGGGCATTCGCGGCTACTAGGTTCTGTTGGTACATACCTTTTAAAATTATCCTTAAGAAAAAAGACAAAGAAGTGTGAAGTGGTGCGAAAATTAAAAAAAGTTGTATTACATTGTCTAAAAATAACGAGTGTATAAAAATAGCCACCTATTGGTGGTAGTTACGTGTTTAATGACTTCTGTTGATGTCAATATACATTTAGCTCTGTTCCCTTGACCAACATTGCAAAAGGGGAGAGGGGCCTATTCAAAACTGAGTGATAAATAGCAAAATTACAAATTTGTACATCTAATTAAGTCTTCAGATTGTCTACCATTTACTATATACTAACAGTTTTTACGTTTACTTCACATTCAGATCCCGGTCTCTTATAATAGTAAGCTGCTGGTTGGAAGGGGTTAACCAGAATCAGACTCATGGCTATATGCCAAGTGTCTGAATCTCCTCCCCTCCACTCAGGCATAACTGGGACCTAATTTATTATAAGGGTTATTTTATTAGTGTGTTATTAATATATTTCATTATATTTAGCTCATTGTCCTAAATCTGGACATTCATTAACGATTTAAAATAACCCCCCCCCCCTTTTGCTCCCCGGAGGAGTTAATCATTATTATATTATACCGTTATACCAATTCACATTAGGTTCGATTGCTATTGCTATGTTAATTCAATAGCTTATGTGTTAGCATAGGATTAAAATTATAAAAGACTTTAATTCGTAAAATATTATTTTCAAGTCCGTTTGTATTGATTTCTCCATTCAGCCGCTCCCTTAATTTTCAGTCTTTCGTTTCGAAGTGGAAAAAATTTTGTCGAGTTAGCATTCCAAAGAAGATAAGGTGTCTAGACATCACTTCGTGGAAAGCACCACCATCTTAATCTTTAGAATGTCATATTTTCTCAGCTTCCCCTCTGCCGATATCTGTAGAAAAAAAACCGTGTCCTGATAGTCGTGGTGATTTACTTATCCTCTTTTATGATTTCTTGAGCATGTTTGTATGCTTCTTCTGGGTCAGTAAAAGCACGTTCTACATCCTTGTAAGTAATCCTCATTTTGGCAGGGTACATTATGCCGTATCTTACATTTTGAATTCCTTTCAGGATCTGTCTTGTCTTTGAAAACAAGTCTTGTTTTTTAGCAACTTCAGCGGGATAATATCTAAAAAATCTAAGGTTGTCCTCAAACATCAGATTCGTTCCGTATAGGATTATTTTCATAATATCTTCCAAAGCAGAAATGTCATGAAATTTCACTATGATCTGTCTTGGAGGGGCTCCTAGCCTTGATTGAGCTCTTTGCACCCGATGTGCCACATTTATTTTCGGTTTGACAGGCAGGTTGAATACTTGTTTAAGTAAGTTGGCAGCGAACCCCTGAGGATCCTTTCCCTCCTTTCCCTCTGTCACTCCAACTATTCTTAAATTTTTCCGTCTTGAACGTGCTTCCAAATCAAAGCATTTATCAGTCATTTTGGCCAGTTGCCCCAAGACACGCTCCCGATCTTTCCTCATTCTCTTCATATCTTCAGACATTTCTATCAACGATGTTTCCATATCTTTCATAGCAGTCTTATATGCTGTAGTAGTATGGAGAATAGAATCAAACTTCTCCTTGCAGTCTTTTTCTACCCGTTTAATTTTTGCCGTTAAATCCTCTTCAACATTATCAATTTGTTTACTTAAATTACTGATTTTATCAATAATTTGCTGATTCCTACATTTCATGTTATGTCATACTTTCATTCAATGTAGAAATCTCATCATGTAGCATAACAGTATAATCTTTCTTTAATGACTCTCTTACCGACTGCTTTATTTCTCCCATCTCTTTCTCCTTTGTAGCCATTTCAGACGCGATTCTTCAGAACTTTCTGATGTTTGCTGAGTTTTAGCCAATTCTTTGAAAAGGAGTCTTGTAATGGGTCTTTGAGGACTTTGGGGAGGAATCCATGTTTTCATTTAAAAATACCTTTATCCTCCGTTATTTTTGCGGTGATTTCTGATGACGTCACCAGTGCGACGTCAAGCATCTCCGGTAAGTATTTTTAAATCGGTCCCATCTTCTAAAACTGCTTTTTAAGCGAATTCTCACATTTTTCGGGAACGGAGCTAAATGCTGCGCCTTTTCAGTGTTCCATGGCGCCATCGGAAGTCAGCATTCAAAAATTAAAAATGAAACTAACAGAAGTCTAAAGAACTAAAGAAGGAGAAGGTCCAATAGGGTAACGATTTCAGGATTACTGCCTGTGTCGCGTGACAGTGAGAGTAGGAATGGAATGAGGTGGAGGATAAATGCATGGCTGAGGGACTGGTGCAGTGGGCAGGGATTCAAGTTTCTTGATCACTGGGACCTCTTTTGGGGAAGGCATGATCTGTACAAAAAGGACGGGTTGCACTTGAACCCGAGGGGGACCAATATCCTGGCAGGGAGATTTGCAAAGGCTACTGGGGAGACTTTAGAAAGGCTGGGGAGAGGGACTCAGGTAGAGGGGGCTAGGGGACAGGGTGTGGGGCAAGAGGCAGAGAAGGGAAGCACTCGGACCCAAAATGTAGGCGAGAAAGAGGAAAAAGATAATAGACAGAGAATAAGGGATGGTGGGTTTCTAAAATGTGTATATTTTAATGCTAGGAGCATTGTAAGAAAGGTAGATGAACTTAGAGCCTGGATTGACACCTGGAAATATGATGTTGTGGCAATCAGTGAAACATGGTTGCAGGACGGCTGTGATTGGAAACTAAATATTCCAGGATTTTGTTGCTTCAGGTGTGATAGAATTGGAGGGACCAGAGGTGGAGGTGTTGCATTGCTTATCAGAGAAGATATTACAGCAGTGCTTTGGCAGGATAGATTAGAGGGCTCGTCTAGGGAGGCTATTTGGGTGGAACTGAGAAGTGGGAACGGTGTAGCAACACTTTTAGGGGTGTGTGTTATAGACCGCCAAATGGGGAGCGAGAATTGGAAGAGCAAATATGTAAGGAGATAGCAGATATTAGTAGTAAGCACAAGGTAGTGATTGTGGGAGATTTCAATTTTCCAAAAATAGACTGGGAAACACATTCTGTAAATGGGCTGGATGGTTTGGAGTTTGTAAAATGTTTGCAGGATAGTTTTTTGCAGCAGTACATAGAGGTATCGACCAGAGAAGGGGCAGTGCTGGACCTCCTGTTAGGAAATGAGGCAGGTCAGGTGACGGAGGTATGCGTTGGTGAGCACTTCGGGACCAGTGATCACAATACCATTAGTTTCAATATAATTATGGAGAGAGTCAGAGCTGGACCTAGGGTGGAGATTTTTGATTGGAGAAAGGCTAACTTTGAGGGAATGTGTAAGGATTTTAAAGGATTGAATTGGGACACTTTGTTTCATGGGAAGGATGTAGAAGAGAAATGGAGGACATTTAAAGGGGAAATTGTAAGAGTACAGAATCTTTATGTCCCTGTTAGGTTGAAAGGAAATAGTAAAAATTGGAAAGAGCCATGGTTCTCAAGGTAAATTGGACACTTGTTTCGAAAAAAGAGAGATATCTACAATAATTATAGGAGGCATGGAGTAAATGAGGTGCTAGAGGAGTATAAAGAATGTAAAAAGAATCTTAAGAAAGAAATTAGGAAGGCTAAAAGAAGATATGAGGTTGCTTTGGCAAGAAAGGTGAAAGTAAATCCAAAGGGTTTCTACAGCTAAATTAATAGCAAAAGGATAACGAGGGATAAAATTGGACCATTAGAGAGACAGAATGGACAGCTATCTGCAGAGCCAAAAGAGATGGGGGAGATATTGAACAATTTATTTTCTTCGGTATTCACCAAGGAGAAGGATATTGAACTATGTGAAGTAAGGAAAAAAAGTAGAGTAGCTATGGAAACTATGAGATTCAAAGAGGAGGAAGTACTGACACTTTTGAAAAATATAAAAGTGGATAAATCTCCAGGTCCTGATAGGATATTCCCTAGGACATCGAGGGAAGTTAGTGTAGAAATAGCAGGAGCTATGACAGAAATATTTCAAATGTCATTAGAAACGGGAATAGTGCCGGAGGATTGGCGTACTGCACATGTTGTTCCATTGTTTAAAAAGGGTTCAAAGAATAAACCTAGCAATTATAGATCTGTTAGTTTGACGTCAGTGGTGGGTAAATTAATGGAAAGGATACTTAGAGATAATATATATAAGCATCTGGATAAACAGGGTCTGATCAGGAACAGTCAACATGGATTTGTGCCTGGAAGGTCATGTTTGACAAACCTTCTTGAATTTTTTGAAGCGGTTACTAGGGAAATTGATGAGGGTAAAGCAGTGGATGTTGTCTATATGGATTTCAGTAAGGCCTTTGACAAGGTTCCCCATGGAAGGTTGGTTAAGAAGGTTCAATCTTTGGGTGTTAATGGTGGAGTAGCAAGATGGATTCAACAGTGGCTGAATGGGAGATGTCAGAGAGTAATGGTGGATGGCTGTTTGTCAGGTTGGAAGCCGGTGACCAGTGGGGTGCCTCAGGGATCTGTGTTGGGTCCACTGTTGTTTGTCATGTACATCAATGATCTGGATGATGGGGTGGAAAATTGGATAAGTAAGTATGCAGATGATACTAAGATAGGTGGTGTTGTGGATAATGAAGTAGATTTTCAAAGTCTACAGAGAGATTTGGGCCATTTGGAAAAGTGGGCTGAAAGATGGCAGATGGAGTTTAATGCTGATAAGTGTGAAGTGCTACATCTTGGCAGGACAAATCAAAATAGGACGTACATGGTAAATGGTAGGGAATTGAGGAATGTTGTGGAACAGAGAGATCTAGGAATAACTGTGCATAGTTCCCTGAAGGTGGAATCGCATGTAGATGGGGTGGTAAAGAAAGCCTTTGGTGTGCTGGCCTTTATAAATCAGAGCATTGAATATAGGAGCAGAGAAGTAATGTTAAAATTGTACAAGGCATTGGTGAGACCAATTCTGGAGTATGGTGTACAATTTTGGTCGCCTAATTATAGGAAGGATGTCAACAAAATAGAGAGAGTACAGAGGAGATTTACTAGAATGTTGCCTGGGATCCAGCAACTATGTTACAGAGAAAGGTTGAACAAGTTAGGTCTTTATTCTTTGGAGCGCAGAAGGTTAAGGGGGGACTTGATTGAGGTCTTTAAAATGATGAAAGGGATAGACATAGTTGACGTGGATAAGCTTTTCCCATTAAGGGTAGGGAAGATTCAAACAAGAGGGCATGACATGCAAATTAAGGGACGGAAGTTTAGGGGTAACGTGAGGGGGAACTTCTTTACTCAGAGGGTGCTGGCTGTGTGGAATCAGCTTCCAGCAGAATTGGTGGAGGCAGGATCGATTTTAACATTTAAAAGTAAAGTGGATAGGTATATGGACGGGAAGGGAATGGAGGGGTATGGTCTGAGTGCAGGTAGATGGGACTAGGGGAAAACAAATGGTCGGCACGGACTGGAAGGGCCGAGAGGGCCTGTTTCCGTGCTGTAATGGTTATATGGTTATATGGTTATATGAAGTGAAAGACACCTTAAAGGGCAGTAGAGTGGTGAAACTAGTAGAGTTGCTACCTCACAGCTCCAGAGACCGAAGTTCAATGCTAACTTCCAATCCTGTCTGTGTGAAGTTACATTGATGGTGTGGGTGTCCCTTGGTTGCTCCTGTTTCCTCCCACGTCCCAAAGTTGGTAGGTTGGCTGGTAGGTGAATCGAGGACCAGAGGACTAAGCTGAAAAGATTTAATAGGAATCTGAGGGGTAACTTTTTCCACATAAAGGGTGGTGGGTGTATGGAACAAGCTGCCATTTGAGGTAGTTGAGGCAGGAACTATCCCAACATTTAAGAAACAGTTAGACGGGTACATGGGTAGGACAGGTTTGGAGGGATATAACCAAATGCTGGCAGGTGCGACTAGTGTAAATGGGACATGTTGTCCAGTGTGGGCAAGTTGGACTGCAGGGCCTGTTTCCACACTGTATCACTCTATGACTCTAGTGACAATTTACATTGGTCAATTAACATAGTGTGTAGGCGAGTGGTTAAAACGCTGAGGGAAAATGGTAGAATGTGAGGAGATTGGGATGTTAGTGTAAATGAGTAGTTGATGGTTGGTGTGGACTCAGGGGGCTGGCGTGCCTCATTTCATAAGATGTGGGAGCAGAAATAGGTCATTCAGCCCATTGATTCTGCTCCACCTTCCCATCATAGCTCATCTATCTTTCTCTCTCAACCCCATTTACCTGCTTGTCCCTGTAACCACTGACACCCATACTTATCAAGAATCTATTAATCTCCACCTTGAAAATATCCATTGACGGCCTCCACAGCCTCTGTGACATTGAATTTCATAGATTTACCACCATCTGGCTAAAGAAATCCCTCTGCTCTCTGATCCTAGACTCTCTCACTACTAGAAATATCCTCTCAACATTCACTCTATCTCGGCCTTCCTAGGTTTCTATGCCATGTCATGTCCCTCTGACAATAATTAACAGCATTAAGCCAACTGTAAGTATAATTTTTAAAGGGAATTTCTTCCCTCTTTTCACAGCACTCCTAAGATTTCCATTAAAATCACTGCACCTGCCCATCTACCGTCCTCATTTCAGCGAACTCAATCCCTGGTGCAAACACTAAGAGATCCATGTACTCTCCAGCTGTGACACTAAGCTTCACTGGGTGCCATCAGCAAAGCACACCCAAGATATGACCAGCAGAACTGGGCCAGTTTGTCTGAGTTCAGAATAGGTATTCATTCATGAGCTGAGAAATGCGAACAATTCCATGCAATTCTATGCAGTTATCAATTTTCCACCATTTTCACCCATCTGTCTTCTCAACTTATGGCCTTGGTTACTTTCTCCACTGTTCTCTCCCACCTCCACCTGAGTCATCTGCTAATCAACCCTTGCTTACCTGGATCCACCTATCACTTGCCAGATCTTGCCCTCCCCTTCTCTTCACCTCTTTCTACCAGCCATCACCTCTCTACTCCGTCAGTTTGAAGAAGCGTCTGACCTGAAATGTTGTCTGTCCATTTCCCTCCACAGATGCTGCCTGACCCACTGAGCACCTCCAGCAGTTTGTTTTTCATCAACTAAAACTGGGTTTTAGTAACATTTGGCTTCTGTCAAATTACTTCTGCATGAGATCAAACTGTGTAGAATTTGGCTGCTGCCTCTCTGTTATTCTAACAGTGACGACATTTCACAAGTACTTCAATGGCAATGAAGGCCTTTGGGACATGTTATGTTATGCTATAGAATCACAATTTCTTTTTTTTCCTTTCCTAACAGGAATGATTAGTGAATTAGATATTTTTCATTTTAGAGACTTCAAGATTCAGGTAAGAATTGATTGTATGCAATGATACTGTGGATACCTTTGTGTTACTGCGTGTTCCTTTTAAGTAATTAAACTCAAATGTGTTATGATTTCATCCCATTGGTTATTGAGTGGACTGCAGTGAAGGAACTAGGGGCCTGTTTTAGTTCTCATAAATGCAATTAGAAGAGTTTCTCATTTCAATTATTGGGCTTAATAAAAGTTTGCATAATTGCGAGCTTTGAACTGCAGTACTCAACTAAGATGAGAGACAGCCAGCATCTGCAGTTCCTTCTTTAAAACTAAGATGAGAGACACTTTTGTTCAGATTTCAAAGAAATTTTGGTAATTATTCACAATTCATGCTGCCTGCAGAGTCATTGATAACTCAGCACTGAGCTTGTGAACCATTAACTATGTGACTTATTGGTTGATTGAAAGCAACGAGATGTTAGGGAAACTGACATGAATTCATGGCATGCCACATGGTGTTCTCTCATGGACATGAAAAGGGGCAAAGTCTGTTATTCCATTAAGCTGTTTAATCTTGTCCAGAAACTAATTAACTGGGGAAAGTGAGAGTTTGATGATGTAGTTTGCACATCCTTATAGCAAAGTGATCTGAACTGATATGACAGGTGATTAGATGAATACAAGTGATTGATATTGTTAATTCTAACACACAATAGTTAATCTAATATTGTTCATAGATGAAACAGCTAGAAAATCATAAACAGATTGTGCATGGAAGTAGAGAATTAACGTAATTGAAGCATTATCAAATTCAGTAGTTTAAAACTTGTTATCTTAATGACAATAAAACTTGTCATTTACTGTCAAATCTCTAATAAATACTGAATGAAAAAAGTAATGGGATCTTACCCATTGCAATAGTAAGATTAAATGAAAACTTACCAGTTTGAAGTTTGATCTTGATTTTATGAGGAGTTACAATGAGCTATTACGTGAAGAAGGCCATCAGTCGTCATGCGTGTCAATCTTCAAAGCAGTGGTGTGGAATCACAGATAAGACAAGTTGACCTAAAGATAGTAAGATTTGGAGAAATAGAACTACCAGATGACCTGATAATATGAGGGTTGGGAGCGGTGGGCACGTAATCGCTCATCGTAACTCCTCATATAATCAAGATCAAACTTCAAACTGGTAAATTCTCGTTTAATCTTACTATTTTACTTCGGAGTCACGTGAGTGACTACGTGAAGATTTAGAAGCTCTGCGATTTCACGCCGGTTCGAGTGAAGGCGTCACACACTGAATAGATTGATCATGGATGAGTGAGAAAAAATTAATGCATTCAGACATAACATAGTTAGGTAACAATACTGATGCTTTAATGTGAAAACAAAAGGATAGTGACCCCGCTCAACCTGGGGGGAAACTATAAAACAAAATTCAAAATGGTACGTGCAAACACCCCCGGTCCGGCAATGGGTTTATTATAAAACCGGTGGAACATCCGTTCATTGGCCCATCCTGCCGCCGCTAGGGTGTTGTCGAGGGGCACGTCCATAGCCCTTGCTGCCGACGTTGATGCAGCCCTGGTGGAATGAGATTTGTTAATGTTAGTATCCAATCCTGCACCTGCCAGTCCCGCTTTCAGCCATCTGGAGATGGTTTGTGCTGACACCGTGTGGTGTGGTTTTTTGTGGCTGATTAGGACAGCTAACTGTGAGCCTCTGAGGCTTCTGGTGACTTCAAAGTA
This sequence comes from Okamejei kenojei, assembly GCA_035221665.1. NCBI lineage: Eukaryota > Metazoa > Chordata > Chondrichthyes > Rajiformes > Rajidae > Okamejei > Okamejei kenojei. Next base: position 72,177,298 of record CM069133.1, on the reverse strand, counting down.
CTGGTGCAAGTGTGCGACTACACATAATCATGGATCTTCGGGGTATGCCAGAAACTCAAGCTTGGGCCCTGGTACCCCAGCCTGCTCTGTTTAACTAAGTCATAGATGACAAAAGTAATGGTGTTAGTAGTGGTGGTCATATTGTCCAATCGCAGCTTGTGCAACGTCTGGACTTGTTACGCCGTTACCAGTGCCATCAACATGACCACCTTGAGGGTGAGTTTGGTTAAGGATACTTCATGGTGGCTGGGGCCCACTGACGAAGTAGTGTTAGCACCACGCTAACATCCCATGTGTCCGTATACCGTGGCCTGGGGGATGTAGTGTTGTATATTCCCTTCATGAACCTGGTAATAAGGGGATGCGTTCCCAGTGGGTGGGTCCCCATTCCCAGCGCTAAATATGAGGATAGTGCACTCCTGGCACTGTTGATGGCACTGTAGCCTAATTTATGGTCATAATATAAGGTTGACAGAAACTCCAGTATATCCGTGATGCACTCTGTTGCACATGTGATGTTGGAGGCCTGGCAATACATCTCCCACTTCTTGCTGTGAGAGACGTACTGCCTTTGTGTACTGTCCCTCCACTGTAATTACATCCACTGTTCGATCAGCCAATCCGAGACCCAGGAATGGTCTCCTCAGAATCTGCAAACCAATAAATTGATTTGGTCATGTAGCGGATGATAGCTCCCCGTAACTGAGTGTACCAGCAGATCCCTGCTGTTGGGGACAGCCATTAAAGGCTGTGTCATGATTCCCAGGACTAGTGGGAACCAAGATTGCGTAGGCCAATCTGGCACTACCAAAATGCCTCTGGCATTGTCTTGCTTTATTTTGACCAAGCATCGGCTGATGAGGCAAAATGGAGGGAAAACATACAAGAACATTCCTCCCCAATGCAGTGTGAACGCATCGACTGCCACTGCCCCTGGGTCTTGCTCCCATGAGACATATTTGGGTAACTGGTGATTCAATCTGGAGGCAAACAAGTCAATATCCGGCATGCCATATCGGGCAACAATGTCGGTGAACACGACATGATTCAACATCCATTCTGTGTTGTCATTGAATTTTCGTGATCTAATGTCCGCCACCATATTACATCTGCCTGGTAGGAAAATAGCCGTGACCCAAATGTTCCTTGCAATACACCAATGCCAAAGGAGGTTTGCAAATTTGTCACATGATACAGGTTTTACACCACCCATGTGATTGACATACACCACTGCCATGGTGTTGTCAATCTGTAGTTGAACATGCACATGATGCAAAATTGCTGCAATAAGCCTTTAAACAGTAGAGTGCTCCCAACAATTCTAAGTAGTTAATGCCATATTGCTGTAGTACAAAGGACTCCTGCCCATTCCATCTGCCCCCACAACTGGAGATGGTATCTGTTGGTCCCCAGCCCAGGCCACTTGCATCGGTTTGTAATATTACCGATGGTGTATCAATGTGAATTTTATTAGAGCAGTGATGTATATTCGTAGACCACCAGTGTAATTCAGCGATGGCGTCTGGTGGTAATTGCATATATTTCCTGAATTGGCCTGCGTGAGATTTGAGAGCCCGTTCCTTTGCACGTTGTAAATTTAGGTAGTGCAAAGGTCCGAAATGTACAGCTGGAAAGGCTGCCGCAAGCTTGCCAATTACACTTGCTACTTGTCTGATTGTTGGCCGCTGGTTTGCAATTAGCTCATTGCAGGCTTCCATCAAGTCTGATTGCTTACCACTTGGCAGTGTCACCGACATTTGAATTGAGTTAATTGTGAACCCCAGGTAATCAATTACCCTAATTGGAGTCAATTTTGACTTAACTGGATGGATTAGGAATCCCAACCTCTCAAACAGGAGTTTTGTAGCTGAAACAGACGATTCTGCTGATTGCTTAGTGTCCCCAATTATTAGAATCTCATCCAAATAAGCCATTACCATGTGGTTCTGAGCTCATAGTAGTCCCAGAACTGGTTTCAGTAATTTTGTAAAAAGTCTGAGAGCTGAAGTCAGCCCATTAGGCAATGCCTTGAATTGCCACATCTGCCCCATCCGTTAAATTTCAAATATCTCCTGTGTTCCCTGTAATAGGTACTGAGTAGTATGCATCTTTTAGATCTATGCAAGCCATATAACATCCTTTGGAAACCAGCTGGATGGCTGTGCCAAAATTGTCCATTTTAAAATGTTTATACTGCACATGGGTATCGAGTTCCATCAGTCCAGGATTATACGACTTCCCCCATCCTTCTTTCGCTTGGGGTATATGTTAGATACAAATTGGTGTGATTCCTGGTTCGACCTCTGAATCACCCCTTTTGTATGTAAAGCCTGAATTTCAGCTTGTACCTCAAATCTTTCCTGTGGTGAAAACACACACGTGCAGTTTGGTAAATTTTGTGTGGGTGGTGACGAGTCAAGAATGAACTCAATTTTAAACCCTTGTATGAACAGGTCTGCTGTGATCCAATTCCATTCATTCAAAAAATGTCGCAGCCTCCCCCCAACTTGTAAGTTAGATATGTGTAAGTTGTTCCACAAAGAACTAGATTCTCCTACATTGGACGTTACTGCCAGTGAGGTCCTGGCTTCCGTCCTCATGCTTTGGGACAGCTGGAATCTTCCTCCTGTCCCAGAGACCCTAGGCTGGTTTAGCCTGGTGGTGATGGCGGCATAGGGGTGGCCCCGTTGTGATGAGCCCCTGGGTGTAGTTGGGGCTCGGCTCATGAGGCGTATAGTCTTGGCCTCGTCATCCAGCTCTCAGACCTGCTTCGGCAGTTCTGCACCAAAGAGATAATTGGCCGGCTGGACATTGCTGGCCTTGCACAGCACAGCAAATTTTGGGTTGAGTGCCGGCCGTTAATCTCAAACAGGGCGTTACAGAGGAGCCCCACAGCATCCTGCTGTGTCTCTGTCAGCGGCCCACCATCTATGGACCTAGCAAAAGCTGTTACACCTGAGGCCAGTAGTTTTAAATTGTTTTGGAGTTTAACCTCCTGGGATCTTATCCCCGCTTCAATATGGACCCAGATGGCGTGATTGATGGCCGGCACATTGAGGGAGGCACAGTTGGCAGGTGTATTGTATCGGCCGGTGGTCTCCTCCATAACCAGGTCCTTGAGCTGGGGCGAGGCCAGGTAATTAATGGTGGTGGCCCGCTCTTCATCTAAGGGTGCTCCGGTAGGGGTAGGAATGGCGAATTTAGATGCCAATAGATGCACTTCGGCCCCTCGCCCCCTAGAGTGTTCCCCTGATGTGCCTCCCTGCTCTGAGTCAGGATAGTACTGACTCTGTGTACTCCCCTCTCCAGAGAGGGAGACACATCGCAGCCCTGTGAAAGGTGCTGCTAACCGCGGGCTCCCGTGGAGACCCAGGCTGATACTGCTCCCTCCTCTGGAGCAGATCAGTCTGGAGCCACCTCTCCAACAGGTGCTCCATCTGGGAGAGGCACTCGTAGACGCTTCCCAGTGTTGAAGGTGATCCCTCCGGCCCGGACTCGTCTGAGTCTATGGGCCTGGCAGACTTGTGAGTGGCTTTGCGCCCCGGCGGGACTGCCACGATGCTCTCCTGAAGCACCAAGTCTGCTGCCGCTGGTTCCAGCAGCCAGCGGCCTGGAAGGTGACTCGGACAGTCGCCCGCTACCCGCAGCTCCGCAGTCTTCCGTAGCCGGCTTCACAGACCGTCTCCTCACCTTCGACATGGTAGGTTCGTTCTGTTGGTAGAAAACTAGACAACCGAACCTGCCAAAATGACCGCAAAGTAACTTTTAAAATACACTTACCTTGGTATTTAAAAACTTACCGCTGGAAGGACGCACTCGCCTGCCAGTCAGTCGTTGGAGCATGCTTCAGACGTAATGACGCGCATGACGACTGACGGCCTTCTTCACATAGTCACTCATGTGACTCCGAAGTAAAATCACTTGACTTTCAGTCTGAGGAATGGTTCCCACCCGAAACCTCACCTACTCCTTTTCTCCAGAGATACTGCCTGACCCACTGAGCTACTCCAGCATTTTGTGTCTATCTTCTGTGCAAACTAGCATCTGCAGTTCCTTCCTACACATTTTGTCTACTTAAAGAACTAATGTTATTTATGCAGAATATATTCCCTCATGTAAATCTTTCAAATAATAGGGACTTGAAAATAAAACACATAAACTTCTGTTTCCATCTTCAACTTATATGCCCCTTACAATAATTAAAAGTTAATTAAAAATGCTACATAGTTTACAATTTGTGAGAATCCGTTGAGGTGATTGGTTGCTCAACCTGAGAACCTTTTGGATGCCTGACAGTAGGTTTTTGAAGACACAAGACTGCTTGATATTTGTAGCAGATTTTTTTGGCATCAGTGTCCATCTCCGTTACTTTGCTGCAAACTGCAAGCTCTAGACACTTAAAATTAGTATAAAGCTGCTTTAATAATCCACTTCTTATTACTGTGATGCTGCCAGGATTAAAAATAAACAGTAAACATAATTGTGATGTAAAACTACATCGTTCTCATATCTGCCATATCTAAGGACTTTAGACTTTAGTGAAACAACGTGGAAACAAGCCCTTCGGGCCATCGAGTCCGCACTGACCAGCGATGACCCCGTACACAGGCACTATCCTGCACACTAGGGACAATTTACAGTAGCCAATTAAACTACAAACCTGTACGTTTTTGGAGTGTGGGAGGAAACCAGAGCACCTGGAGAAAACCCACGCGGTCACAGGAGAATGAACAAACTCCATACAGACATCACCCATAGTCAGGTTCGATCCCGGGTCTCAGGTGCAGTAAGGCTACTGCTGAGCCGCTACCAGCCATCACCCCTCTACTCCATCAAGAAATTGAAAACGCGCGGACTAGATTCTTATGCTAAAATCTCACAACAAATCACACTGAGATGTAAAAAAATAAGCTGTTTTACCTGTGCTCCAGGGCCTAAACACCATTTTATGCACTTTCTACAATGTTTTTTACGAGGATATTTGGCTGCTCGACCCGGTTATATAATTTAGTTAAACAATGGCTGAATTGCATTGTAACTTCATCAATCCCTCTTAGCTCCATAAAGGGGGTGTCCCACTTGGGCGACCTAATCTGCGAGTTTAGAAGAGTGTCTTCGCCCTTCAAACACACAGCATGGTTCACATGTGGTCCTAGGAGGTCCTATGAGGTCGCTGGAACTCTCCTTCATGCTCAATTGAAGTTCCAGAATACTAGTGGCCTCAGCTAGGTCGCTGAAAAACTTTCAGCATGTTGAAAAATTTTCCGCGAGTAAAATTTGGTCGGCATGGTTCTTTTGAACTCGTAGTGCAGTGGAGTGGGGTCGCTATTTAGTTACAGGCAGTCGAGGGCATCCGTGGGCAATCTCCTTTGCTGACTGGGCATTTTGAATGGCTCATTGGAATTTTCAGGACCAAAGATAACCTACCGGTAGGTAAAATACCCACTAAACTGTATAATACTTCTTAAAAGTGTCTCCACTCCTTCTTCCCCCCTTCTACCTCCCTTCTCTCCCCTTCCCTCCCCTTCCCTCCCCTCCCCTCCCCTTCTCTCCCCCCCTTCTCTCCCCCCTTCCCTCCCCCCCTTCCCTCCCCCCTTCCCTGCCCCCTTCTCTACCCCCTCTCTCCCCCTCTCTCCCCCTCTCTCCCCCTCTCTCCCCCTCTCTCCCCTACTCTCTCCCCCCCCCCTCCCGCGCTGGACAGTAACTTAGCGTTACTATCCAGCCGTTTTACCTTCCTCTTCATCGCGGGTATGAATTTCAGACAGCGCTCCCCCACTTTCCCTGGCCCCTGCCTTTGCGATGTGTTTTTGTTGTGTGTGTGTGGTCGGTCGATCCATCTTGCGGTTTCAATACGGACGGTCAATCCAGTTTGAGGCTTTCCAGGCGAGTGCCCTTGAGCTTGAAGGTCAAAGACATTCTTCTTAACTCGCGGATTAGGTCGCCCAAGTGGGACAGCCCCTTTACTCTAAGCAACCTTGCCCAATAACATTCTATGGGTGTCACACGACTAGAAGCTGTTGGATCATTGACAAAGTACGAATGAATTTTGGGATTTTATCTTCTTCTGAAAGTTGCTAACGTCAGTTTCAAGTGTGTCAACATCTTCACAGACTCTATGGATTATAAAGTTCAAGTCTCTCCAGAGTAAGGACAATGTTTCTGGGCTTGTAAACCTGGGATCAAATGAACTGGGTGCATTTTCAAATCACGCCTTGGCAACTATTATTTAACAGTTGTTATTAATATTAATCATGAAACAAATAATTGAATTACTGATATAATTACAGGGAAGCAGTCTGTGAAGCTAGCACATTCTCTCTGTGGCCACTAGAGTTTAATGTTTCACCCCGCCCCCACCCCCACCCCCCCATTCCCCAGTTTTCTCCATATCCCAAAGAAGACTTGGCGAATTAGCCCCCGTTTTCCCCCGTGTATGAGTGGCACAAAATCCAGAGGAAATACATGACCATGTGAGAGAGAATGGGTTGACATGCTGGCACCCTCTTATGGTTCGATCCCGACTATGGGTGCTGTCTGTACGGAGTTTGTACGTCTCCCCGTGACGGCGTGGGTTTTCTCCAAGATCATCAGTTTCCTCCCACGCTCCAAAGACGTGCAGTTTGTAGTATAATTGGCTTGGTTTAAGTGTAAATTGTCCCCAGTGTGTGTATAAAATAGCGTTAATGTGCGGGGATCGCTGGTCGGTGCGGACTCGGTGGACCGAAAGGCCTGTTTCCACGCTGTATCTCTAAACTAAAGTAAATTAAATAGAACATGAACTGTTGCCCATTCAGACTTTCAATATCTGGAAGCTTTTGCAGAGGCCTTTACTCGTATCTAGCACAACTGATTTTCAGAAGGCCTTCCGCTTTAGTTTAAGCCAGAGGTTTTAATATTCAGCTGCCAAAGTCCAGAGTTCTGCGAACACTTTGAGATGATCCATACATATTTGAGGTAATGGACAAATGCAAGTTTTTTCCTGCTAAACTAGATTCCACATTCAATCCAGTTTTCATTGCAACAGATACCTATTGTGTGAAGCTGCTGAGCAAATCATCAAAGACCATCTTTAACGGGCATCATCTTATTTTTTTTCTTACTAGAAGATGAAGGGAAATATTAAGTGTTGGATGTGTCCGAAAGATGTAATGAAATGGTAAATCGTGCAATAAGAATCACAGTGATAGTTGCAATGGAGTGAATGAAATGGCGGAAAAATGGCCGATACAGTTTGATCCGAGCAAGTGTGAGGTGTTGCACTTTGGGAGATGGAATGTAAGGGGAAAACATAAAATGAATGGCATGAGCCTTAATGTACAGAGGGTTCTCGGGGTACAAGTCCATAACTCCCTGAAAATCGCATACAAGCAGATAGAGTAGTAAAGAAAGAATATATTATGCTTGCTTTTATAGGTAGGGGCACTGAGTATAATAGCCAGGAAAACATGATACAGTTTTATTGGAAATGAAGATAGACACAAAAAGCTGGAGTAACTCAGCGGGACAGGCAGCATTTCTGGAGAGAAAGAATGGTTGATGTTTCGGGTTGAGACCCTTCTTCAGGGCCTTATTTGGCACTATAGGACTTATTATCGTTAGGCCACACTTGGAATATTGTGTGCAGTTCTGGTCGTCCCATTACTGGAAGGATGTGGAGGCTTTGGAATGGGTGCAGAGGATATTTACCAGAATGATGTTTGGATTAGGGGATGTTAACTGCAGGGAATGGTTGCATTAATTTAGGTTGTTTTCTCTGGAACATTGAGGGTTGCGGGATATCTGTTTGAAGTATATAAAATTATGAGTAGCATACATAGGGTAGTCAGACCCTTTTTTCCCAAGATGAAAAATTCAAATACTGGAGGGCATGGGTTTAAGTTGAGAGAGGCAATGTTTAAAGGAGATGTGCGGGGCATATTTTTCACACAAAGGGTGGTGGGTGCCTGGAACGGGCTGCTGCGGATGGTGGTTGAAGAAGATATGACGGTGGTATTGAAGAGAATTTTGGGTAGGCATGTGGTTATGCAGGGAATAGAGGGATATGAATTATGTCCAGGCAAATAAGCGTTGGTCTTGGCATCATGATCGGCACAGACATAGTGGGCAGAAAGTGTTCTTGTGCCGTATCTTTGTACGTTCTTTGTTATATGCCTCCATCCAATAACTGCATGTCTACCGTTGAATATAGAAATTGAGAGTCACTGATTAATTTGCCTTGTTCCTCCAGAAATACAGCACCAACACACATGGATCACTCTCAGTCTGAAGAAGGGTCTCAACTCAAAACATCACCACCAATTCCTTTTCTCCAGAGGTGCTGTCTGACTCGCTGAGTTACTCCAGCTTTTTGTGTCTATCTTGGGTCATGCTGAATTTATGCATTGGACAGATATCCATTAAATGTGCCAGAAGAAGAGGACTTGTCTGTTTCAATGTTATCAATTTTTAATATCCTTTTAGATCTTACTGCCTACCAAACAATCCCTCTGGAAATTAATTATAAACAAAAGGTGAAAAGGCTGGAAAAAGCCAGCATCTGTGGAAAGAGAAACTGTCAACATTTGAGTTTGTGAACCCTTCATCAGAATGTAGAGAGATACAAGTTGTTGGAGGTGGCAGAAAAGATGGACAAGGACAGTGGACGAGACAAAGGGAATTGCCTTAATAGCATGAAATGATGTGGATATCAAATGGGCAGCTATGCAATTTTGCATTGTTCATGAAGTTGATTTTCATTCTCTGAATACGAACTTTAAGTTTGTAGTCACATTACTTCAGACTTTAATTATTGGTGGAAATAGGAGAAAGATTCACAATAGCAAGTTTATAAAATCTTTTTTCACTTTCTCAGCACCGTATTTCTTTTCTCCTTCTAAATTCATTTTGTGATGATATTGATGTGAAGGTAAAGTAAATCGTGTGTGGACGCGGCGCCGACGGACGAGAGGCCGAAGCAAAGAAGTCGAAGCCGAAGAACCGAATGGCAACGCGGCCGAAGCCAATAAAGCGAAAGATTACGAAGACGAAACGCCTACTCACCGAAAGGATGGGACGCCTAAACGCAAACTAACGAACTGAAAAGCTGCGTAGCCTATAAGCAAACTTACAGAATGGCTTCTCTGTCGAAACGCCACCTACCCGAAAGGTGGCGTCGCCTACAGGCCAACGAACCGACTGCCGCTCAACAGAAACGTCCAATAACGGATATGATGTTGCCGGGGGGCGGGACTTGTCAGCGATTGGTCCAGACTCCTGCGTCCATCACGTTTGCTTCGGCTTCTTGTCTGTCAGCGCCACGTCCGGGTACCAAAGTAAATATTCCAACTGACACCCCCTGGCATTACTCAATAGGGGTTTACCAATCTTGTGGTGAACAATACATCTACCTGTATTTGCCAGTTCTGTTTGTACCTACATGGCTTCATCCTCACAGAAAATCTGTGAGTGCAAGTGTGATGAAGGTCAGATGAGGTTCATTCACCTCTGACCACAAAATCCATTCCCAATTTCTTAAATGTTACTTGAAGGGGCAAGCATTGGAAATGACAAAGGGGAGAACGCAAAAATACTTTTCAAAATAAGGTCACAGGATCTTTGGCATCTACCAGGTAGTTCTTCCAAAAAAACCCAATGATTTCAACAATGTAAAAAGCATTAAACTGCTGACATTAAGTGAAATAAAAGACAGAAAATGTTAGGAATAGTCAGGCATCACCTGTGGAAAGACAAACTTGGTTATTGTTTCAGGTCAGTGACTGTTAAAAGATAGATCGGCCTGAAATGGTGCCTATTTCTCTCTCAATTTTTACCGCTTCACCTGCCGCATATTTTCAGAATTTTTTTTAAATTTTGAGCTCCTTTCTTGAAACTTAATTGATCTGGTTGTGCTATGAATCTGCCACACCTGGAGCAAGAGTTCAACCCCGAACATTCCAAAACAAGTTTCCTGCTCACTATGTCATTGCTAATCTACAAGAAAATCCAAGATAAAGGTTGTGATATATTAAGTGTAATATGCCTACATTCGCTGGAGTTGAAATGAATGCGAAACAGTTTCAATAAAATGTATAATGTGTTTTAAGAGCTGAGAGAACTGATGCAGAAATTGTGTTTAGCTGGAGTGTGTCGGGCTAGGGAGCGTGGTCTCATCAAATGGGACAATAACAAGCAAAATGAGGAGAAATGTCTTTAATTTGAGGATAGTGAATCTGGAAATCTCTACTCCCAAAATAAATGACACAGTATATTCAAAGCTGAATCCAGGAGGGTTCTTTTGGAATTGAAGGGTGGAACAATGAAGTGATTATGGCAGTTAATGGGGAAGTAGAGATGGTCTACTCTACTTTACAGAAACTCTGATTTTTTTGAATAGTGGAGCAAGCTCAAGGATGTGTATGACCCTGCTCTTGTTTACTTTAGTTTAGTTTAGAGATACAGAGTGGAAACAGGCCCTTCGGCCTACCTGTCCGCACCAACAAGTGATCCCCGCACATTAACACTATCCTTCACACACGCTAGGGACAATTTACACTTATACAAGCCAATTAACCTACAAACCAGTAGGTCTTTGGAGCATGGGAGGAAACCGAAGATCTTGGAGAAAACCCACGCGGTCACAGGGAGAACGTACAAACTTCGTATAGGCAGCACCCATAGGCAGGATCGAACCTGGGTCTCTGGTGCTGCAAGTAGGCAGCAACTCTACCACTGCGTCACTGATCCGCCCACCTCTCCACAAGTTCACAAGTTTTATAAGTAGAATTACGTCATTTGGCCCATCGAGTCTACTCCGCCATTCAATCATTGATGATCTCTGTCTCCTAATCACATTTTCCTGCCTTCTCCCCATAACCATTGACACCCGTTCTAATCAAGAATTTGTCAATCTCTGCCTTAATTGGCCTCCTCAGCCCTCTGTGGCAATGAGTTCACAACCTCTTGCAGTCTTTTTGTTTCGAAATGTTATGTGCAATTTATGAATACTTTATGTATAATTTGTTTTTGTATCTTTGTCTAAATCTATGTGCCTGTGATGCTGCTGCAAGCAAGACTTTTATTGTACCTGCACCTCACTGTATTTGTATATGTGACAATAAATTCAACTTGACTGGACTTGGCTTGACGCTTTGTGCAGTACTATGACCAAGCTGTACTGTCCTGTGAGTCAACCTACAGACCAAGTCTGAAAATCAAGATGTTTGCTGATGCTGGAAATTGAAAATAAAAACATTCAGCAGGTCAGGAAAGTGAAATAGACTATTTCTCAGTCCACATGATGCTGCCTGACTAGCTGAGTGTTTCAGGCATTTTCTGGTTTGGTTTTGTGGTAGATTAAGTCTATTTTCTAAAATGGACAAATGAACTCACAGTGCTATTTAGAGAAATATGTTCCCAACAGCACCCTGGGCTCAATATTTATCTGTCAACCAATGCAGCTGAAAATGTCATTATCCAACATGTTCAATATCTGCTCAATTTACCAATTCCATTAAGTTTCAATTTACCAATGTACATGGTAAATTGCAGTAGATAGTAGGAGCCCAGATATTTGTTGTATCCTTTTATCTTTCTCTTCACTAGTAGCTCAGGGAATTTACTTTAGGATTGCCAACTCAGTCAAAAAGAGAATGATGAATCTTTGGAACATGGGGATAGTAGAGGCCATTCAGCCCCTCGAGGCTATTCCACTGCTTACTGAGATGATGGCTGATGTGTGCCTAAACTCCTTAGATCTTCCTCCTTTGCATGTCACATAATAGTTTTGGTAAATAAAAATGTATCACCACTGATCTAAGTTTAACAGAGAGTTTGCATCAGTTGCCTGTTATCAATGAGATTTCAAAATTTTTTACCACTCTCTGTTGATTAAAACTTTTCCTTAGTTAGTCAATGAACCAAAGTTGGAGCTATGGCATAGGCACTAAAAAGTACTAAGAGTTTTGCACAGGTTTTTTTAATTTTGTACATACTTTTTATTGCGAATAATGATGATTTTAGAAATAATAGAAGTATTGGTGGCAAAGACTCTTGTGATATTTCAGAAACACCTAGATATGTTTTTTAATCATCAAAAATAGAAAATTACGGACCAAATGTGGGTAAATGGAATTAATGTAAGAAAATACAATAATCAGCAAGCAGAAACAAGGAATCGCAGATGCTGGAATCTTGAGCAAAACACAAGGTGTTGGATTAATTCAGAGGGTCAGAGGGTCATATCTCTACAGGTTATAAATAGGTAACATTTTGGGTCAGGACCCTACTTCGGACTCTAAACCATTGCCCATTCATGTCCTCCTGTGATGCTGTCTGGCCTGCTGAGGTACTCCAGCACTTTGTGTTTTCATCAGCATGGACATTATGGATAGAAGGGCCTGTTTCTGTGTTTTATGACCCCAAGACTGGATGTGGGGAAGTATGGTTCAGGCACGAGATCAGCCATTACATTGAATGGCAGAACAGAACTAAAGCCAGGAGGCCTGCTCATGCTTTTAATATTCTTAGGAGAAACCACAAACCCTTCCGATAAAGTACACATCACTAACATCGAAGTAAACATAGTTTTATGCATTGTTAACAGCACCAGCTAAATAATCCAGGGAGGTCAGAATTACAAAACCAATAGAAATGCGGTAGTACTCTGGGATTATGTTACATTTTATGTCAATTGCAGAGATACATTCATCTGTTTTCCCACACATGGATATCAGGACTCCATCCAAGCACTGAACTGCCGTATATCACGGAGAAATCCTTAAAACAATTTTTAAAGACATGGTCTCCTTTTATTGATTCATTACAAGTATAGTATGGTGCAACACAACTCTGGAAATAAAGCGATTCACGAACTGGGTGAGGGGTGTGGTGAGATATGAAGCAGGTATATCCACACATAAGGATCGCTTTTTTCTTTCTTTTTCTTTTCTCTTTCTTTTTCTTTTCTTTCCTTTTTCAGTATTTTATGGGTTTTTGTCATTATTTTTCTATAGGCTAGCACTTGTTCACCCCTGGACTGCACATCTGGTAGCCTAGGGGTTTACACATCACTACATCCTTCACGCTTTCTGTTTCTTGTTCTTTCTCTTTTGTTCTACCTCTTTCTTGTTAAATTTCAAATAGAAATTGTACACAAAATGTATTTTGTAATATGTTGCGGTATATACTACTGTACATTGCTTCTAATAAAAATATAAATAAATAAATAAATAATAAAAAAAGAATTACAAAACCAATAGAAAAGTGGTTGTACTCTGGGATTATGTTACTTTTTATGTCAATTGCAGAGATACATTCATCTGGTTTCCCACACATGGATATCAGGACTCCATCCAAGCACTGAACTGCTGTATATCACAGAGAAATCCTTAGATGGTTCCTACAATCATGTCATGAGTTGTTGACAGTAGTTACTACTGTTACTTGTTTGTGGGAATTGCATGATTGTCTTGTTTAAAAGTAATTTGACCTTCAATCGGTTTCTGGTTCCAATTAAAATCCTTGACCAAACAGCCTGCTTACTGGTGTTGGTGCGAACTGTGACAAATGCCTAACAATGGTCAAGTATTATAACCTGAGGCAGCACAGTGGCAAAACAGTAGAGTTGCTGCCTTACAGCACCAGTGACCCGGGTTAGGTCCTGACTATGGGAGCTGATTGTACGGAGTTCGTATGTTCTCCCTGTGACTGCGTGGGCTTTCTCCAGGTTGTCCGGTTTCCTCCCACATTCCAAAGACGTAGAGGTTTGTTGGTTAATTGGCGTTGGTAAGTTGTAAAATTGTCCCTAGTGTGTGCAGGTTAGAGTACGGGGTGATCGCAGGTCGGCATGGACTCAGTGGGCTGAAGGGGCTGTTTCCGTGCTGTACCTATAAAGGTCTAAAACTAAGTGCAAAATTTGATGCTATTACACTGTACACTGGCATTCGGTATCTACTACCATGGTACACAACATATAACCTATAGCCACAACTGGGCATCATTATCCTTCCCATCCATGTAGACCCTCATGGGAGTCACATACAGTGCATTCAGAAAGTATTCAGACCCCTTCACTTTTTCCACATTTTGTTATGTTACAGCCTTATCTTAAAATGGATTTATTTTTATTTTATCATCAATCTACACACAATATCCCAGAATCAAGAAGTGAAAACAGGTGTTTAGACATTTTTGCAAAGTAATTAAAAAGAAATAACTGAAATATCACATTTACATAAGTATTCAGGCACATGACAGCCCGCTTGGAGTTTGCCAAAAGGCACATAAAGGACTCTCAGACCATGAGAAACAAGATTCTCTGGTCTGATGAAACCAAGATTGAACTCTTTGGTCTGAATGCCAAGTGTCACGTCTGGAGGAAACCAGGCACCACTCATCAGCTGGCCAATACCATACCTACGGTGAAGCATGGTGGTGGCAGCATCACGCTGTGGGGATGTTTTTCAGCGGCAGGAACTGGGAGACTTGTCAGGATCAAGCGAAAGAAGAATGGAGCAGTACACAGAGATCCTTGATGAAAACCTGCTCCATAGCATTCTGGACTTCAAACTGGGGCGGAGGTTCACCTTCCAACAGGACAACGACCCTAAGCACACAGCCAAGACAATGCAGGAGTGGCTTCGTGACAAGTCTGTGAATGTCCTTGAGTGGCCCAGCCAGAGCCCGGACTTGAACACGATCGAACATCTCTGGAGGGACCTGAAAGTAGCTGTGCATCGACGCTCCCCATCCAACCTGACTGAGCTTGAGAGGATCTGCAGAGACGAATGGGAGAAATTACCCAACTACAGGTGTGCCAAGCTTGTAGCGTCATACCCAGGAAGAGTTGAGGCTGTAATCGCTGCCAAAGGTGCCTCAATAAGTACTGATGAAAGGGTCTGAATACTTATGCAAATGTGATATTTCAGTTATTTCTTTTCAATTTTTCAAAAACATTTCTAAACACCTGTTTTCGCTTTTTTATTATGGGGTATTGTGTGATTTAAAAAAAAGAAAATAATTTAATCAATTTTAGAATAAGGCTGTAAAGTAACAAAACGTGGAAAAAGTGAAGGGGTCTGAATACTTTCTGAATGCACTGCAACAACGTCTGGTTCCTATTTGGAAGGAAGGCTCAGATCACCTTCCTTCCATGAGATGCCAAACTTTAAGTGCTCCAAGCTAATTACCTAAAATGCATAAAATGTTACCAGCCTCCATAAACTAGATGCACAGCATCTTGTAATCAACTTAAGCAGCCAACAACCACTTTTTTTCTACCACTGTGGGATCTGTGGTCTTTGGATGTATCAGATCAATGCAGACCATTCAACCTTGCAGCTTTCAGAGATCCAGTGACTTAGTGATGCTTGTAGCTTGTACCTGAAATCAACACCAATCTTAATACAAAGTGCATACAATATTTCAGCGAGGAGTGAAATATGATCAGGAAAATCAATACACATCTTGTCTAGATGGCGTGGGTGAATAATAGAGATCTCCCGTCCGTGCGCCAAGAGGAAAAAGGTGCATGACTGTTGTTGATGGCTCCGTGGTTGGACCTTCAGAGCAGTGAGAGAGTCTGGGACTAGAGGTCATAACCTCTGAATTAAAGGACATTCATTTTTGAAGGAGATGAGGAGGAATTTATTTGGTCAGAGGGTGGTGAATCTATGGAATTAATTGCCACAGAAGGCAGTGGATATATTTAAGGCAGATATAGATAGATTCTTGATTAGTACGGGTGTCAGAGGATTTGGGGAGAAGGCGGGAGAATGGGGTTAGGAGGGAGAGATGGATCAGCCATGATTGAATGGTGGGGTAGAGTTGATGGGCCGAATGGTTTAATTCTGCTCCTATCACAAATGATCTTATGAGATGAAGATGGAGAGCTCATAGGTAACTTACAAATGTGAGGAGAAATAAAAGGAGAAAAATTAAGAAATCAAGAAAGTTCTATCGTCTCCAGTCTTATTCCCAAGTGTAGGAAATTATTATATTCTTATTTTCTGATGAAGTCTAGTCTCTGGGTATCTTGAAAGGGCCTTGTCTTTTACACTGTTTCTGGGCAGAATGCTGATGTAGTACTGAGAATTTTAATTGAGCAAGCACGAGGAAATGTGATGGGCATTTCTTCCACTTGCATCTTGTCGTGTCAGAAGTCATTTATGTATTTCTCCTGATGCTGATTCGATTCTCAGATCAGCATAAAGCATCATTGTCTTTAAGGAGTCTTCAAATCAAGTTAGCAAACTATCCAAACCTTCAAAGCTTCTCTTGCCTGTTCCGTTGTGTGCATCGGGTCTCTATTTCTCACACCGCGACCCCTTCCAGGCCCAAACCCTAACTGCCCCCCAACCCTGCTCACCTATGTCACAGCGATTATTATACAGCACATAATGGGAAAAGCAGTCTTTCTTTTTAATGAAATCAGTTCTACCAGTTTCAACTTTCTATCCTGTCCTTTTGACCAGCAGGTTTTCTGGAGCCCTATTGAGGTCAGATGATTGGTTTTTAATTTGCCAAATACTGGTGGCATACCTTGTGCCTACTTAAGCCCCTGGATCTTCTGTCACTCTATTTATAAACACGATGAGCTATATTCAGAGGACGTAACTGTGCATTCATTGGATCAAGACTTTGGTGGGGTTGGAGCTGGTGTGATTTGATAGGGTGAAGGAGGTGGTGTGTAGGGCATATAAGGCAATCAGAAACTATGGAATTTCAGACTTTTCAGTAACATGAAATGATCGAGTCTAATGTCCTGCAGAGCAAAGCAATTAACTCTGGTTGAGTACGAGTTAGTAATGCTTTAATAATTAATGTTTAATTTGAAAAACAACAAATGTCTTAAAATCAATGATATGATGTTGTTTAGATAAAGACTTGGTCTGCTATTGAATCTCCAGGACCAAGAAGGTTAAAGATATTTTCAAGTAAATACATAAATCCTCAAGCAATCATTCCCTGAATTTTAAATAACAAAACATTATTTTCCTGCTACTGTTTGACAGCAATCTGAAGAGAACTAGGTTGTTAATCAAATCTGGAACATGCTCCTTCAAGAAAGTGACTAAATATTGTAGAAGAGGCGTGGTGGTTCAGCAGGTAAGTTGATAAGTTATAGGAGCAGAATTAGGCCATTCGACCCATCAAGTCTATTCCGTCATTCAATCATGGCTGATCCATCTTTCCTCTCAACCCCATTTATCTGCCTTTTCCCCGTAATCCCTGACACCCTTACTAATCAAGAAGTTGTCAATCTCTGCCTTAAAAATATCCATTGGCTTTTCCTCTACAGCCTTCTGTGGCAATGATTTCCATCGATTCACCACCCTCTGACTAAAGAAATTTCTCCTCATCCTTCTAGTCTGGGGCTATGGCCCTTGGCCCTGGACTCTCCCCCACTAGTGGAAACATCCTATCCACCTTCACTCTATCCAGGACTTTTACTATTTGGTAAGTTTCATTGAGGTACCCCCTCATCCTAAACTCCAGCAAGTACAGGCCCAGTGCTGTCAAATGCTCATCATATGTTAACCCAATCATCCCTGATATCATTCTCGTAAATCTCCTCTGGACCCTTTCCAATGTCAACACACCCTTCCTTGGAAATGGGGCCCAAAACTCCAAATGTGGTCTGACCAGTGCCTTATAGAGCCTCAGCATTACATCCCTGTTTTGTTTTTACTTTCAAGTTCTCTCAAACTAAATGCTAACATTGCATTTGCCTTCCTTACTACTGATTCGACTTGCATATTAACCATGTCCCATGTCCCTTTGCACCTCTGATTTCCGAATTCTCTCCCCATTTAGAAATAAGTCTACGCCTTCATTCCTACTACCGAAATGCATGACTCCACACTTTGCTACATTGCATTCCATCTGCCACTTCTCTGATCACTCTCCAAACCTGTCCAAGTCCTTCTGCAGAGTCCATGCTTTCTCTACACTACCTGCCTCACAGCTCCAGGGGCCTGGGTTCAATCATGATCTCTGGGTGCTTTCTGCATGAAGTTTGCATGCTCTGCCGACCACTGATGGGTTTCTACCGTTTATTATATTATTGATTATTCTATATTTATCTCTTTTTTAATTGCATTAATGGGCCTGTTTAGCTGCAAATAAGAATGTCATTGTCCCATTGCCGGTACATATGACGATTAAACACTCTTGATGTGCTTCACTTTCCTTCCTCATCCCGAAGATGTGCCGGTAAGTTATTAACTATTGCAAATCACCTCTTGGCATATGTAAATAAAATGGAGTCGATGGTTTACAGGGAAACACAAATGGGGAAATAGAACAGACAAGCTTGTTCTCTATCAGGAACTGGCATGAAATTGATGAGCTGATTTTATAATTTAGAGTCTTTAGTTACATGTGGCTAACGTCAAAATATTTCATGTGATTGGATGTCAGAAGCGATTTAGATTGTCAATCCTCACCCAAAAAGGTTATATCCCGCTGATCCACCAGCATCTTTGAGAATGATAAAATCAGAACTAGGAAGACAAAACAGCAGCAGGGAACTAAATGTTTCTTATTTAAATGCAGGATATTATTGCTTGTGCTTTTCTATGCTTGCTTCAAATCATTTTTTGTATTCTTCTCCCCAACCTCCTAAGATTAGAAGAATTCGTCATCTCTGTATTTTTAATGAAAAGAAAGAATTTAGCGTAGAATTGAGATTAGCTGCAGCCCTATTTTGAGCAGTATGGATGCTATTAGAGCTCGTACAACACCCACTCTACCGGGCACTGCATTGGCAACGAGATTAACAATCACAATGTCAATCAGTCTGCGGTGCTGACTGGGTGCCAGTGCTGTCATTTCACAGCTCAATGCCTTCCATTAATCTTGCACAATGCAACACAAATTTAGCAGCTGGATGGACCCCCCCCCCCCCCCTCTCCATGCAGCGCCATTTAAAGGGATCATTTGCTTACAGGCTGGGTTGATTTCTGCTGGGTGTTGGAGACCTTTGAAATATCTCTAATTGGACCTTATCATGTACTAAATGTTATACTCTTTATCCTGTATCTGCACGGCTTGAATGTAATCATGTATAGTCTTTTCTTTGACTGGATAGTACGCAAGTAAAAGCTTTTCACTGTACCTCGGTACATGTGATAATAGATGAAACTAAACTACCTATATGTGATGGGAGCTGAGGAATATTGTTCATGTACACAGTGTAGGACAGGTTGCTGGAGAACTGTATTCCCTGAATAAAAAGAAGCTGAGGAGTGAACTAACTAAGGAAGGCACCTTATTCAGCATGGACAAGGGTCCATTATGGGTTCAGGTGTGGCTCCCTCTGTTAACAACCCTGACAGTATCTGCTTGGATACAACTCAAAATTTAAACTAATTGGATCCCTACCTTCTCTCTATGATGCACAGTAAGCTTCGATAGACAGCTCACCGAAGATAGGCACAAAATGTTGGAGTAACTCAGCGGGGCAGGCAGCATCTCTGGAGACATGGAATACTGTAGTTGACAATTCGGGTCGAGACACTTCATCAGACTGAGAGTCAGGGAGGGGGACACGTGAGGTATGGGAACATACTGAACAAAGCAGAACCTTAGATTCCATAGACAGCTGTTTTGCGGTTTGGAGGAATAAATATTGGCCAGAAGACTGGGAAGCACTCACTGGCTCTTCTTTGATCTAATCCGATGGGATATTTTACCTGATGGAGCAAACATTGTTAAAAATAGCACCTCAGAGAGTGCAGCACTCCCTCAATAATGCATTGGGTTTGCCAACCAGTATTTTGTGCACGAGTTTCTGGACATCAGCCCTTTCATAGTGGTGCTCTATTAGACTTTAGAGATACAGCACGGAAACAGGCTCTTCAGCCCACCAAATCTGTGCCGACCAGCAATCTCCGCACACTAGCACTATCCTACACACTAGGGACAACTTACATTTTTCCAAAGCCAATTAACCTACAAACCTGCACGTCTTTGGAATGTAGGAGGAAACTGGAGCACCCGGAAAAACCCCACAAGGTCACAGGGAGAACGTACAAACTCTGCACAGACAGCACCTGTAGTCAGGATTGAACCTGGGTCTCTGATGCCGTAAGGCTGTAAATTCTAATTCCATCTTCGGCTTTAAGAGAAAACATTCCTTGTCAAATTAAGACAAAACACCCAACACTGCTCCTTCTCAGCTGTTAATCCTCCCACAGTCTCTGGAATTTGACAGCCATGGGATCCTTAACATTCAACGTTTTAATACTGGTCTTTGCTTTTGATGAAAATGTAGAATTTTCAAAATCCTAATACATAATTTACCCGAACAAAGGCCAAGATTATCCTGCTGAATTCAGTGCTGCATCAAAACTTTATGATTCTTATATTATGATAAAGTTCAACAGATTTCTCACCGACCAATCAACCACTTGCATCTGGTTCATTGCTGTAGCTGACAATAAATGTTCTACAGACAAAAAATGCTGGAGTTACTCAGCGGGACAGGCAGCATCTCTTGAGAGAAGGAATGGGTGACGTTTCAGGTCTAAACACTTCTTCAGACTGAAAGTCACGGGCCTTCTGAAGAAGGGTCTTGACCCAAAACGTTACCCATTCTTTCTCTCCAGAGATGCTGCCTGTCCCACTGAGTTACTCCAGCCTTTTATGTCTATCTTCAGTTTAAACCAGGATCTGCAGTTCCTTCCTACAGAGTAAATGCTGTGTAACAGGAACGTTTGCACTGTCAAAGAGATGCTTAAAGGGGGAAATGATCTGCCTGAATAAACAATTGTAGGTTCTTCCTCCCAGCATTAATCTTAATATCTTAATATTAAATCAATCTCCATGTGGAAAAAAAAAGTCAAAGTTTACTTCTTGCTACAAAAGGAGGATTATTTTAGTGTTGATCACGAACATCTAAAATCACAACACTTTGCAGCAAAATATTAGAGGACATTGCATGCAAGTATGGGTACTCTGGGAGTTTTGGAGATCTTTGTACTATTACTCTGTAGGATGGGCCTTGGAGCTATTTCATAGTTGATTTTAATCCCCTCCCACCCTGTTCTCCTGGAACAACGCCTTCCCTTTCTTTCAGTTTCTCCTTCCCCACTACATCTGCTCTCAAGATGAGGCTTTCCGTTCCAGGAATTCTGAAATATCCTCCTCTTTCAGGAAATGTGACTTCCCCTCAACCGTAGTTGACGGAGCCGTCGCTTGCATTTCCTCCATTTCCTGGACGTCTGTTAGTGCCCACCACCCCTCCCCCAGGCAGAGCAGGGATAGATTTCCCTTGGTCCTCACCTTTCACCCCACACGTCTCCATTTCCAGCATAGTATCCTTCGTCATTTCTGCCAGCTGCAACAGGACACCACCAGCAGTCACATTTACTCCTCTCCCTCCCCCCCCTAGTTCTCTGTTCCCCACAGGGGCCACTCCCTCTGCAACACCCTGGTCCACTCATTCCCTGCCCTCCTAATCTTCCCCATCCCCTGGCACTTTCCCCTGCCACACTTCCCACTGCACACACACACCAGAACAACAACATCTCATGTTCCATTTGAGTAGCTTACAGCCCAATGGTTTGAGAATTGAATATTCCAATTTCACGGAAGCCACACTGTCTGTCGTTGTTTCTTTCTCACTCCCGCCAGTCCACCCAGTTCCCCCTCCCTTTGTTCACCTTTCCCATTTCCATCTTCTTGTCACTCACACATCGATCCACCGGGGAATCTTCCCCATTGACCTACTCTTCTGGTCCTCTTCCCCAGCAAGTTCCACCTTCCCCAAGTCGCCTCGAATTGTCCAACAGAAACATTACATATCCAGGTTCTTCAGAGATGCTGCCCGACCTGCTGAGTTTCTCTTGCATTTTGTGTCTTTATACTGTACCAAAGAAGCATCTGCAGTGCCTTGTTATTCCATCAGCCTATATTATTCCCTCTATCTGCACCTCCTACTGTCCCGGAGTCTTCGGATTTACCATCAGGTCCTAACTGAGTGGGCCTTTCTTAGTGGGCTCCTCAAGGCCCTTTTTGTTGGTTTTCTGAAGTCCAAGATTCTGTTTGTTCTTGCCATGTTGGGGGAGACTGGCGATGAAGACAGATCAGATCATTGCACCTATCGTTGCCTTGGTGATGTAAACATCCTTGCGGTGGCTCACTCAGACATTGATGCATTCCATCGGATGCCAAGATGGCTTTATTGCTCTGATGATAAAGCTCTTCTTGTGATTAGGTCACATTCTGACCATTTTATCAAGAGGGCTTCACTGGGTTAAATTACCCCAGTCCTTCCGTTCCAATCTTTCTAGCATGGAGGTTTATACCTTTTCCAAAGTCACCAAAGGGGTCTGAAGAAGGATTCCAAGGCTGCACAGTGGTGCAGCTGCTACAGCCGCTGCCTCACAGTGCCAAAGACCCGGGTTCAATCCTGGCCTCGGGTGCTGTCTATATGGAGTTTGCACATTCTCCCCGTGACAGTGTGGGTTTCCTCAGGGTGCTCCGATTTTGTAGACTAAATGGCCTCTGTAATTTGCCCTTAGGGTGTAGGGAGTGGATGAGAAAGTGGGATGACAGAACTGGTGTAACAAGTCTGAAGAAGAGTCCTGACTTGAAACATCACCTATCCATTTTTCCCAGAGATGCTGTCTGACCCGTTGAGTTACTGCAGCATTTTGTGTCTTACTTTAGTGCGAACAAGTGATCATTAGGGAATGTCAGTGTGGACTCGTGGGCCGAAGGGCCTGTTTCCGTGATGTAACTCTAAACTAAATTAAACTAAATCCAGATTGTTGCCTGTCCATTGAGCTCTGTGGATGCTGCCCGGCCTGCAGTTTGTTTCTTGCTGAAGATTCCAGCATCTGCAGTCCCTTGTCCTGAGAATGATCAAAGAGGCCAGCTTGCCTTTTCTGATGCTCAGCCTAAAGGAATATAATTCCTCTTTTCAGCCTCATCTGTACCATACTTTGGCCACACTGATGGATGAAGGTCCAGAGGAGGTTTACAAAAATGATCCCAGGAATGAGTTGGTTAACCTATGATGAGTATTTGTGGGCACTGGGCCTGTACTCAGAGTTTAGAAAATGAGGAGGGACCTCATTGAAACAAACAGAATAGTGAAAGGCCTGGACAGTGCTCCGGTCCCAGTGCATATGACAACTAAACACTTTTCAATCTTGTTACCTTGTTCCCTCTCCCTTAGTTCCCCTCCTTGTCCCCTTGCCCCATTTTCCTTAGTACACAATTATCTCTCTCCTCAGCCTTTACTATTTCCCCCTCCTCCACACTAGACTCCACCATTCTTCTCCAAGATACTTTATCCCACTGCCTCCCCAATTCTCCCCACCTCATATTCCTTTGCCTACCCGCCCACTACCCTCCCCTCCCCTATTTTCTTCCCCCACCCAAATGTTTCGCATGCCACAACCATTGGTCGCACGCACTCGCTGAAGTGTCTAACTCTTAGTTGCCTCAGAGGTATCTTTGTCTATTCCTTTACTCATCCTCTCCACCATTCCCCACTTCCTCTTACACCCCACGCTCCACCACCCACTCCCAGATGAGGTTGCCCTCTGACCACCGCTGTGCTTTCTCTGAGTTTTATCCTCACCACTGATCATTCCTTCACCTGGGAACTCAGTGGTGCAGCGAATTGGGCTGCTGCCTCATAGTGCCAGAGACACGGGTTCAATACTGACGTTGTGAGGTGTCATTGTAGAGTTTGCACATTCTCTCTGTGACTGAGTTTGCTCCAGATAATCTGGTTTCTAATTCCAAAGATGTGCAAGTTGGTAAGTTAATTGCCCACTGCAAGTTGTCACTGGTGTATAGGTGAGTGGATATAATCAGTGCAGTTAGTGAGAATGTGGGGAAAATAAAATAGTTCACGGTAGCATTTGTGTAAATGGTGGTTGATGTTCAGTGGGCAGAAGGGCCTGTTGCCATGCCGTATTTCTCTTTAACCCTCCTGCTATCTTTCTATAACTCTCCCGCCTCTCGATAATGATTACTTACTACGGCCTACTGCAGGAACTCTGAACCTCCCTGAGGAAAGATTCAGCCACCCACCTGGAGCTGCCTGATGAGAGTAATCAGTGCTCACTCTGCACTGGAGCCTCGGTTGGGTTCCTGAAGGTGCATTGCTGACCAAAGGCCATGAGTTCACGAGTATCAAACAAATTGGTGGAGGAACTCATTGTGAGAAAGTGACCCAACTTGCAAAGTTGCCTGTCCATTTCCCTCCACAGATGCTACCTGAACCATTGAATTCACTCAGCTGTTTTTTTTTTATGGCTATGTTCATTCTGTGAGAGTGATAGCTTTCCGCTAATTTTCAACCAAAGCATCTGCTTTGAGTTCTCAGGTCGCTACTAAAGAACCTATCCCCATTTAGAAGAAAATAGGAATCATCCTATTTTAACTGCATGCTGAACATTACTGAGAATCAGATTATTAGTTCTGCTGATAGACACAAAATGCTGGAGTAACTCAGCGGGTCAGGCAGCATCATTGGAGAAAAGGAAAAGGTGACATTTTGGGTTGGAGCCCTTCTTCAGACTGAAAGATAGAGAAGGGAGCAGCATCTATAGTTCCTTCCTACACATTATTTGATCAGCTTGTGGACGATTACTGGGTGCACTCTGTCAGTTGCTGCCCTACATTTCTAACCTTTTCAAAGTACTTCATCAGCTGAACAGTGTTTACTGAGCTCTTGAAAGGCGCAACAGGAATGCAAGGTCTGCCTTTTTTTTCTCTGAACTTGCATAACTGAGTACAGACACTCGGTATCACATCAGGTGGTCAATTAATGAGATAAGGTGCCAAAATAATTTCCAGGTCTCAGTATCCTAAAATCTCCCAGGCCCCTTTATATGGACCTTCAGTTTGGAATGAATTAGGAAATTATGAAACACTTTCCAATTGCTAAATGTTCCAGTCTTCATCCCTGGGAAAAATAAATGCCTTGAATTGCCTCGTGATGTATTGATATACTTTTTAGTTTAGAGATACAGCATGGAAACAGGCCCGTTGAACCACTGAGTCGACGCCGACCATCACCATTGATATTTGCTCCATGTTATCCCACTTTCTCATCAGGGTTCAAACCTAACCTCGGGAACTGTCTCTGTAGAGTTTGCACATTCTCCCTGTGACCGCCTGGGTACCCACCCACTACACACTCGAGGCAATTTTACAGAGACTCATTAACCTACAAACGTCTTTGGGTGTGGGTGAAACAGGAGCACCTGTAGGAAACCCATGTGGTCACAGGGAGAACGTGCAAACTCCACACTGTCAGTTCCGAGGTTAGGTTTGAAACTTGAACTCTGGCACTGTGAGCAGCAGCTTTCCCACTTAGAAAAAAGGTCCATAAAAACTCACCAGAATATTGACAGATCACAGGGCTAAATGGATACAGCATAGAAACAGGCCCTTCGGCCCACTTAATCCAAGCCCACCATCACGCACCCAATCTTTTATACTAATCCTACTCTAACCCACTTTATTCTCTCATCAGCTCCCCCCAGATGCGACCAACCCACACAGTTTTGAAATGTCGGAGCTAATTGGAGCAAATAGAGGAAACCTATGTGGCCACAGGGCTATTGTGCAAACTCCACACAGGCAGAACTAGAGGTCAGGATTGAACACAGGTCACTTTAGCTGGGAGGCAGCAGCTTTACAAGCTGCACTATTATTCTGTCCTATATCTAGATATCTGAAATTTGTGCATACTTGAGATGCATCATTGGCTATGACACCTCTGTCATTCATTGCTCATCTCTCACAAATAAAATCAGAATGTCTGCTCATCTGCCAGAAATTGCTGTTTGTGAGAGGTTATTATGCTGAAATAATCTGCAATGCACTTTACTTTGTAATAGCATTTCAAAGTCACTGACTTGAGGTGGCAAACGTACAGAAGAACAAATGCTCATCCCAACTACATGTTCTTGTTTTAATAGCATATTTAACATCATAAGGTATCTTAAGGCATTGCACAGGAGAGCTACCAGACCAAATTTGAACCACATCAGTAGATGGCCAGAAAACGTAGTCAAGGCTTAAAACAGGAGAGGATGGTGAAGATGGTAGGCATGCAGTCAACCTGCTCCAACTTAGTTTTAAATGTTGTGCGTGATTGCGGTTTGATTAGTCAGCCTATGGAATAGATTTACTTGCATAATTCGGCTGATACTCTCTCCAGCTGTTTAAAAAAAATTAGGTGCCGAGGAAGTGCCCAATTCCCCAGCGATGTGAAGACCACAGAGAGTAGCAGATCATGTTGACCGCTGTTCATAAAGCAATAGATGTGGGGTTACTATTGTGTTAAGGTGTCTACACAATACTCTCACAGTGAACAAAGCGATTTGGGTGGAGCTTATGGAACAGCAGCCAATATCTAGCAAGTGCTGCAAGTGTGGGTGGAGAAGGAAGGGGGGGCACTACCGAACATAATGAAGTCAAGTAAAGAGTCATTACAATATTCCCCAGGTAAGCAATCAGTTCAAATGTGGTCTGAGGTAGGATAAAGGACACAAACCAATTGATGAAGATAGGTAGACACAAAGTACTGGAGTAACTCAGCAGGTCAAGCAGCATTTCTGGAGAAAATGGATGGGTGACGTTACGGGTCAGGACCCTTCTTCAGACCCTGAGGATAGTTGTGGTTGATTTGCCAATTGCACAGCAACCTGCTATTTGAGACCGTGCTGGACTGACTAGTCACTAATTATGTCTAGTCTTTCCACTGACTGGTTAGCACGCAACAAAAGCTTTTCACTGTACCTCGGTGCATGTGACAATAAACTAAACTCACACTCAAACTTGAGCTGGTTTGAAAAAGTTAAAATATGATTCCAAATTTGGTAAGATTAAAAAGAAAGATTAACAAATGTTTCTGTGAGGTTAACAGAGAGGTTAGTCAGTACCAAAGCAAAGTTAATACATTCTGAATGTAAAACTATCCATTACTTCTGAGCTGCCTATGAAGCTGGATAAACACCTGGGATCCAGGTGTCAAAACGATGTCAACCAGACCATGAAAAAGCAAGTTTGGTCACTATTAGGTCATTCCCGAACTCTGGAATTACCTCCCTAAACTTCTCTGCTTTCTCTTTTTTTTTTGTCTTGGCGCATTGCAACCTTCCAAAATCAACAATATGTTCAGCAATTTCAAGGAATTACCCTCCTTCTTCCATTTACACCTCCTTCTTTAATTGTTCCATGCAATGTCTTTTACTGTTGCACTGTGATCTCTTTTGATATTAAATTGTTCCCAACTTTCACCCTCTCCGTTTTTATTCTTGCTTCCCCTCCACCTTCTCTCTGCCACTTAGTCACAGAGTCATAGAGCATGAAAACAGGTCCTTCAACCCAACTCATCCAGGCCAACCAATATGCTCCATCTAAGCTAGTCCCATTTCACACATTTGAGCCTATAATGCTTCTCGGGAACATTTACTAATTTGGATAAAGGGGTGTTGATTAAAAACAGTAAAAACATGTATTTCCTCACAAATACTGCCTGAACTGTGTTTTTCTATTCATTTCTTGTAACCTGCCTCTATGACCAAACATTTCATAATTTGTCCTGATATGTGGCTTGGTCAATTTGCTTGTTATCACTTACATGAGCTTTCATGAGACAATTACTACATCAGAGGATGATGCACAAATAGGAATTATTTGTTTGAGGAACTGTTAATATTGGGACCAGTTAGTGGCTGAAACAGAAATGGTACTTGAAAGTGCAGAAAAAAGGTGAATGGAAAGATTGTCAATGCAAACTGTTAGCTTCCTGCTACTTAGAAATGTCTTCCTCACTGTCAACTACATCTAATTGTCTGCTCCACCATCAACCACATCAGTGAAAATCTCACAAAATAAAACATTTCCAAAATTGTTTAACTGACAGCAATTATTTCATGTCTACCTTGATTTTAATTGCACCAATATTAGCAATAATCAGCTGTAAAGGACCTAAGACCCCTCCCTTCACCTCTCCATCACTCTCTTTTAAAAAAATGCTCACTAAAATCCAACTGAGCTTTAAGATTGAAAATATTGGAAGACATGCAGATTACTTTTAAAAACAAAGAACTGCAGATGCTGGTTAATGCAGAAAAGGACACAAAGTGCTGGAGTAACTCAGCGAGTCAAGCAGCATCTCCGGAGAACATGGAGAAGGCGATGTTTTGGGTTGAGACCTTCTCAACTGGAAACATGACCTATCCATACAGATTACTTTGTTTATGACTGCACTAGGTGAAATGAATGATGTATTTTGCAAATTTCTGTGAATTAAAATGAATGAAAATGTTTAGTGCACGTAACTATTCCCTCCCTGCCCGTACCCTGCTCCAAATTATCATCACTTTAAAGTCAAGAGTCAAGAGTGTTTTATTGTCATATGTCCCAGACGGGACAATTAAATTCTTACTTGCTGCAGCACAACAGAGTATGTGAATATGTAAACATTGTAATATAACGGGGGAAAAAAAAGAACAAGTTCAATAAATAGCAAATATAGTTCAAATAATAAATAATAATATAGTCTTTTGTAGTTCAGAACTCATAGCTTATTCGTTGTGTTTAATAGCCTGATGGCTGTGCGGAAAAAGCTGTTCCTGAACCTGGACGTGACAGTTTTCAGGCTCCTGTACCTTCTTCCTGATGGCAGTGGTGAGATAAGTGTGTGGCCAGGATTGTGTGGGTCCTTAATGATTTTGGCTGCCTTTTTGAGGCAGCGACTACGATAGATCCCTTCGACGGTGGGGAGATCAAAGCCGGTGATGGACTCGGCAGTGGTCACAACTTTTTGTAGTCTTTTTCACTCCTGGACGTTCAAGTTGCCGAGCGAGGCCATGATGCAACTGGTCAGAATGCTCTCTACCGTGCACCTGTAGAAGTTTAGGAAAATCCTCTTCGACATGCCGAATCTCCGCAATCTTCTCAGGAAGTCGAGTCGCTTATGTGCTTTCTTTACAATTGCACGGGTGTGCTGGGCCCAGGAAATATCTTCTGATATATGCACGCCCAGGAATTTGAAGTTATTGACCCTCTCCACCATTGTCCCGTTGATATAAACAGGATTGTGAGTCCTTATCCTTCCCCAACTAAAGTCCACAATCTTGGTCTTACTGATGTTGAGAGCCAGATTGTTGTGCTGGCACCATTTGGTCTTTCTTTCTTACAGTAGTCTGTCTTTCTTACAGTGAAATTAACCATGTTATTTATTTTCCCATTGCTTTTTAATCAGAAACTTTTTGTTGAACGCCGATGGTTTACCTACTGTCAAATCGCTTTGTCCACCTCTGGTGCTTCAGCTGACAGTGTTAAAAATGCGGTATAAACCCAAGTGGTTGTTGCGGCTTCAATTTTCACTGAGGGAAATCAAAACCAATTCACTTCTGTTGTTGTCCCTAACTGAGTCTGAATCGAATATTGCCTCCATCATTTCTGTTTCCAAAATGACATACAGTGCCAACAAAATAAAATGAGGCCTCCCCTTATGGTTCATTATTGTGATGTGTACCAAGATACTGTGAAAAACCTTGCTTTGCATGCTACCCAGGCAAATTATACCAAACAAGAACACAAACAGGTTTTCATTCCTACTGAAAAAAGGGTTATTGTCCTTCCTGAATACAGAAATAGATTCATTTGAATAACTCTACACATTAAACCACATATATATGTTTGAACAACTCTATCAAGACTTCAGTTAACCTTGGGAACAATTCTGCTTTTCCAGTCTCTCCACATGTGAATTAAGTAACTGTGAATAAATAAGGTTAACTGGGGACTAACTTGATTACTTCATGCAGGTAGGTAATTAATTACTTCTACATGGACATTATTACTATAGGGGTGCTTTGGACAAAATGTACTTATTATGGGGTTAAAATTCATTAAAAATGAATATGGAAACAGGCAGGAACAGGCACCTTTGTCCGGTTTGCTGAAAACAACTAGTTTCTGCACTTATTGTCGTCACACTTATTTAAGATAGGATTCGTATAATCATCAAAAAGAGGTCTCATATCCTGCCTGTCTGGACTGAATCTAAAGGTGAGAGGATAGCATTCCTATTCCCTGGACCATCCAGGCCTGTAACTCTGTTTCCTGAATCTTGCTCCAAACTCTGCTGAAATTACCACTATGGCCCATGAGTTAAAGGATATGCACTGCCACTTCCGGCAGTCATGCACTACCATGACTTTATTTACTTGCTTCTAAGATCTTCTATTTTGTGGTGTGTTCACCTACTTAATTAAAGGAATAAAATTATTAACTAAATATTGTAGGGCAAGCAAAGAAAAAACAAATCTGCCATCAAATTGCTCCCAATTTATTCTTTGCGTGGAAATAATGAGGAGAAAGGACAAAGGAGCAAAAATATGGGAAGATAATCCTCCTCGCACAGCAGGTTTGTCAGATGAGGACAGATTAAGCAAATTGGGCCGACACCGTAACTGTTTAGAATGAGAGGTAATCTAATTGAAACACATTATAGTTTCAAGCAATCTGCTGGAGGAATTCAGTGGGGACAAATGCATGGTTGACATTCTGGGTTTCGACCCTGCATCAGGACATTGCATTCTGAATTGGGTTTGACCTGGCTGATCAAGGATGCGTTTTTTCCTGGCTGAGTTATCTAGAACCACAGGTCACTGTCTCAAGATGACGGGTTGTACATTCAGGTCAGAGGTGAGAAGAATTACCATCAGCCAATGTTGTGTATTTGGGTGCTTGGAACTGACTTAAAAGAACACTCAGATACGGGAGTAAACTAACAAGCTTCTTTATTCCAGGACGCCACCTTGAGTCTCCCCAGCGCATGCGTCCCCTCGCACAAGACATAGCTTATGCTAATTATATCACATACATCACAGCCAAGGGTAATGAAATTATGAAATTAGAGATAGAGGAAACTACCTAGAGGAAACTACCTAGAGGAAACTCAGTTCCTAAGCAGATTCAATGGCTTGCTATATATTCTGGAATTAACTGCTTGAGAAGGTGGTGGATGCAGGTATTCTCACAACATCTAAGAAAAATTTGAATAAATACTTGAATAAATAATTTGAATAAATTATGGGCGGCGCGGTGGCGTAGCGGTAGAGTTGCTGCCTTACAGCGCTTGCAGCGCCGGAGAGCTGGGTTCAATCTCATGGGTGCTGTCTATACGGAGTTTGTACATTCTGTTCTCCCTGTGGCCTGGTGTACAGTAGAGAGCATATTGACTGGTTGCATCATGGTCTGGTTCGGCAACTTGAATGCCCAGGAGCGAAAAATATTGCGAAAAAGTTGTGAACACTGCCCAGTCCATCACCAGCTCTGAGCTCCACACCATTGAAGGGATTTACCGGTATCACTGCCTCAAAAAGGCAGCCAGCATCACCAGAGACCGACACCACCCTGGCCCCACACTTATTTCGCTCCTGCCATTGGGAAGAAAGTACAGGAGCCTGAAAACTGTAACACCCAGGTTCGGGAACAGCTTCTTCCTTACAGCCATCAGGCTATTAAACACTACAAGCTCAAATAAGCTCTGAACTACAATAGACTATTATTGTTATTTTGCACTAGTTTGTTTGTTTTGTGTGTGTATATATGTGTGAGTGTTTATACATATATATATATATATATATATATATATATATATATATGAGTGTGTATTTGTGAATATGTGTTTCTATACAAACTGAACTTTCTTTACACTCTCATTTATTATATTGTTTACAATGTACTATGTTTATATATTCTGTTGTGCTGCAGCAAGTTAGAATTTAATTGTTCTATCTGGGACATATGACAATAAAACACTCTTGACTCGTGACTCTTGACCTGCGTCAGTTTCGAGATCTTCGGTTTCCTCCCACATTCCAAAGATGTATTGGTTTGTAGATTAATTGGCTTGGTATAGGTGCAAATTATCCCTAGTGTGTATAGGATAGTGTAAACATGCGGGATCGCTGGTCGGTGCAGGCCCGGTGGGTCGAAGGGCCTGTTTCCATGCTATATCTCTAAACTAAACTAAACTTGAATAACTGAGGCATAGTAGTCTAAGGCCCAAGTGCTGAGTAAAGGGATTAGTATCGATATAATACTGATGGTTGGCTATGAAATAGTGAGCATAAAGGCCCACTAACGCGACCTTTCAGCGACTGTCTTCGACAATCAAGCTCGAGGGCACTCGCTTGAAAAACCTCGAGCTGGATCGACCGTCAGCGATTAAGCCGGATCAACCACACACACTTACACACACACACACACACACACACACACACACACACACACACACACACACACACACACACACACACACACACACACACACACACACACACACACACACACAGCAAAGGCGGGGGGCAGTGAAAGCGGAAGAGCGCCGTCTGATACCTTTTTTTTCTCACCGAGCTTTACCTTTGATTGCGTTTGATTACTTACGATAGCATTACGCCCTACCTCGACTAAACCTAGGAATAAAAAAATAGAGATTTTTTCCATGGCGACCTTTTTTCACTCGCGGGCATTTTTCAGCATGTTGAAAGAAACGCCGCAACATAGCTGAGGCCTCGAGTACACGAGGACTACTCTCGAGCATGAAGGAGAGTTACAAAGAACTCCTAGGACCTCGTGTCGCCCAGGCTGCGAGTATGAGTCGAGGGCAAACTCTTCTAAACTTGCAAATTAGGTCGCCGTTGTGGGACAGGCCCTTAAGGGCTCGGTCCTATATGGTTTCACTCCATAACTGCTTTAAGGGAATCAGGACATGGTGGGTTGGTGCAGGACAGTGCAGCAGAGTGAAATGGACATTCATGATATTGAATGATGAAGTAAGAAAGAGCTGGAAGGAACACAAGTAATAAAAGGAGTAGACTAATGTTCTTATCTAAGGCCAGTAACGTGTGAGCACTACCACACAATTAACAGCATAGAGAGACAACATTAGCTAAATTCACTTTTTACAGATCAAAGATACTCACATGTTTTTTGGTGCCATTGACCAATATTAAAATTGCTTTTAAATATTCCCAAAAAGAGAGCTATATTGAAGGAAATGGTACTCAATGAGTGTAAATTCAACAATAGCATTTCTTGTAACATAAGGTCAGTTTGTTAGTCTTTATTCAAAAGTGTTAAAATATGGACAGAATTATCCAAGATCTGGGAAAGAATCTAGCTTGCTTATAAGCTGATTTTGGTACATTTACATTCTCCTGAAACTAAGGTGGTATTAGCTTTGATATATTTTCTTTCCATTTAAGCAATGTAAAATATTACAATATTACAGTAGTACAGGAATGAATGGGATTAATACATAATAATAATTCCATTCCCAATTTGATGATATTGATAACAATAGAAATGGTTGAGATTTTCCTTTATTGATGAATTTCAGAGTTTGCAGGAATAGAATAATGGACCCTGCTGCTTCTCAATGGAACTAATGTTGGTAACTGGATATATCACGGGAAAATCCACAATAACTCGGAAATATGAAGAGATTAGGAAATAAGTGGGAAATGAAATAATTTGGAAGCCAAAAAGGATCTGTGAAATTAATTATTAACAAATGGAAGATGAAAATATTTAGAGGCATATAAGCAACTAAAAATTAAAGTTAAGATGGGGATGGGACCTATCGGCAGCTGATAATACAGAAATCACCAAGTAGCAGTAGTTGTTTGTGTCAGTACATGCCAGTTCATCGTACTGGGCACTTTTAAAAGTTAGAAACTAGATTTTCTGATTTTTAGAATTTTTAATATTACTAAAAGTTTACTGAAGTTTAAAAAATAAAATATTTTATAGAAAAATTAGTTGGTCAGGCCATTAAGTAGCTTAAACAGGACAACAATTTGCCATATAAACAAAGAGCAAGGAACAATATGCGTACCAGCGCCTATTTGTCAACAAAAACAGCACTACCAGGCAGTGATGCAAAATGGCAGCAATGTTATACAATTATTTAGCTTGAGTATACATAATGTCGATGGGTCATGATCATTATAACATCAAACGATGAAATTAGACATGCTGTAAATGCAGTTTATATTTATAAAAATATTGGACAAACTATACAATCTCAGAGGTAAATGGACCTGGTTCAGACAAATTACATCCATGTTTTTCAAAAGCATCTGGAGATGAAATAGCAGAAACATATTTAATATTTGAAAAATAAAAGATACTGTACAGGATGATTGTATTCAAGAAGGAAGATAGGGCACACCCTGAGAAGTACAAACCAGGCAAAATAATGGAATCTCTACTAAAGACAAAATGAGGCAAAAGTATAAAATACAAATCTAATGTTTTTCATCTTTCTTGATTAACCTATTTATTAGATTTGTAGAGGATATATCAAAGAGAGTAGATCAGGGTGAACCATTAGATGAAGCACAGAGAGGCTTCTAGAAAGCTTTTGCTAGGACTCCACATGACTAATGAATAAGGTAGGCTTAAAGAAGAAGTAACAGCATGGATAGTTGGCAGATTTCATGATAAAAAAATCAGAGGTCAGGCATTAAGGTAACAATTCAGTTGGGCAGAGGTGTAAATTGGGTCTAAGCCTGGAACCATTGTTGCTCACAACTTAGAGTTTGGAATTACAAGGATCTCAATTCTGCGGACCAGTGGAAATTGAGGAGAAGGTTAACATTGAAAATGAATGCAGTGCAAAATAAAAATGAACGGAAAAAAGATATAATATTGGTAAATTGATTTCAACATAGATAAGTGTGAGCTGGTAAATTTTGCTAAGAACTATAATGAGGTCACACATTATTTACAAAATATGAATCTAAAGTTGAGAGGAACATAGAGATCTTGCAGTACAAATACATAAATCACTAAGAATAGCAACACTCATAATCATTTGCATCAAGCAAGAATGAAATGCTTGGAGAAGGAGAAAGAGGTGCAGCGCACAGGCCTTGAACCTGGTGAGACGCAGGAGGAGCCCGGCCAGGAGGAGCCTCACAGAGCCCAGTCCCTCCATGCACTAGAGTCTCCCAACCCCTGCAGAGTAGTTCCACTGCAACAGATTGAGTGACCCCAGCCAGCAACCAGAATGAATGGCTGCAGTTTGACAAAGATGTGCCCATAGAGGTGGGCTGTAGAGGCTTTGTAGGACGCTCACTCTGCAAAGTCCTCAACCAGTTGGGCATTACAGGGCTGGCAAAGAAGAAAGCCATTCAATCCGCAAGCAAAGCTGCAGAAAAAGCCACAAGTTGGCTTTGGATTAAGAGGGCTGATCCGTGGGCAGTTGCTGCTGGGACGCAAGTCGGGGCCTGATCAACCCCGGCTGGGTCGCCTGGGCGAGGGTGTCTGATGTTGTGAGACCCGAAACACCTGATGACCCCAGATCACATCACTGAGGATGCATCCCAGCGCATCGAGAAGATGTATCTTTCACACAAATAAAGCAAAGTCAGTGTGTAGAAGGAGAAACCTGAGGGCTTATTAACGTGCATGTCTGAGACAATGAGTTACATGGAAACGGATGGGGGAATGGGATTGATGGAATTGCCCTGAAACTTGCCATGGACTTGACAGATCAAATAGCCTCTCAATGTCATAAGGAAATATGAGATACAAAGCCAAGCAATTGTTAAACCTGCATCTAAAACACGATTAGACCATAAATATTATTCAAGGACATACCTGTATTATAAAATAAGTTTGCGTGGGATCCGATCAAATCGTACCATAAACATAAGTACAATCAAACCACATACACAGATTTAACAGGTGGTGCAAAGAGTAAAATACCAGAGTGCACAATATAGTGTTACAGTGTTATAACGTTACAGTAAAGGGGCTGTCCCACTTGGGCAACCTAGTCTGCGAGTTTAGAAGAGTGTCTTCGACCTTCAAACTCGCAGCATGGTCGGCACGGGAGGTCCTTTGAGGTTGCTGGAACTCTCCTTCATGCTCAAGGGAATTTTCCGCTAGTCGCGGAAAAAATGTCAGCGAGTAAAATTTGAAACATTTTCTGCGAGTAAAATTTGGTCGGCATGGTTCTTTTGAACTCGTAGTACAGTGGAGTGGGGTCGCTATTTTGCTACAGGCAGTCAAGGGCAGCCGTAGGCAATCTCCTTTGCTGACCGGGCATTTTGATTGGCTCATTGGAGTTTTCACGACCAAGGAAATCTGCCCGCCAAACTTTATTATACTTCTTAAAAGTGTCTCCACTCCTTCTCCCCCCTTCTACCTCCCTTCTCTCCTCTCCCCTTCTCACCCCTACCCCCCTCCTCGCTCTCTAAAGGAATTACTGTTATTGTGCAGCCGTTTTACCATCCTCTTCATCGCGGGTGTGAATTTCAGACAGTGCTCCCCCGCTTTCCCTGGCCCCCATCTTTACCGTGTGTGTGTGTGTGTGTGTGTGTGTGTGTGTGTGTGTGTGTGTGTGTGTGTGTGTGTGTGTGTGTGTGTGTGTGTGTGTGTGTGTGTGTGTGTGTGTGTGTGTGTGTGTGTGTGTGTGTGTGTGTGTGTGGTTGGTCGATCAAGCTCACGGTTTCAATACGGACGGTCGATCCAGCTTGATGGTTTCCAGGCGATTGCCCTCGGGCATGAAGGTTGAAGACACTCTTCTTAACTCGCGGATTAGGTCACCCAAGTGGGTCAGCCCCTTTACAGAGAAAGTGCAGTTAAAAGAAAAACTGCAAGGGCCACAATAAAGTAGGTTGGGAAAAACTGTCCCTGAATCTGGAGAGGGGTGGGGAAGGAATGAACAGGTGTACCGTGCCAACACATCTCAATGTCTAAGGGACTGAATCCACCAACAAATACTTTTTTTTAGAAGGAACTGCAGATACTGGAATATCGAAGGTAGACAAAAATACTGGAGAAACTCAGCAGGTGAGGCAACATCTATGGAGCGAAGGAAATAGGCAATGTTTCGGGTGGTTCAATGTTTCTGAGACTGAGAGAGTGAGTCTCAAGAAGGGACTCGACCTGAAACATTGCCTATTTCCTTCGCTCCATAGAAGCTGCCTCACCCGCTGAGTTTCTCCAGCATTTTTGCCTACCACTAACAAAGACGCACAGATTTGCAGAAATGGTTACCTTGCCCAAGGAATACAAGAATTCCCCCCAACCCCCCAATATCCTCCATCAATAGAGACCCAAATACCAGGAAGTCATGGAGCAGAAGCCAGACTACGATCGAACATCAAAGTTGTGCTCGATCTCGATGTTGATAAGAGGAACCATCCTAAATGTGGTTTCCCAGAACGGCTGCTTACAATGAATGATGCTGGACCCTCTGACCCTTCATGCATAGAAAGCTGCTGCTTAGAAGTAGGGAATGGGCTGGGGTCACCTTGAACCATAATGCGATGAGCACAATCTGGGGAGGGTCATTGCAATGTATATCAGCAATGGGTATCATGCGGTGGGATGGACCAGAAAGAGCTACCCTTGACCTGCCAACAGCTGACTGCAGATGAAACCGGGGGTGCATTAGATGAAGTCTCAAATTGAACCCACACAGTGACTGTGCCACTTTTCTCACTCACCCCTTTCCTTCCTCCCTCCTTTTCTGCCACACACCCCTTTCCCCTCCATTTTTCCCTCTCTCTCTTTCTCTCCCTCCAGGTCAGCAAAAAAAAGCTAATCACCGATTTCAGGAAGCAGGGTGGAGTACAGGTCCCAGTCTAGACCAATGGTGCTGAAGTGGAGATAGTCGACGGCTTCAAGTTCCAATGTGTAAATATCACTAACAATTTGTCCTGATGTTACCACATTGATGCTACATCTAGAGTGCACAACATGGCTTCCACTTTCTCAAAAGACTAAGGGAATTTGGCTACCCTTCAATGACTCTTAACGTTATCTACAGGTGCACTGTAGGAAGCATCCTATTGGGATGCATCACAGCTTGTTATGGCAACTGTTCTTCCCAAGTGCAAGAAATTGCAGTGAGTTGTGAACACAGCTCGGTTCATTAAACAAACCAGCCTGTCCCCATCGACTCCATCTACACTTCACGCTGCCTCAGGAAAGCAGACAACATAATCAAGGACCATTCACACCCTGGTCATTCTCTCTTCTCCCCTCAGCCAGAGGATACAAAAGCGTAAAAGCACGTACCACCAGTTTCAAGAGCAGCTTCTTCCCTGCTGTAATCAGACTCTTGTACAGAACTGTCATCTTATAAAGATGAATTTCCAATTACCCAATCTACCTCTTTGCGGCCTTTGCATATTTTTTATTATCTGCACTTTCTCTGTAGATGCATCGCTATATTCTACACTCTTCCTCTTTGCACTACCTGTTGTATTCAGTTGTGGTACAATTATAATCATGTTTGATATGATTTGCCTGAATGGTACACAACACAAAGTTTTTTAAAATCTCAGTGCACAAGACAATAATAATCCAATACCAATACCATTTTCTTTCCAATGTAGCTACTCTCAGGTAAGGCGAACATTTTACTAAAAGTGTTTGTTTACCCATCTATTGGGGCTACGACTACACTTACCACTGCTTTACATCACAGTGTGCAGGGTCCCAACCCAAAACATCACCTTTCTATGTTCTCTAGGATGCTGCCTAACCTGTTAAGTTACTCTAGCACATTGTGTCCTTTTAGAGCGCAGTATTAACCCTGACTGCAAAGTATGGAAACCACAAACAGCCCTTACTGAAAGAACACAGCTAAGCGGGCTTGCTGCTCAAAGCTGGAGCTCTGCATAATGCTGTAGTTAGTCCATAGTTTCGAGTCACAGTCATACAACACGGAAACAGACCCTTTGGCCCATCATGTCAAGCCCCCCCTGAATCTATCTGCACCAATTCCATTTATCCACATTAGGTACACAGCTAATGTGTGTCTTGCACCT
This sequence comes from Okamejei kenojei, assembly GCA_035221665.1. Lineage (NCBI taxonomy): Eukaryota > Metazoa > Chordata > Chondrichthyes > Rajiformes > Rajidae > Okamejei > Okamejei kenojei. The sequence goes on along the minus strand of CM069133.1, from coordinate 72,138,473 downwards.
ATGTTTAGGTGCATATCGTTTTTTTTTTTTAACTTTGTACTTACAATAAGGGTAAAAGACAATAATACATAATTCCGAATAAAGCCAAACTATTGTCATTGTACAGGTTATGCTACTCATCACTAATGAGCTGCAGTTGGCACCAGCAATGGTTGAACAAGTATATGAATTAGTCGAGATGTTCATACCTCAATGTCAATGCGAGATGCAAGTGTGACAATCCAAGTACTTGCTTTCACTCTTCACTTGGTTGTACTTAAATTCAGTTCTATTTAGGTTATTGGAAGCAAATCATAAAGATGCGAAACACTGGCAAGACACAGAAGGCTATGGACCTAATGTGGATAAAGGGAATTAGTGTAGATAGATTCAATGGGCAGCCAGGATATGATGGGTCAAAGGGTCTGTACAGCACAGAAGCAAGCCACTCAGCTCACAGTGTTCTCACTGACCAAACAATATCTATTGAAATTGAGCAAATTTCCCAGTCCTTAGTTCTCTATAGCCCTAGCAGTGATATCTCATTATGTGCTCATTCAGATACTTTTTAAATGCAAAATGGATTTCTGTCTCCACCTCCCCTTTCAGACAGTGATTTCTCCATCTTCCTCATCCTGTGAATGAAAGCATTTTTTCTTAATCTCCCCTCTTTTGCTAATTACCTTAATTTACTGTCCACTTGTTATTGCGATCTCTATGGAGTAGATAATTTCTCTCAAGCCGCTTGGAATTTTACTCACCTTGATTAATACTCATACCTTTCAATCAAGGCATCGCAAGCCTTGCCAGTCTCAACCAAATAAATATTGAGAAGTGACAACAAATGGTGGCCCATAATCTCACTTTGCATCAGAAATGCAAGGAAACCTCCACCGCCACTAATAAGGTCTACAGATACGGTTCCTTTTTTCTTGATCCACCACCTTTCTTCCTCATCCCGCCCACATCCTGGGCAAATACTCTCCCCTTTTCACCTGTCTAATGAATGCTGGTTTACATTGGTGCAGTCACCAGCTGCTAACGTATTTGAGAATGAATGCTTGTTCCTAGTCTGACGTGGCCCAAGAATAAAAGATCTGCAGTCTTGGAGCACAGCTGTGAGTGATTATTGCATTTATAGGTACTGATGTTAAGAGCTGGATGAGAGCTTTTGCTCTGGCTCTGATTAGGCATACATTTTGGAAGGAGATTTTGTCTGCCTTGTCCATGTGGAAAGACTGGAGAAGCTGCTTTCATTCTCCTTAGAGCAGTGAATGTTGGGAAGATCTAACAGAACTGTTTAAATTCATGAAGGCTTTAGATAAACTAAATAAGCAGAGAACGTTTCCGGTGGCAGGAGCCTTGGTAACCAGAGGACACAGATTTAAGATAATTGAAGAAAGACCCAGAGGGTTTTTTTTTTAAACACAGCAAGTCATGATCTGGAATGCACTGGTTTAAAGGGCAGTGGAAACAGTCAATAGCAACTTTCAAAAGGCAATTCTATAAATACTTGAAAAAGGAGGTAGTTGCTTGTCTGTGGGGGAAGATCAGCTGGATTGAGATGAAGTGTCTCGTGCTTTCAAAGAGCCAGCATAGACACAAGGGGCTGAATAGTCTCTTTCTGTTGTGTGGGATTTTTCAAACCCCCTCAGATTCTCTGGGTTGCTTAGATTATCTGAGAACGAGGCACATAAAGCATGCTGATTGATGACTCCTCCATGAGCTGACAAAAGGCTCTGAGGCTGAAAGGGAGAAAGATGTAAAATAAGGCTGTATAAGAACTGAGCTGGAAAAACAGAATGCTAGGGAACATTGTTTATACTAGATTAAAAGATATTTTGAAATAAAAGAGCACATTTGGGATAAGTTGTCTAAATGAAGCTGCTTCCGTGCTTTCATTAAGTCTCATTCCACCTGAAGTGCTTCCTTTTTAATCTCAAAGCTATCTTTCAATAAAGACCAAATGAAAGCAGTTGTGCTAAATTCACGCTCAAATTCTAGATATTGCTACCTTCCTTCCAGTCACTTTCCATGGCCACTTATCAAACAGGGAGCTAAACAATGCGAGCAATCTTAACGCTTGCTCGTCTCACTTCCTGCAGGCTTGGATTTGCAATGACAGGGACAGTATCATCAAACCAGCATTAGCGAGCTTGAAGTCTCATGAATCCTTGTTTAATCTATCCACTTGTCATTGATAACTGTGCTTGCTGTAACATGCTTCTGTTTTCCTTAATTTTAGCTTCTATTCCATGTGACACCACTTAACCTTCAACGTATGCTGTTATTTCTGCGTCAAATGTAGGCAGAAATGCTGTTGCTACACAGCGGATCCAATTGACTCTTTCTGCATGTTATCATTCCAATCCAATATATCTGTTTTGATGGACTGCTGGATTCTCTCTATTGCATATCCTGAAGTCAAAGCCTTTTGAATGTAGGTCATGAGCATTTGAGCTTTACACACTCGGGTAAGGTATGTTGAGAATCCTGGTTCCTGGCATTCAAAAGTGATTTGTGTAGAGAAAAATGGGTGTAACAGATGGCTGCTGTGGAAGGCTTCAGAATGGTCAGATCAAGCAGTTCTCATGGCAACCACTGAATCAGCTCCAAGGGATTTGAGATCTGAGCAACAATCATTTCAAACAATCTATCTGGAAATGCAGTGCAGTGCAGCGAGGATTGAAATGGCATGTAGACTGGTTTACATGCCTGAGATGATTTGAAAAACTGGCCACCATTTTCAGATTCCTTCCACAGCCTGTGTCTGGACCTCAATTAACTGCTTGAGACTTAAGACTACTATACTGCCTGCATTTAATTAATCAGTGCGGGATTCTCTTGAAAGAAGATTTTTTAAATATGTTTTCATACAGAGCCATAAATAATTTAACATTTCAAACAACTGGGCATCTTAGATCTCCCCCTCGGGAGTGGGGAGGAGGGAGTGGGGAGTGGGGGTGGGGGTTGTATATATAATTTGCTGCTACCCGTTTTAAAAGCAAGCACTAAAAATCCAGAAAGAGAATCTAACAAAAGCAGATCATTGGGAAAGGATCATCCTCGATCTCAAGAACATTTGCTTTGTTCCAGAAATTGGCTACAATTAGTTCCATTATGGGATTCAGCCCGAGGTCAAATTACCATTCACTTGCCAGGTCTCTGCGGACTGTTTTTCTTTTCTTAAGTTAAGCCAAAGCTCTGAGAACATTTGAGAGCATTTTATGAGGAATGCACACTTTGATATGCCTGGCTCACTTCAGAGAAGACAGGGAGAACAACCATTGCAGTAAATATATCTGTAATGCAGACCACATTGAAATGCTTTTGTCTCCTCTGTTAAGTGCAATGGGCTGATTTGCTTGATGATTCAGTTGTTGGTGAGGTTAATGGGTTACAAATTAAAAATGCCCCCAAAGTTGAAATAGTGACATTACATTGTGTCTTGTGGCTGTATCTGCTGCAACTGCCTCTTGCATGTTTTACATCGATGGAAGTTATGGAGAATGCTCATACTTGGACGTACAAGAGCCACACATCTATTATGAGGCCTTTCTGTTGTGTTACTTAACACTTGTAAAGCACTTGGGTGGCTGACCAATTTACTGTTCTGTGTGTTTGGAAAGATTTTATTGAAAAGTCACAAACTAGTTTTTAATGGTACTTCTGAGGCACATCATCTTCCAGTGTACCAAATATATCACAGGTGGGGTCAAACTGATCTTTGATACAGGAAATTAAATTTCCTATTTATGGTTGAACTAATGCAAAATTAAACAAAGAAAAGTTACAATCTTCACCTGGGCACAGGATGAGTCAAAGGCTTGTGGATTCCAATTCTACTCCAGAGACTTTAGAACAAAGGTTTAGACCAACAGTACAGTGTAGTATGGAATGGAGTGCTGCACAATTCTAGAATTCTAGTATGAAAGTCCATCTACCATCTCAAGAGTCGAGGGTTTTAAGTCAAGTCAAGAATGTTTAATTGTCAGAGATACCAGCAATGGAACAATTAAGTTCTTACTTGCTGCAACTTAACCAGCCCATTAATGCAACACACACAACTTAATGTGCTATAATCAATCATTATCAATAATACCCAATATCTAGTCCATAATTGTGCACAATTGAAGTCCATAGTGCAACCTAAACAAAGTCCATAGATAAACATTATGGTTCATGTTGTGCAGAGTTCATGAGTCTGATGGTTGCCGGGAAGAAGCCATTCTTGAACCTGAAGGTCGTTTTCAGGCTCCTGTACTTTATTTCCAATGGGAGTAGTGAGATGAGAATGTGACCAGGATGGTGTGGATATTTATATAATATTGACTGGCCTTGAGGGAGACACCAGGAATATTGCCCAAACTGAAATCATATTGCCCGAGTCGAAGACTCTCCCGAAAGAAGCCAGTCAATATTATAATTATTACCTATCCCCACGTAAATTAAAATAATTCCGTCGTCGTCAAGAGACGCGAATCTCGTACTGCTGGAGGCTGCCATGTTTGTTTAGATGCCGTGACCTGATTCTTCGCGATTGGCCGCCGTTCCCCTTTAGCAACAGGCGCTGATTGGCCTCACCGTGTGAGATTCCTCTGATTGGCCGCCGCTTGCTTAGCAAAAGTCAATGGCGAAAACCGGAAGAAGAAAAATATCAAGTAATATTGCCCGCCGGAAACTGTGCGTTTTTGGACCTGTCAAAATACCAACTAATATTGCCCGGTAAAACTACCTCGTATAGGTAATAATTAATTATAGTAGCTGCCTTTTTGAGGAGGCATCTGCTGCAGATCCCTTTGATGATGGGGAGGTCAATACCTGTGATTGAACTGGTAGATAACAGGTGAATGTAAATGGTACGTGAACTACTTTGCAGTAAAGCAAGTGAATTTCTCTTTGCTATCCCTGCCACTGTTTATCTTGTCATATTCTAATTAATTGGAATTGCCCTGAGTTAATAATATCAAATCCAATTCCAGGCTCCAGATTGTTGGGAGGAAGTCCACCAACTTCCTTGGAGACTTCCAAGGACTCTTTAAGGAAGTCTTTGGAGAGGATACAGAAAGGATTTATGAAAACAGTTTCGGGGATGGGGAATTAGGATAATTGGAATATTCATCAAGAGTAGAGATTACCAGCTTCCCCTCAAATGTATTCCTTCCATTCACCGGAACTATCCCAGATCCTCTTCACTCCCTGGATAAAGAAAGACTTGCTGAATTCCATGAAATATTAATATTAATTATCTGATATTAATAGCCCTTTGGTTTATCTCCCTAAAAATGGAAACAATTTGGTCTGCATTTTCAAACCCTTCACTAAACTGCAGAACTATCTTACTTCACTCTTCCTTGGTTGGTAAAGCTTCCTGCTCTGGGATCATTGTCACTAATCTTTCCTGTGCACTCTTCAGTGGCTTTATACCACATTACAACTAATTGCAATGTAATAAGCCCACAATAGTTTGTCAGAATTCCCTTCTCCTCTTGGGAGATCATATCAAAAATGTCCTTGCATCTTGACTGCACTCTATCTATCTCACAGAAGCTGAACTTCACAATGCACTTGAAAGGTGGTTTTGCTGAAATTATTCTTCATTTCTGCCTCATCAATTTATTTGAAACCATTGGACATAATTGTTTTTGTGCTTCAGACATCAGGTATTAATGGAACAATAAAAGCTAGGAAAAAGGACATGTTCAGAAAACCTTTGGATCTCAGGAAATCTCAAGACATCAGGTCAAACATAGGCAAGTAGACTTCCCCATAATACCATCTACTGCCATCCCTCACCTGCTGAATCAATGCTTCAGTGTTGAACACCACTCGTAGAAGAAGGACAGGGAGCAGCAAGGGCTTAGAATATACTTGGCTGGGGAACATCAATCTCCACCTCCAAGGCTGCCAAGGATGCACCACCTCTGATCAAGTTGATTGAGTCGTACAGTCTATTAGTTTAGTTTATTGTCTTTAGTTAATTTCCTGCTTACATGAAGCTCAGAGAGTAAAAGTATATATAGTAATGATAGATACCACAATAAATACAACAATTAAACAGCAGAATGGTGCAGATGTTGAAGTGTAATCTGAAGTCTTGGTAAAACTGAATTAGAGTGCAATAACAGGAAAATACCAGCAAATAACAGCAAAACAGGCAGACCTCCAGTAAAGGGGTGTGACAGATTGGTTCAAGTCTGCTAGCAATTAACAGATATAAATATTTGTATTAATTATGTTTTCCAGGTTTCAAGCTCCTGTATCTTCTCCCAGATGATAGAAGAAAGGAATTGGCCATGGTGGCAGACATCTTTGATGACACTTCCAGTCTTCCTGTGGAAAATATTGTTTTTTATCTTCAAGAGCCGAGGAGAGAGTTAGTGAGCAGCCATTTTGAGAGGAGAGAAAGCATTTTAGAAAATCAAACAGGATATCTTTGTAATCCCACAGATTTTTTTTTCATGAAAGGAAGCACATTTAAAAAGTGACCGTTTGATTGGCCCAATGACAGGCACAGTGGCCAAGTAAAGGAAGGAAAGGTTCAATGGAGTGGCCAGTTGGGAGCAACTGTGTTGGGGGAGAGGCAGCTTTGAGCTGAGGTGCTGTTTGAGGGTGAGTGCAGTATTGAGGCTTTGGCTCAAGAGGGTTTGACGAAAGGGCTGAGCAAAGAATGACAGCAGGTTAAGGTACGATCTGTTTTTCCATGTAATTGTTCCTTAGACTTGGTGTAGAGATGGCTGGTGGGATAGTAAAATGCTCCTCCTGCAGAATGTTGGAAGTCAGGGGGAGGGGTTTCCATTGCCCCTGAGGACTACACCTGGAGGAAGTGCATTCAGCTGCAGCGTCTTGTGGACCAAGTTAATGAACTGGAGCTAGGCAACCTCAGGATTATCCGGGGGTATGAGAGCATTGTAGATAAGAGTTATAGTGAAGCGGTCATGCATTAGGTACAGGCAGCAAGTAAATGGGTGACCAACAGGAAAAGAAGTAGGCAGAGAGTGCAGGAATCCCCTGGGTCTGATTCCCTCTACCACAGGTATGGTCCTGTGGATACTATTAGGGGAGGGGAATGACTGATCAGGGGAGAATAGTAGCAGCAGTGTTGTGTCTGCAGTGTTGGGCCTGGATCTGATGCACAGCAGGGAAGGGAAATGTCTGGGTGATAGGAGACTCGTTAGTTAGGGGGACAGACAGGGATTCTGTGGCAGCAATTGGGACTCCATGATGGTGAGTTGCCTCAATGCTGCCAGGGTCTGTGCAGCTCCAGAACAATCTCAAGGGGGAAGAAAATTAGCAAGAAGTCGCTGTGCACATTGACACAAATAGGTAGGAAAAAGGTATGCAGTTCCATGTTCTATGATGCCACACACTTTAAGGATGGACTGAAGGGACAAGGCTGTGATGGATTGTGCTGTGTTCACCACTCTGCAGGTTCAGGCGGTCGAGAAAAGTGCAGTTGCCATATCAGATGCATCATGTCAGACTTTCAATTACATAACTGTAGATGTTCGAGAGCATCCTCATTGACATGCTGAATCTTCTCGGATGTCGAAGAAAGTATATACACGGCTGTGCTTTCTTGATCACTGCATTAGTGTGAAGAGACCAGGTTAGGCCGCTGGTGAAGTGGATGCCTCGGGACCTGAAGCTGTTGGCCATGGCCCATCCTTACTGCAGCTCTATTGATGATGACAGGATTGTGTTCGCCCCACATCCTGGAGTCACCAACTCTCATCTTGCTGACGTTAAGGGCTAGGTTATTGTTCTGACTCCATGAGACAAGGTTGCTGATTTCTTCCCTGTACTCTGTCTCATCATTGTTGTTGATCCGTCTGACAACAGTTGTTCTTAGTCAGTGGACTTAAAGACAGGGTTGGCGTTGTAGTTGGCCACACAGCCATGGGTGTTCTGGGGTAGTGCTGTGGACTGCACATACTACCAGTGTTGCAGTCAGGGTAAAGGACATGACCAATTCTAACCAACTGATGTCTGCCAATCAGGAAGTCCTGAAGGTAATTTTAAATGGAGGCCACTGGACCAAGGTCCAGGAATTTAGAGATGAACTCATTCAGTATTATGGTGTTGATGTCTGAGCTATTGTCAGTGAATAACATCCTGACATAGGTGTCCATAATGCCAAGGTGATCCAGGGCTGAATGCAATGCAAGGAAGATGGTGTCCTCTGTAGACCTTTCTTTCCCATACGCAAATTGCAAGGGGTTTAGATAGCCTGGGAGACTGGCACAGATGTGGGCCGTTACCAGTCTTTCAAAGCACGTCATTATGGTCGATGTAGAGTTTCTAGGCGGTAGTCATTAACGCAGGTCACATAGCAGATCAGAACTGAGTGCTGTAGGCGGTGCAGTGGTGCAGCAGTAGAGCTGCTGCCTTACAGTGCCAGAGACCTGGATTTGATCCTGACCACAGGTGCTGTCAATACGGAGTTTGTACATTCTCCCCGTGACCTGTGTGGGTTTTCTCCGGGTGCTCCGGTTTCCTCCCACACACAAAGACGTACAGGTTTGTAGGTTAATTGGCTTCAGTAAGAATTATAAATGATCCCTGGTGTGTAGGATAGTGCTAGTGTACGGGGCAATCACTGTTCGTCGCAGATTGGATGGGCCGAAGGGGCTGTTTCCGCACTGCATCTCTAAAGCTCTAAAACTAAAAAACTAAAAAAACGAAACTAAAAAACTAAAAATTAAAAAAGGAGAATTGTACTACATCACAATCTGTTCATTTATGGTATGGTCCTCTCCACAACCCTGGTACAATGAGACGTGGAACCAGGAGCCAGAACCATTACCTAAAAATGAGGTAACAACCTGCAACTCTGGACCACTCACATGTTGAACACTGAAAGCTTGATGCAGAAGATGGAGCCAAATTATCCCATTAAAAAATGGATCAGATAAAAGCTCTGCAGCCGTTGGGTCCAATCATAACTTGCGATGAAAAATTAAACAATGAATGGTGGAGGTGGAGTTTGCAGGAACATTCCCATTCTCAGCAGCTGGAAAAACCCTGATCATAAGTGAAACTAGAAGCAACAGTCCATCTTGGCCTCTTCCTGACCTTCCCACCATCAGATAACCCTGCTCTCCGCCAATTTGATTCACTTAATTTCAAGCAACGGCTGAAAGTTCTGGTTAACAGTGTAGGTTACAGATTGACAACATCCTGACTGCAGCACAAAGACATGTGATTCACGACTTGGCATACCTCTGGGACTGGACCAAAATAGTGAGCAGAACTCTGATTAACCCAGGAGCTGCACTGGTAATGAGCTGCAACAAGCCTCATATGTGAGCTTTGTCGTGATAACCCTCACACACTCGGACAATTTTCTTTCTTGTTCAAATGTTGAGTTTAACACGTGGAATTTTTTAAACTTTGTAGTTGGCATCCAGTAAAAGCAACTTTTGACATATGTTTTTGGAAATGACTGCATATAATCTCTATTATTAAAGATAGCTCATATTTCCTTTCTTCCAGCTTTTACTTTAGTTTAGTTTAGAGATACTTTGCGGAAACATGCGCTTTGGTCAACTGAGTCCTCGCCGACCAGTAATCCCTGCACACTAACACTATCTTACACACACTGGGGACAATTTAGAATTTTATCGCGCCGATTAGCCTACAAACCTGTACATCTTTGGAGTGTGGCAGGAAACCGGAGCTCCCGGAGAAAACCCATGAAGGTCACGGGGACCTTCTTTACAACCCCCTAGTCAGGATCGAACATAGTCTCTGGTGCTATAAGGCAGCAACTCTACCACTGCACAACCATGCCGACCTATGTATTTGGAAATGATTGTATATCATCTCTATTTATTAATGATAGCCCATATTTCCTTTCTTTCAGCTTATACTAAAGGCATTGGGTGTGTTTGCAGGTTTTACTGTCATGGTAATAGGTCTTACGCTGGAGACCAAGCCTTTATCACATGGACAAAATTTCAACAGTAAAGCAAATTTCCAAAATTGACATGGAATTAGTGTGTTGTATATTAACACATGAAATCTGTTAGATGCTAATAATCACAGAATCACAGTTACTGGATATGGTTACAGCATTGAAACAGGCCCTTCAGCCCATTGAATCTGCACTGATAATCAACCTCACATTTACACTAATTCCACAAGTCAAGTCAAGTCAAGTCACTTTTATTTATATAGCACATTTACAAAACAACTCTCGTTGGCCAAAGTGCTTTACATTGGTGGAGGTACTAACGTTATACAACAGTGGTTCATAGATTAATTACATACATAAATGCATACATATAGCCCTCACTCAGAGGATGCCAAGAAAGGCTTGAGAGTAAAGATGAGTTTTTAGTCTCAACTTAAAGGAGTCGGTGGAGGGGGCAGTTCTAATGGGAAGAGGGATGCTGTTCCACAGTCTAGGAGCTGCAGCCGCAAAGGCGCGGTCACCCCTGAGCTTATGCCTAGACCGCGGGATGTTCAGTAACCCCAAGTCGGCCGATCTGAGGGACCTGGAGATGGTGTGGTGGGTAAGCAGACTTTTGATGTAGGTGGGGGCAAGCCCGTTAAGGGCTTTATAGACATAAAGGAGGATCTTGAAATTTATTTGGAACCGCACAGGGAGCTAGTGGAGAGAGGCGAGGATCGGGGTGATGTGGTCCCTTTTTTGGGTGCCCGTCAGGATTCTCACTGTGGCGTTTTGGACCAGTTGCAGGTGGGACAGGGAAGATTGGCTGATGCCAGTGTAGAGGGATTTGCAGTAATCTAGGCGGGAGGAGATAAATGTGTGGATTATCTTTTCGAGGTCATCAAACTGAAGGAATTATTTTATTTTAGCTATCGTCCGAAGCTGGAAGAAGCTAGCTTTTACCACGGCATTACCACTGGAGTTTAGAAGGATGAGGGGGGATCTTATAGAAACATATAAAATTATAAAAGGACTGGACAAGCTAGATGCAGGAAAAATGTTCCCAATGTTGGGTGAGTCCAGAACCAGGGGCCACAGTCTTAGAATAAAGGGAGGTCATTTAAGACTGAGGTGAGAAAAAACATTTTTACCCAGAGAGTTGTGAATTTATGGAATTCCCTGCCACAGAGGGCAGTGGAGGCCAAATCACTGGATGGATTTAAGAGAGGGTTGGATAGAGCTCTCGGGGCTAGTGGAGTCAAGGGATATGGGGAGAAGGCAGGCACGGGTTATTGATAACGGACGATCAGCCATGATCACTATGAATGGCGGTGCTGGCTCGAAGGGCCGAATGGCCTCCTCCTGCACCTATTTTCTATGTTACTATTGACCACAGTCATCCTATCTTTTATTCTCCCCATGTTCTCATCAACTACCCTAGATTATACCACTCAGCTACACACTCACAGAAGCATATAGTGGCCTATCAACCTACCAACCCGCATGTGTTGGAGATGTGGGGGAAAACCAGAGTACCCAGAGAAAACCCACATGGTCACAGGGAGAACATGCAAAGTCCAAATAGGCAGCACCCAAGGTCATGATTGAATCCAGATCTAAGGCACTGTGAGGCAGCGGCTCCACCAGCTGTACCACTGTGACACATGTTTGGATAGCCTAGCATGGAATTTAACATACATTTCTGTTGCAATTTCATAATTCCATCAAAGTGCAGATATTACAACAATTCTGATCTAAGATCTGAATGAAATGTAATTGATACCAACAACTTAAATCCATAGAACAAGGATAGAGCAGAAATAAAAGCAAGGCATCCGCTTAATGGAAAACCTGTGACATAGTTTATATAATCTCCAAATAGCTTCCTGTAAACACGTTTGTTTTTTCAGATTTTCTAAAAAGAAAATGAAAGGAGCTTTCATTTTACTTTTTTCAATTTTTCCTCACATTTCATTTTTTATCTTTGAATTGTCGTTTTTGGTTGGCTCAAAATATTGCACGTCTTCCAGAGGAGGTGCCGAACCAGGGCCTCATCTGTTCTAAGCATTAAACGTTCTGCTACACTGAATCACAGAAAAGTTGCTGCACAAAGGAAGCTATCCGTTTCATTGACTCACTGCTGGCCCAATGATTGGGAAACCACCCGGCCTCTACTCATAGTCTCACAACTTTTGCACCATTCTTTTGCTCTGATTCTACTGCTTTGAAAAGAAGCAAAGGTGTTCTCCCAGGCTGGCCAATATTTTCTCCTCACATATGGATTGATTTTGAGTTGAGTTTATTGTCATGTCTACCGAGGTACAGTAAAAAGCTTTTGTTGCGTGCTAACCAGTCAGCGGAATGACAATACATAATTACAATCAAGCCATCCACAGTGTGCAGATACATAACGGAGGGAATAAGGTGAATACTTAGTGCAAGATAAAGCCAGTAAAGTCCCATCAAAGATAGTCTGTGGGTCTCTATTGAGGTAGTTAGTAGTTCAAGAGCATAGAGCATAGAACATAGACCATACAGAGTACAGCACACAACACAACATACCACATACAGCAAACAACAGGCAACAGCACAACACATCAATGGACCCTACTGCCCTCAATGTTTGTGCCGAACATGATTCAAAGTTAAACTGATCCCCATCTATGCCTCTTATAATTTTATATACTTCTATCAAGTTTCCCCTCAACTCCAACGTTCCAGAGAAAATAATCCAAGTCTATCCAACCTCTCCTTGTAGCTGAAACTATTGTCGCAGCAATCTTCATGAAATAAATGGTTAACTCGATTGCTTTATCATAGCATCTTGTGCGAGAATGCTGCACATTAATTGGTGCCATGTTTCCTACACTACGCCAGTGGCAAGCCCTCATAAGGTATTTCATGTATCTTTCTCCTGAGAAAGTGCTGCAGAAAATCAGTCCTGTTTTTAACATTCTCCTCTCATTCAAGAGCGGGTTATTTAACACTGAAGAGATATTGGAAAAAAACCTTATAGAAATGGAGAAATATTAGGAGCCCATTCAACCCTTCAGCCCTGTTCTTCCATTCAGTCACACCATGGTTGGTCTGTATGTTAACTCCATTAACCCACTGCTGGTTTTATTACACTAATATAGCAAAAGTGCTTAAACCATCTCTTGAAATCTTACAACTGACTCCGAACGTCAGTTATTTTTCGAAGAACAGAGCTCCAGACCATTTCCCCAGTTGTGGGAACGTAGAACAGTACAGCACAGGACCAGGCCCTTTGGTCCACAATATTTGTGCTGAATATGATGTCAATTTAAACTGACCTCATCTGCCAGTACATGATCCCCATCCCTCTATTCCCTGTACTTCCATGTGCCTATCCAAAATCTTCAAATGTCCCTATTGTATCTGCATCCACTACCACCCCTGGCAGTGTTATCTAGTTCCCCCACCACTCTGTGTAACAAACTTGCCCCGCACATCTCCATTAAACTTTTCCCCTCTCACCTTATAGTGGTGTTGGACAATTCCACCCTGGGAAAAAAGGTTTTGACTGTCTACCCAATCCATGCCTCTCTCAATGTTATATGCATCTACCAAGTCTCCTTTCAACCTCCGACATTCCAGAGAAAACAATCCAAGTTTATCCAACCTCTCTCTGCAGCTTAAACCCTCTGATCCAGGTAGCATTCTGGTAAACCTGCTCTGTATCTGCTGCAAAGCCTCCACATCTTTCCTGTAATGAGGCAATCAGAACTGCATGCAGCACTCCAAATGCGGACTAACCAAAATCCCGTAGAGCCGCATCTTTTCCTGACTCTTAAAGTTAAGACCCCTAGCAATGAAGGCAAGCATACCATACGCCTTCTTAACCACCCAATCTACTAGTGCTTCCACCTTCAGTGAGCTATAAACTTGGACTCGAATACCCCTCTGCATATCAACACCTATTTCAGCAGCTAATCTATATCCTGCTGTATCTTCTGACATCATTTCTCACTGTCCTCCAATGTTGGTGTCATCAGCAAACCTACCAACCCATCTACATTTACATCTGAAGAAGGGTCTCGACCCGAACTGTCGCATATTCCTTAACTCCAGAGATGCTGCCTCACCCGCTGATTTATTTCAGCAATTTATGTCAACCTTACATTTACGTCTAGGTCATTTATATGTATCACAAACAACAGAGGTTCCAGCACATATCCCTGCAGATCTCCACTGGTCGCAGTCCTCCAGTCAGAATATTTACCTTCCACCACAACCTTCTGTCTGCTAGGAATAAGCCAGTTCTGAAACCATATGACCAAGTCATTGTGAATCCTGTACATCTTAATCTTCTGGATCAGCCTACCATGAAGGACCTTATCAAAAGCCTTACTAAAATCCATGAATGCATCCACTGCCCTACCTTCATCGGACTCCTTTGTTACCTCCACAAGTTAGTGAGACTTAACCTTTGTGCTGGCAATCCCTAATTAACCAATTCTCTTTCAAATAGGCATAAAATAATTATCTCCAATAGTTTCCCTATCATGATGTGAGGCTTACAGGCCTATTTCTCCCTGGATTCTCTCGACCTGTTTTAAACAAAGGACTAACAACAGGCCACTCTCAAGGAGCTTGCCTGTGGGCTAGGGAAGATGCAAAGATCCTCATCAAGGCCTCCATAATCTCATCCCTCAATAACTTGGGATAGATACCATCAGGCCCTGGAGACATCTACCTTAATGTTTTTCAAGAGCCTAGAACCACCTCCTTCGTAATCTCAAACTGCCTTAGCATATTTGTATTCTCCACACTGATTTTACTGTCCTCCAAGACCTTATCCTAATTGAATACAGGTGCAAAGTACTTGTTTAGTACCTCATCTGCATCCTCCAACTCCAAGCAGATATTCCCTTTTTTCAAGTCTGACTTCTGTGGTGTCTTTTACAGTCCATTACTAAGGATGAGGTTTCGGGGTACTTGGAAGCCCATGATAAAATAGGCCAGTCAGCGTAGATTTGTTAAGGGAAGATCTTGCCTGCCAAATCTGTTTAAGTTTTTTGAAGAAACAGGATCTAATAGTAAGGCAACTTTCCTATGTTTGGGACACTCTCCCAGAGTAAATCGTTTTATTTAATCTACTCTTTCAACTACTTTAATCTCCAAAAATGTTAAACCACCCCTTAACTTTATTTGCTTCAAAGGTGCAAGGCTACCTTCTTCTACCCCAGTCAATATCACTGACTTAGCTGCCAACACTGGTACATTGAAGCACAAGAAATGGAAGTAGAAGAAGCAAGCCATATGCTTTGTTTAGTCCATTCCACCTTCAGTAGGATCACTGGTCTTTCTGTGACACCTGCCTGATTCCTATATCTTCTAATAACGCAGAAACACTCCAGACCTTGGTTTTCTTTTATGAAGTGCATGGACTTTTTACATCCCTGTCCTCCCCCACTACACCCCATGGCCTTCCCACCTCATGGTGACAGCGGGAACCTCATTCCAAAGTGGACGGTTCCAAGAGTGCAACCCTCTCTCCAAATTGGACTGTTGACCTATATTTTTGTTCTAAAGTTTGTAGAGAGTGATACAACCTAATTTACAGTATGATACAGAGAATATTGTTCATAG
This sequence comes from Okamejei kenojei, assembly GCA_035221665.1. NCBI lineage: Eukaryota > Metazoa > Chordata > Chondrichthyes > Rajiformes > Rajidae > Okamejei > Okamejei kenojei. The sequence continues at coordinate 72,122,986 of CM069133.1, read as the reverse complement.
ATGCAGCTAACACACGGTTTCCATGACTACTTATAGCCTCCTCATGAATCTAACATTAAGATTTGGTCACAGAGGAAATGGTGGTTCATTTAAAAGTAACACCATTTCATGAAATCCAATCACTAGGACCTTGTGACCTTGTTCTGTTTCCCTCCAGAATCAGAGCACTGTGAAAGAGATGTGATGGACATATTTAACACTTTGAAATGGTTTGATAGGGTCATGGTAGTGAAGTATTCAGACTGCAGTGAGAATGCGGAATCTGCTCCAATTATTTTTCAGATGATAAGATACAATGGACTGTTTGAGGTGAAATGCTTTTAAGAGAAAGCCAGATAATACTGAAGCAATAGAAGGATATGTGATTGGCTGAGGTGAAGAGGGGTGGAAGGAGGTTTATATGAAATATCAATGCTGAGAGGAGAAGTTGAGTTGTATGGCTTTTTGTCTGCCATTCATTTTGTGTTCATCTATGTACATGTTTAATTTAGAGATAGAGCGTGAAAACAGGCTCCTAGGCCCATCAAGCCCATGCCAACCATCGATCACCCGTACATTAGTTCTATGATATCCCAGTTTTGCATCCTATACACTAGTGGCAATTTACAGAAGCCAATTAACCTACAAATCTGCACAGTTCCTGGAGAAAGCCCAAATGGTCATAAGGAAAATGTATAAAGTCCACACAGACGGCACCTGTAGTCAGGATTGAACCCACGTCTCTGGCTCTGTGAGATAGCAGCTCTTCTGCTGCATCACTGTGCCGGCATAACTACAACATAGTACACTCATAGGAGATGTACGAAGAAAGATCGGAGCTGTGACTTCAAACATTGGAGTCACTAGGGAAAAATAGAGGTGGTGCCTCCCTAAATTCAGGACTAATTATTGTAGATAACATGAGAGCAAGCACCTGAAAATCAAAGACCGAAATTTATCTCAATGTGATATCTCAATTGGTTTCTGAATGGATCTGCTGGTGTGAGTATTGATGCAAAACCTGTACCGGGAGCTGATACAGTGGGAAATCTCTGCACAACCTTTTAATTACGCTCTTTGTCTTGTTGTTCAGTTGATCGTTGGGTGAGGAGATGGCAAGAAGGGGGAGGGGGGGAACAAAGGGAAGCCAAACGACCGTACAGATAGTCCCTTGCGTACAGTATGAATACGCTTTATTCCACCCCGGCAGAAGCCATGAATATGCATACCCCATCTGTTCCCATGTGGCAGCAAGCCAGTGGTGTAGCAATCACAAATCCCCTTGCTCAGTCAGCCCACCAAACCCTTCAGGGACTGGAGTCACTGAAGGCAAGGCAAGCTAAATCCATGCTCCAGGGTGCCATCAACCTGCACAGAGTTGGCAGCTACGCCATCTGGAGAAAGGTGGCACTGAGATCAGGAGATGATGAATTTAGCCCCCGGACTATAGCCTTGCTTTGCAAGGAAATCCAAATGTTCACCAAGCTGGAAATGACAAACCTCTCCCTCACTGGACGACAACACACTCCCCTAAAACCAACCCTTTAATTTTGCGCCCTCCATAACCTTTGTTGGGTAAATGTTTGGCACAGAACTGTTGCACTGTTATTAAATTACTGGACTACTTATCCGAACACAAGAGTTCAAATCCCATGACAGCTGGGAAACTGAAATTCACTTAATTGAATAATTTGGAATAAAAAGCAAGCATCAACAATGATGATCATGAAATTACAGACTTTTGAAAACCTACCTGGTAAATTAACTTGCTCAGGAAAGGAAATCTACTGTCTTTATCCCACAACAAAACAGTTGGCTATTTACCGCCCCTATAATAGTCTAACATGCCATTAGGTTTGAACTGGTAGCCAATCATAGAGTCATAGACTCATTTGGCGTGGAAACAGGCTCTCGGCCCAACTTTCCCACGCCAACCAACATGCCGCATCTACATTAGTCCCACCTGCTTGCTTTTGGCCCATACGGCTGCAGTAAGATACTGCAGATGCTCTATCAATCAGTGGTGGCCAGTGTCATATTTTTTGCTGCCGTGTGCTGGGGCAGCAGGGCAAAGGTTGTGGACTCCAACTGAATCAACAAACTCATCAGGAAGACTGGCTCTGTCCTGGGAGTGTAGTTGGATCTATTGGAGGTGGTCTTGAAGGGGAGGATGTTCCTCAAACTGCGGAGCATCTTGGACAATACAGTTCACCCCCTCAATGAGACACTGGTCAACCAGAGGAGTACCTTCAGCAACAGACTGGTTCCACCAAGATGCAGCACAGAATGCCACAGGAGATACTTTTCCCCTGTGGCTATCAAACTGTACAACTACTCCTCCTTCTGTTGTGGGGTAGACTGACTCACATATGGTATCGTATCGTATCCCTCTAAACCTACCCCATCCATATATCTGTGTAAATGATTTTTAAACTTTGCAATGTTACCTGCCTCAACTACTTCATCAGGTAGCTTGTCCATACACCCACCACCCTTTGCCTTACTCTGGGCAAAATACTCTGTTTACTTTCTCAAGATCTGTTAGTGATAGACAATAAATACAGACTTGGCCTGCACTGCCCACATCTCTTATAAATAAAATACATGTCCAACCATGTGAAATAACTACAAAATTTCCCTAACATGCCTTTAACCTGTCACTTGTCTTAATATCTGCCTGGCTTGATGAATATATTTTATATGTTTATATGTTTATATATATTAGAGGTGAGGAAGGACGAGAAGCTGCAGCAGCAACACAATCAAAAAGGCTCGGACTCCATTAATGATTGATTGCACTCCTCTGAAGTACCTACCTATGGTTAGAAATTGCTAAACAAATGCCAGTTGTGTCAAAGGTTTAAGATGGGGTGCAGAGACCCTGCTAACTGCAACGAGTGAGGATTATGCAGGCAATCTGGTCTCACCTCTGCTGGAGTTCACCTGACACTCAATGTAGTTCTGGGAGACATAACATTGGAGACATATACACATTGCTCCTTTGTGGCGTTGTGGCTTAGTAGTCATCAAATTCCTTTCCAATAATAATAATACCCAAGATAGGCACAAAATGCTGGATTAACTCAGTGGGACAGACAACATCTCTGGAGAAGGAATCGATGATGTTTCGGGTCGAGATCTAGAGATGTTGCCTGTCCTGCTGAGTTACTCCAGCATTCTGTGTCTATTTTCGGTGTAATCCAGCACCTGTAGTTCCTTCCTACACAATAATACGACCAACAGCACCTTTAATAGCATGTTTGTGTAAAGCACTTGCAACATAACTGCAGGACCATTATCAAAGAAAAACGTACAGCGAGCGGTATAAAGTGATAACTGTGCAGATGGCTAAATGCTTGATCAGCGTGCCTTAAAGCGGGGAGACAAGAGGCAGAGAAGCAGGAAGGTTTACAGAGGGAAGTGCAGAGATGGGTGTTTGGCAGCTGAAGACACAGCTGCTAATGACAGAACAAAGGAAATAAGGCATGCAGGGGAGCTCAGAACTGGGCAGAGGACATTGTAGGACTGGGGAGATTGTAAAAAATAGGGAAAGGTTTTGGGATCTGAAAACAAGGAAGAGAATTTTGCTACTCTAGAGACAGGGTGGGTCTGTGAGCAGCAAGTGGATAGGTATACGGATCAACAGAGGAATTTACATAACTGGAAAAATGAAAGAGACTGGATGAATTGTTCAGCAATCAGAAAAATTAGTCAGATATAAGGTGTCCTGAAGAAAACACATCCTGAAGCATAATTGGTATTACAACATAATACTGTCTTTTGTCTTTTAAAATGGCAGTTGGTCCCAACCAAAACCTAGTTGTGAGGTATTATTTGTCAAACAAAGTAAGTGTGTTTTTAATCCTCCAACATAGTGCTGCACAAGTCCTAGATTAGATCAGAACACTCCTTTCACTTTGCTTTAATCAGTTAATTGATCTTACCATCCCTCCCCCACCACTCCCCCTCATCCACACAAAGCAGTTGCTCAGGACTGGGAAAATCTGTCGTTGCAAATCACAATGTAGAGAGAGCTTCTTTTTATTGGTGCACTGGGGAAGTGTGAACACACAGCATTGTGGCGGAGCTGGTTTAACACAGAAAGATTACCCCAGGATGCTCGATCTATTTTCTCCCCCATGATTCACGTCGCTAATATTGTGTATTCCTTCCTGCCAGGACCCAGTGTTAGACGCCAGATTCCTTTCCAACACCTGTCTTATGCTCTTGTGAACATGAATGGCTGGCTATTCCAGAATAAAGGCAGTTAAGAAAGCAAGCAATAAGCAGATACACTCAGGAGAAATTAGTACAAAAGCAAGCAAGCCATGTCAAACCTTTACAAAGGACTGGTTAGGCTTTTCAAGCTGAGGTATTGTGCATACCTCTGGATGCTATACCATAGGAAGTATGTCGAGACCTTGGAGAAAGAACAGAAGAGATTGACTGAAGCTGTATGGCTCTATGACTCTCTGAAGTAATACCGTAGCAAGGGACATCAGTTACATTATGTGCAGACGTTATGGCCTGCTTTCCTTAAAGCAGAAAAGATTAAGGTCAGTGGTAATAGAGTCATGCAAAATCATGATCGGGGGTTTTGATGGAGCAAATACGGAGTAATTGCTTCCTGTGGGAGAAGGGCTGATGATCAGAGCCCACGGATGAAAGGCGATTGGTAAACAAAGTAGTGGAAAGAGCAAGACGTGGAGATGTCATTGTCCTACACGTTGACCCAAAACGTCACCCATTCCTTCTCTCTGGAGATGCTGCCTGTCCCACTGAGTTACTCCAGCTTTTTGTGTCTATCTTCATTGTCCTATAGCATGGGAACAGGCCACTATCCTGCTGAATCCAGCTGGATCTGTACCAACCATTAGGCATCCATTTATACTAATACATTACACTACTCCCATCTCTATATTCCTATCAACTCTTTCCCATATCCTACCATTCACCTGAATGCAATGGACAATTTACAGCGGCCAATGAACCTACCAGTCTTAGGAATGTGGGGAAAACAGGAGCATCTGGAGAAACCCAAGCACACAGAGATAACGTATAAACTCCATGCAGACAGCACCCGAGGCCAGCATCGACCCGGGTTAGTGACTCTACCAGCTGCGCCACTGTGCCACCGAGTGCTCCTGCTCCTATTTCTATGCCCTTTTGAATGGTTTCTCCCTGTGCTGCAAATTTCAATAAATCCTGCCAGTTGAAGGAGATAGAGGATATAATTGCAATCATTTGTCACAAAAGCTTTTCTGGCAGGTTAGAGATGCTGAAGATCCTTGCACTCACTTCACTCACAGCCAGTAAGCTTTGAAAATAAATTACATCTGATCCTAACTTAATGACAAAATTGATTATTTTCTGCACAGTGGAGGTGCAATTATTTTAATGTTGCAGTTGCATTATTGAGTCAATGTAAAATACTTTATATAACTTTTATACTTGGAGAATCAAACCATTTGCAGGGATGCTGGTTTCTTGCTCCCCACCTCCCCTTCCACCCCACCTGTCAGCAGATCTCTCCTGTGCCGGCAGTTTGCAGTAAAATCAATGCAAACCTGCTTCGATCTCGTTGCCAAATTAGAAAGGTCTGGCTTCAAGTTCCATTCTAGGGATTACAACATGAAAATTCAGGTTAACAGTCCAGTGCAATATTGAGGAAGCTGTTATGAAGGGGAGGTTAGTGATCTGGTTAAAATTGAACCTCAGTTTGCATTAAACAAATGATCTGATGGTCATCGCAATATTCTCTGCTCTAGCTTGCTGTGCAACAACTGACTGTCATGCCTTCTACTTTACAACAGTGATTATGCTTCAGAAAACAAGCGGGGGTAGACATGTACAACCCATAGAACCTTTCCTTTGCTCTTTTGCTGATATTTATGTTTTGACCTTTGCTCTGTGTAAATCACCTCAAAGTGAAATTTTAACAAAATTGGCATTTTTGGCCTGGGAAGCCCATATTTAATCTCTTTCCATTTTTTTTTTTGACAGAAGTGATTAACCGCACAACACAAGTTAAAGTTCTGTGAAATTTCTAATTGACCCCGAGGTAATCTTATAAACCTCTCGCATATCAATTGCCATGCTATACTTTGCAATGTTTAGCCCTGACCTCTATCATACAGGCACTTCTCCTACCATAACTTCCCCAAAACATAGATCACAAATGTGTTAACGATCAACACTTCCCCTTAAAACCCCGAATCTCTTTTATATCCGATTATTTCTTCAGATTCACCAAGAAAGAATTAGTGCAAAAGGGGTGACCATGGCTGACAAGGGAAGTCAGGGACAGTATAAAAATAAAAGGGAAGAAGTTCAACATAGCAAAGATGAGCGGGAAGCCAGAGGATTGGGTAACATTTTGTAGAGCAGCAGAAGATAACTAAAAAGGCAATACGGGGAGAAAATATGAGGTACAAAGGTAAGCTGGCCAAGAATATAAAGGAGGATAGTAAAACCTTCTTTAGATATGTGAAGAGGAAAAAAATAGTTAAGACCAAAGTTGGTCCCTTGAAGATTGAAAAGGGTGAATTTATTATGGGGAACAAGGAAATGGCAGATGAGTTGAACAGGTACTTTGCATCCGTCTTCACTAAGGTGGACACAAAAAATCTTCCTGATCTACTAGTGACCAGAGGATCTGGGGTGATGGAGGAACTGAAGGAAATCCACATTAGGCAGGAAATGGTGTTGTGTGGACTGATGGGACTGAAGGCTGATAGGTCCCCAGGGCCTGATGGTCTGCATCCCAGGGTACTTAAGGAAGTGGCTCTAGAAATCGTGGAAGCATTGGTGATCATTTTCCAAGGATCAGTTCCTGTGGATTGGAGGGTAGCAATTATTATCCAACTTTTTAAGAAAGATGGGAGAGAGAAAACAGGGAATTATAGATCAGTTAGCCTGACATCGGTGGTGGGGAAAATGCTGGAGTCAATCATAAAAAACGAAACAGCAGCACATTTGGATAGCAGTAACAGGATCGGTCTGTGTCGGCATGGATTTACGAAGGGGAAATCATGCTTGACTAATCTTCTGAAATTTTTTGAGGATATAACTAGGAAATGGACAAGGAAGAGCCAGTGGATGTAGTATATCTGGACTTTCAGAAAGCATTTGATAAGGTCCCACATAGGAGATTAGTGGTCAAAATTAGGGCACATGGTATTGGGGGTAGAGTGCTGACATGGATAGAAAATTGGTTGGCTGACAGGAAACAAAGAGTAGGGATTAACGGGTCCCTTTCAGAATGGCAGGCAGTGACTAGTGGGGTACCGCAAGGCTCGGTGTTGGGACCGCAGCTATTTACAATATACACCAATTATTTAGATGAAGGCATTCAAACTAACATGAGCAAATTTGCAGATGACACAAAGCTGGGTGGCAGTGTGAACTGTGAGGAGGATGCTATGAGAATGCAGGGTGACTTGGACATGTTGGGGGAGTGGGCAGATGCATGGCAGATGCAGTTTAATGTGGATAAATGTGAGTTATTTGGCTGCAGGAAGTACTGCCTTGAGAAGGTAGCCTGAAGATCTATTTTTTTTACTCTGAAAGGGAAGATCAAGACTCAGTTTCACGTTTCATTCAAACAATGGCACTTGCGTTCCATTGAACCACAGCTTGCATTTGTGAATATTTATTTCTTCTGCTATGGTGAGATAGTATATTAAAAAAATAATGTGGAGATTCAATGTTCTTGCTTCTTTTGTGACATAGAATTATGTCCTTGTGGGAATTGCAACTAGAGCCCCACTTCAGTTAGCAGCAATAGCTCTACCTGCCACACTTTGTTCTGCTCCTTCTCCTTTCCAGCTTTCTTATCCCTCCCCGCACTCCCTACAATTAGTCTGAAGAAGGATCTCGATCCAAAACATCACCTGTCCTTGGTTTCCAGAGATGCTGCCTGACCAGCTGAGTTTCTCCAGCACTGAGCCCTTTTGTGTATTAACCAGTATCAGCATTTCTTTGCTTCAACTCTTTGCATTTATGTAGCATCTCTAATGTAATAACATGGCCGTTGCCATTTACAGGAAGGCATCAGATAACATTTGATAACAAGGGAGATATGAACTCAGAGGAGCATAAAGGTTTGTTAGGAAGAGCGGAGTAAAAAGGTGGAGAGCTTTAGGGAAGACATTTCAGAGCTGAGGGTCTTGGCAGCTGCAAGCACTGCATTCATTTTAATTGATTACATTTATGGTCAAGTTATTACATTTGGGGATGGACAAGAATTGGAGGGTCAGAGAGATCTTAAAGGGTTGTAAGTTTGAAAGGAATTCCAGAGCTTGGGTTGGGATTCCAACACAAGGATGATAATATTATCATTGAGGCACAGCAGGACCTGGGGGCCAGTGTGGTTCGGCAAGCTGCTGAAGTGCTGAGCAAACAGGGCTTGGTGTGAGTTAGGATACAAGGAGCATTTAATGAACCCAGGTTTGCAGAGACTGCAAGGTGGGTGAGAAATCAGGAGAGTACTGGAATACTGTCAATTTGGACTTAGTAAAGGGGAGCTATGTAGTTTTTAACAGCAGGTAGTGTGTCAGCGAACCATTAGGTTTATTTGAAGCAGACAGCTCCACACTCCTCAGTGTTCAGTTTGCTCGTGTCGAGACTGACGAGCAGAGCTTCAACAATATGCTTCTTGTGAAAAGGAATCCCTGGCTATCTCTTTAGCTCAAATCCAACTCAAACATTGCAATTCATTAATGGACTGTCAGCAGTGCCGCGTCAGTAATTGGCACTTGGCAGGATGGTTTTGAATGGAATCTTTTCATACATTCAGGATTGCTAACAAGCTGTGGGGAAGGGAGACTAAAATTGTGGGCTGGCTATTAGTCCTGCTTCACAGCACAACCACCATATAACTTGGCCTCTATGGAATGAAACTGGAATGAATATAAAAGCTTTGGAAAATGATTCTATCATTGAAAATTTACAAAGGGTTAAATTATGAGAACATGGTTCCCTTCTCTTTAAAATAGAAGATTAAGGATGATACATTTGAGGTTTTAAAGATGGGTGAAGGATTTGACATACTAGATAGAGGGAAATTATTTCCTCCGTTGGATGAAACCAGGACAAGGAGGCATGACATTGTAATTAGAGCAAGGTTGTTCAGTGTTGATGTCAGGAATGATCCTCGCACACAAACAGTATCAGAAATCTAAAATTCCCTTCTTTTTTCTCTCAGAAGTATCTGAGGCTACAGGGTGAGGAAGGGGGGTGGGTGGGGGGGGGGGTGGGGGTGGGGGGTTGGAAGGTTGGAGTCAAATGAAAATCTTAAAACAGACCAATGAAGTTATGTTTTATATGGACATTAAGGGAAATGGCAGGTATGCAGAAATAACGTACTAAACAGGTATGAGCTCATTGAATGTTATTTATACAATAATATATGCAATTTTTATGATTTCAGTTTGGCCCAGAGTGCTTCATGCTCAACAACCTATTTTACAGAGTGTAGTCATTATTATAATGCAGGAGAAGCAGCAATTGGTGTAGGCACTGCAATCTCCCACAAGAAGCAATGATTGTGTGATAAATATTGGCCAGAACACCAAGGAGAACTTCATCTCTCTATCCTGACTGGAAAGTATTGAGTACATTGATTGCTTGCATCGTGATCGAGTACACCAACTGCAATGCAAGCGGCTTCAGAGAGTGGTGGACTCAACCCAGTCAATCATGGGCACAGCCCTCTCCTCCATCAAAAGCATCTACATGTGGCACTGCCACAAGAGGGCAACTTCTATCATCAAATATACCCACATCCAGGCCATTCCATCTTCTCACTGCTATTGTTGGTCAGGATGTCCCACATGACCAGGTTCAGGAACAGCTACTTTCCTACAACCAACAGGTTATTGAACAGACCGGCACAATCTTAGCAGCAAAACACCATGCAACACCTTTTATCCTATCATGGATTTGTGTTCCAATTGTATTTTGCACTAATGTCTTGTTTATGGTACAGTCATTTACTTTTCACTGTATTGTAGAACTTGTGTGTAATTTATGTATAATTTATGATTTTGTATGTTGTTCAAATCAATGTGCCTGTGATGTTGTTGCACGCAAGATTTAATTGTAGCAGTATCTCTCCCTACATGTGCATATGATAATAAACTTGATGACCTTAAAATAATGGCATGGTTTCTTTTATGTTTAGGTTTAGGTTTATTATTGTCACGTGTACCAAGGTACAATGAAAACTTTTTATAATTCAATCAAATCAGAAAATATAGTGGTAGACAAACTGCTGGAGTAACCCAGCAGCACAGGCAGCATCTCTGGAGAGCAGAAATGAGTGATGTTTCAGGTCAAGACCCTACTTCAGACCCTGACCAGTTCGAAGAAGGGTCTTGACCTAAAACGTCACCTACTCCTTTTCTCCAGAGGTGCTGCCTGAGTCACTGTTACTCCAGCAATTTGTGTTTATCTTCGATGTAAACCAGCATCTGCAGTTCCTTCCTACATAAATCGGAAAATACTATACATAGTTACAATCAAGCCAAAAACAAGTACAATAGGTAGAGCAAAGGGAAAGATACAGAGCTCCAAATTTAGTTCTCAGCATTGCAGTTCGCCAGTTTAAGAGACAAAGTCCAATGTCCACAATTGGGCTAGTGGTGAATTGGACAGTACTGTACCTTGTGGAAGGACAGTTCAGGAACCTGATAACAGCCTCAGGGCGCAGCTGTTCCTGAGTCTGATGGTGCGTGCTTCCAAGGTTCTGTATCTTTCACATCCAATTGGCAGAGGAAACAATTTAATGTATTGTCCAAAGTGTGGCATCTTCAACAGTGCAACACCAAAGTGTCAGCATGGACTTCACGATCAAGTCTCAGGATTTATCCCTCTCTGGAGTGACAACATAATTGTGGCACCAAAGCGCAGCAGTTAGCGCTGGTACCTCACAGTCCAGTGATACGGATTCAATCCATTAGCCCAGCACAAGTACTGCCTGTGTGGAGTTTTCACGTTCTCCCCGTGACAGTGTTTGAGATGATCCAGTTGTTTGAGATGATCCAGAGATGATCCGTGTCCTAGCGAAGTCCTGGTAATTAATCGGCTGCTGCAAATCACCCCTTGTGCCAAAAGGAATCACAGTTTGATGGGCACGTGAGAGCAGATTGGTTATTGGAGTACAGGGAATCTAGTGGTGGATGGGGCTGATTACTCGACTGGGACCTGTCCTTCTTCAGGCTTCTCCACTGCTACAGGAGGGCAAATGCACACTGGAAGACTAAGATAGCATATCCCACTTGGGTAACTGTCAACCCAATGTTATGAATGTTGAATTTCTCAATTTCAGGTAACCCACCCCTTTCCTCCACTGGTCTTCACCCTATATACACTCACCTGCCCACTCAGTTTTCATCGACCTTAGTTTATCTTTCTTGTCCCCTCCCTACCTAAATCCATCTCTCTCTCGCCCCCTCCCCCTCCCCACTTATTACCTACCGATCTCTGGTTCATCCCTCTCCCACCTAATTCCATCTGCCCATCTTCCCTTTCTCATCTGGTTCCACACCCCACATACTGTCCATCCCTCCCTCATCTTGATTCATCTACCCATCATCCCACCCCCATCTAATTCCACCCTTGACCTTCTATCCCATCCCTTCCATCCGCAAGAGATGATGGTGTGGCTTTGACGTTGTCCTGCTTGGAGAGAGGAATGTTTCATCCGTGGATGCATTTCCACAGCTGTGACTGCCCAGGCCTAACCTTAACAAGCAGACCCTCCCACAACTTCCACAGACTGGCTGTTGGATTGTGGAGTGTGTTGCTGTTGACCATTTTGTGGCTTTAATACCTGGCCTCCAGGGTCTTGAACCGCATGCTGTTGTGGTGCTTCATACTCGCCTGGAGGTCCTTTATCCACCTCCCCCGGTCCTCAGCAGCCTCTTCCCAGTTGTCAGTATCAATGTTAAAATTTGTCATATCTCTTTTATTTGTATCCTTACATCCTGCTACATTACCATCAATCTTCCCTCTCAGTCTCAACCCTAAACATTGACTTACACTTTTTTGCCTCCACAACTGCTGCTTGACCTGTTGAGTTCATCCAACATTTTTGTGTGTATTTTCCAGATTCAAACATCTTCAGCCTTTTCTGATCTCATCATTTCTGTTTGATTCAAATTTACACAGATTAACAAGGCAAAGAATTTACAACATTCCCTGTAGATGGGCAACTGGGATGATCCTTATAAATCTGACCTTTCTTCAGGCTGAAGAAGTACCCCAATTCGTAACATCACCTACCCACATCCTCCAGAGATGCTGCCTGACTCGCCGAGTTACTCCAGCACTTTGAATTTTCAACATCTGCAGTTCCTTGCGTCTCTAAAATCAAATGTGGATATTTTCACTGTGTGATTCTTCACTAGTTTGGCCAGTCCTTATATTTTTGGCACCAAAGGCAACTGGTTTGCTACCAATTGATGTGCAATGAAGGTTAATCAATTATGTTATTTTGTGGTGATAATATTTCATCTCTTCTGGATTGACCAGTTCCCATACAGTTAAAAGTACCTGCAATCAGAAGTGGTTCGTTAACTCTGAATTGTGTGGAGCAGGATTAATTAAAACTAGGGAGTGGGGTGCCAGGGAGAATATCTGATGGTAATATTCTTTGTAAAGTAAAAGCCTAATCTTTCTCCCCTCATTAGAATGAACAAGCAAACACTCCTTCCACTCTAACTCTATCAGACGTAATTAAGTAGGCATAATTACAGAAGGTAGCCCCACAGTCAAGGTTTCTCAAGATCATTAAAATTCATTGTCCATTTGACATGACTTTTCATCTCTTTAATTATCCACTGATGGACCTTAATGAATTGAGCACTTATATTCCAACACAGGGACATCTATAAATCAATCCAATAGTTGTGGGCACAAGTATTGGGCCAGATTGTGATGATAGCCAGCCAGATAGTCCATGAGTTAGTGCTGGCTCATTGCAGTGGGAGTTCACTCCATTATGGGCTTTGCAGCTGCATGCTGCGAGAGGGATATATGGAATGCACTGCAAGTCACATGCAGGCACATCTGAAATCCTTTTCTGAACCAGGGCACATTATTGAATCCAGAGGTTTTCAATAACTTCCTGATCTGAGAGGCTGAATACATTTCGTACCTGACCCACATCTTTATGGCCAGTAATTTTGAATAAAGCTAAGAATGTTTAATAGTAACATGGACCAGGACTGGAACAATGAAATTCTTAGCTATTGCAGATTTGTAGGCACATTAACACAACAACACAAACAATACACATACAGTAATTGTTTAGATTGTGCAAGCCAAAGATAAAAGTGGAAATTTAGTGCAAATGCCACAGTGGTTCAACGTTGAGGTAAGGTTGTGGTTAGGGTGTTTCAAGAGTTTTAAGGTTGCTGGGAACCTAGCGACAATGGTTTTAATCTCCTGTGCATTCTTGCCAATGGCAGCAGTGAGTTGAGAGCATAGCCAGAGTAGTAGCAGTCTTTGATGATATTAGCCACCTTCAAGCTTTACTACTAAAATCATTTTTTTTATTTAAAAAGTGAATTTATTTAAATGCATTCTTCATATTTTCTTTAAATATTAAACTGTATTTAAGTTCGGCATTAGACAAAGTCGCAAATGGTAGGCTGATCTAAATGATTAAGATTCACAGGATCCATGGTGACTATTTTCCCTCCGGGGATGAATAAAGTTCTATCATATCATATCAAGATTCAAGATTCAAGATTCAAGAGAGTTTATTGTCATGTGTCCTTGAAATTCTTGCTTTGCTTCAGCACAACAGAACATAGCAGGCATGACTACAGAACAGATCAGTGTATCCATATACCATTATATAAATATATACACACACACACACACACACACACACACACACACACACACACACACACACACACACACACACACACACACACACACACACACACACACACACACACACACACACACACACACACACACACACACACACACACACACACACACGAATAAAAAAATAAAATATCATATTGGATTCAGAACTGGCTTACTGATAGAAAAAAGAGGTTTGTGGTAGAGGGAAATTCTTACTCATAGACGATAGAGGGTTGTGGTGGAATTGTGGCTGGAGGTCTGTGACTATTGCAGTTCCACAGGGATATATGTTAGGATTTCTGTTGCTTATGATATACATCAATGACTTGGATGTAAATGTAGATGGGTCAATTAGTAACTATACACATGCCACCAAAATTGGTGGAGTTGCTGACAGTGAGAAAGACTGTCAACGTATACAACGATATGCAGATCAGCTGGAGAAATGGGCACAGAAATGGGAGATGGAATTTCATCCCAGCAAATGCTAGGTGAGGTGAGAATAGTCAGAACATTTTCCCAAAAGGGAAATGTCAAAGACTAGAGGGCATAGCTTTAAGGTGAGAGGGGCAAAATGTAAAGGAGATGTGCAGATCAAGCTTTTGACACAGAAAGTGGTGAGTACATGGTGGTACATCCTCACTAGCCTTTGTGGTGGAGGTAAATACCATAAATAGGCACATGGATATGCCAGAAATGGGGGGTCAAGGATCATGTGCAGCCAGAGGGGATTAGTTTAACCTGGCATCATGTTCGGTGCAGATGCTGAAGGACTTGTTCCTCTGCTCTCCTGTTCTATGTTGCATGCTGTCTGTTTTACTGTGATTTTCAGGGCTTTTTAAAAGTGGTGGACCTGATCTGTGCCCTCGCGAGCTACCAGAGGTTGTCAGGGCAGCTCTGGGGCAAGACCAGGCCTCAGGATGCACTATCCACAGGCCTTGTCACAACTGAGGGCCCAAACTGTCGTGGAACTGGGGACTGACACTCGCCGACAACCGGAATGCCTTAAACGAGTGCTATGGCCTTTTGAGTAGATGGTGAAGTCCAGTTGTGTGGAGAATGATCAGGTCCCTTTCCCTGTGGGGGAACAAACAAGGACCCCCTATTAGGTTTCTGAGCTTCACCCAGTGAGAAAAGCTATTTAAATGACAAAAAAATCCATTGTTGAAACAGAATGAATATTGAGATGCAAGGACTTATAAATAAAATTTGGATGGCATGATACTTGAAATGGGGTGTGATACCTAGCCAATGTACAATACGGGCTAATTTTTCTTAAGTGCTATGTTATAGTGTCTTGGAAATAGGCCCTTCAGTGTGGAAATAGGCCCTTCAGTCCAACTTACCCACGCCGACCAACTTGCCCCATCTACACTAGTCCCACCTACCCGCGTTTGGCCCACATCCCTCCAAAGCCATCCTGTCCATGTACCTGTCTAAAAGTTTCTTGAACGTTGTGATAATACCTGCCTCAACTACCTCCCCTGGTATTTCGTTTCAAACACCTATTACCCTTTGCATAAAAAACGTGACCCTCAAGTTCCTAAGATCTTCCTAAGATCTTTCTCGCCTCACCTTAAACCTTTGTCCTCTGGTTCTTGATTCCCCTAGTCTGTTAGCATTTACCCTATTATCTATTATGCTCATGATTTTGGACATCTCTATAAGATCACCCCTCATCCTCCTGCACTCCAATGAGTAAAGTCCTAGCCTGCTCAAACCCTCCCTGTAGCTCAGGCCCTCAAGTCCTGGCAACATCCTCGTAATTCTTCTCTGCATCCTTCTCAGCTTAACAATCTTTCCTATAACATGGTGACTAAAACTGAACACAATACTCCAAATGCGGTCTCGCCAATATCCTGTCCAGAGATATAGAAAGCAATGACACATTTCCAACAACATATGAGGAAGTTATTCGATCCATCAAATCAATACCAACTCCAAGAGCAATTCCATCAATCCCATCCTGCCACTTTTTTTCCCAGTAAGCTCACTCACATTCTCTGAGCATCTGGTTCTCTTGCCACCCACCTACACAAGAAGTGCTTGCAGCTGCCAATTAACCTACAGACCAGCACATCTTTGAGACATGAGGGAAAACCAGAGCACCTAGGGGAAATCCACACAGGTAGCACCAGAGCTCAGGATCGAACCCACATCCCATTAAGGCAGCGGCTTTATCTGCTATCCAATGGTGCCATCATGTCTCCGTAGTTCAGCTTGTTTATACAAAACAAGAGTAGTCCGAGAGGAGATTGTTATCAAACACAAGCTCATTAACACGATTGAACTGTTTAAATCTCTTTACTTTGGAGAATAGATTCGTAGAATCATAGATGTCTGTGAGATTGAAGGACGTGATTCAGACCATCATGTCTAGGTGAGACAAAAGGGGAATCCCACAGGCCTAAATTTCTTAGTTGGTGTGGTTTGGATGAACACAAGAGGGGACAAGGGAAAACAAAAGTGAGATGACAAGGGGTGTGAAGAAGCTCCCAAGAACATTATAAATCAACAGTTGTGAGTTGTAACTTACTCCCCAAACCTCACAGCTGTACTGGGTAGCCACAATCTTACTGAAGGGCAACACAGGCTCAAGGGGCCACAAGGCCTTTCCCTGTCATTATATTCCTTATGTAAATGGCTGACAGGAAGCTTTGACGAATTCGTTTTTGCTTGTCACCTTTCTGGTGCTCTTTTACCAACGTAAACTTATAGTTACTATCGTTTCCGCCCTGACGCCTGTTTCCTCTATCACACACTGATAGAGCTTCCTGCACTTGATCACTCACTTCAGCTTTGGATCTAAAACTTTGCCATCTGTGTTTTCACTCACTGTAACTATCTGGCTTCCCTGCCATCGAGTTTTGTTTACCTTTCTCCGATCATATATCGTGGCTGCCACACTCTCTCCACTCCCTACTTCAGCCAATGTCAATTGAGTTTTCCACCACATTACCCACTTCCTACTCAATCCCTCTGCCCCCTCTTGGTGCTCTATTCACTCTTGAGGTCTGAGCATCACCGGCAAAGCCAGAACTAACTGCCCATTGCAATTATCCTTCTGGTAAGTAGTGGGGAGCCATTTGAATGAAGAAGGTCCACGAGGGAGTATTTTCCCAGCAAGCCAAAACATTAATATTTTGGTTGGAGTCTGGTGTTACACATTGTCCAAAACTGGGTAATTTCCATCCGTGAGACTATTTAGTGGTTGGGTTCAGATATGAAATGTTTTTGTCCAGAGATCTGGTACATAAGTCCAGTAAGAACGCCGCTAGACCATTTCTCTCAAACCTCCTGTCAGTTCTCTGAGCTCTGGTTGCTACACTTTCTGGGAACATCTGATAACAAATTGTAACAATTCCCTTCAGTGGCAAATTTTGGGCACCTCCCTGATTTAAGAAAAACATTCATTTCCTTAGCCCTTCACATGACCACAGGGCACTCCAAGATGCATTGCAACCAATTATGTACTTTTTGAAGTGAGAAAAGACTGTAGCTAATCTGAGGAGAGAAACTCCCCCCAAGCTCAACGTAATATGATCAAGTCTTCTGTTTTGAGTGATCTTTGTGGAAGGATGAGCCTTGGCCAGGAGAGCAAGGATACCACACCTATTCCTCTTTGAAATAGCGCCAGCTTTCTATTGCATCGGTCCAAGGGAGTAGCGAGGGACTTGGATTAACATTCCATCTGAAGGACAACACTCTCTTGGTACTGCACCACAGTGCCAGTTTAGATGTTCACTCTTGGAGCAGGAATTAAACCAGAGGCAAGAATGCTGTTTAGTTTAGTTTCGTTTATCGTCACGTGTACAAGCTTTTGTTGCATGCTAACCAGTCAGCAGAAAGATAATACATGATTGCAATCGAGTCATTTACTGTGTATAGATACATGATAAAGGGATTAATGTGAGTAATGTTTAGTGCAAGATAAAGACAGTAAAGTCCAATCACAATTAGCCCAAAGGTCTCCGATGATCTAGATGGTAATTCAGGACTGCTCTGTTGTGAATCTGTGGAATTTTCTGCCACAGAAGGCAGTGGAGGCCAATTCACTGGATGTTTACAAGAGAGTTAGATATAGCTCTTACGGTTAACGGAATCAAGGGGTATGGGGAGAAAACAGGAATGGGGAACTGATTTTGGATGATCGGACATGATCATATTGAATGGCGATGCTGGCTCAAAGTGCTGAATGCACCTAGCTTCTATGTTTCTATGTTTCCAATGGAAGCAAGGTTGTTTTGTCTGATGGTCTGGGCTGCTTCTACAATTCTCACGTATTCCTTACCTATTTGATGTAATACTAGATCTCTCTTGGTCCACAGTTCTCCTCAATCGCTTGCTGTCTTGGAATACAGTTGATACTATATTGGCAGTGGGTAAAGCAACTGTTTTGGTTTATTTTCTAGAAACAAGAATAAAAGTGTACTGGAAATACAAGGATCTGCAGATGCTGGATCTTACATAGTACACAAAGAGCTGGAGTAATGCAACAGGTCAGGCAGCAGCTCTGGAGGAGAGACAACCTGAAGAAGGTTCCCCACCCAGAATGTCGCCTATCCATGTTATTCAGCGATTCTGCTTGGCCCGCTGAGTTACTCCTGCACTTTGTGTTCTATAAATGTGTATTGAAAGGTTCTACATATCAGAAAAGATTGAACAGCCTGGGGGTGTTTTTGCAAGAAATAAGAGGAGGTATTTGTGACTTGATGGAGATCTTAAAGGGTATGAAAGGGCTGGAGAAAGTAAGCATTGAGATGTTGGAACAAACAGGTTGACACCTTTCATCAGAACAAACTGGTAAGGCTGGTTATCAGTTGAATCCAATGTTGAGTGTCGAGGGCTTCACTATGCCCAGACAGACGTGGAGTAGATGATTCTTGGGCTTGCATTGAGCAGTGTAAGAGTGCATTATAAGAGCCCAACACAGAGAAGTTAGAGTGTGAGCAGGATGGTGAATTAAAATGGAAGCTCCAAGCCGCCATTGCAGATTGAATGGAGGTGTTCTGCAAAACAATTGCCAGTCTGTGCTTGGTTTCTTTAATATAGTGGAGACCCCTTCATGAGCACCAGACGTAATTCACTAAACTGGAAAAGGTACAAGGGAATTACTCTCCACCTGGAAGGACTGCTTGGCTCTCTTGACATTGGGAAAGCTCTTCATCCATGCCCACCACATCCATGCTGACCATTTTTTCATCCACAATTATCCCATCAAAAGCATTTCATATCCTGCGGTCCATATCCTTCAATGCTTTGTCTATTCAAGTGTCTGTCTAAATGCCTCTCAAGCACGGTAATTATATCTAAATTCACCACTTCCTCGGGCACCTTGTGGCAGCTATCAACTGTGTGAAAATGTACCCCTCAGATCCTCTTCAAATCTTATTGTTTTTGACACTTTTACCATGGGTTAAACATCTGATTATATACCCTTTAAGAATGCCTGTCATCATTTTACAGACCTTTACCAAGTCACTCAGCATCCTCTGCTCCAGGAAAAATAAGCCCAACCTATCCAATCATTCCCCATAAGTAAATTTCAATCCAGGCAACATCCTGGCAAATCTCTTCTGCAGGCAGCAGGGCAGATGGATGGATATTCAAGATATATGTGGGAATCTGCTAGATACTGTATGTGGATAGATTTGTGCTCACCAAGAATATAATGGGATCTTGATCCAAGCGAGTTTGTTTGAATTTGGATATAGACCAGCTCTGATCACAAGGGCCGAGTGGCCTTTACCTGTCACTTTGGGTAGAGTTCATTAAAGTAATATAGGACATATTTGTTACTCATGTCTTCCCTCTGAATCCTGGGTCAAGGGACATAGTAAAAGAGCGTTGGGAAGTATAGCATTGTTGTTAAAACCACAGAAAACGAACCAGACAGTCAACAGTTTCTGTTCTCTAACCGATAGCAAACCAGCTTCAACTTTATCAGTAGACTGAAAATTGGGTCCAAAATATCTGTGATGCAATCATAAATTCAACTTGTGAGATTCTTTTAGTTGCAGGAATTGACAATGAAACCATGATACAGTCGTGCCTTCAAATCTGTCTCACAGCTGTTTCCTCCGACTCTGCCTTTTTACAGTGGATCTTGATTCATGAAAGGCCGTTGATAGAAATCGTTAGAGACTTCAATCATCCAGCTACACGTGATCTCATTTTATCTTTCTTAACCTTTTTAAGCACACAGATCTCATGAAAAAAAACATACATTTTGGCTTAAGGAAACAGCAATCAACAGATATTATCCAGCTCAATACAAGGCAGTACAGTATGTCACTCACATAGTCCACCTGGATTAGTGCGGTTTCTCTTACACAAATGTTACACAGAATCCGTACGCTTGCATATTGTTTGTTATGCAATTGCCTGTTAGGCAACAGCTGATTGGAACCACTGTGTAATATCACCACTCATCTCTCAACCCAGGCTCTGTCCAGTAACAGAGGTAGGTTTGAATTACTGTTCCACTGGATAGCCTCACTGACAAGCTGGATGGAGCCTGCGCTTGGTGATGTGTGGAATGATATAAAATATATAGCCAAATCTTACATTAACGCTTTTGTTGCTCTCGCAATCTCAACCCATGTGCCTTTAAGCATTGTGCAATATCTTGATCTATCTCGAATGTCATTGACTTCATGTTACTTCACTTGGGCAGAATGTGAAAACAGTTACTCACTGAGACATCAATGCCAAGATAGAAGGCGGAAAATAGCAACAGACTGGACAGGATGCATTAAAATCAGTTTCCTGCTCAGTGATTTGTATCATTTGATGCGCCGTTCTATTGTGTATCTACTGCTGATGTCTACGCTAATTCTTTTTCATGTGATCCCATTCAGAAGGTTATTGAACCAGAGCAAATCGCAGCAGGAAATAGTCTACCTTTGTTGATTACTGCCGAGTGTATATACAAGGAAATGTTACTGTAGTGATACGAATTATTAAAAACTGACAGGCGGCTGGTTCATATAGTTTGCCCTACACCACGATGATCAGAGCATCTAAACTAATTGTTTATCTGATCAACCCCTGGCATAAACTCTCACACATCCTTCTCCCCCATACATGCCAGGACATTCAAAAGCACTGTAAAAGTTCAGACAATGAGGAAGGCACAGTGGCACAGCTAGTGGGGCCAGTGTCTCAGACTGTCAGAGATCCAGGTTCAGTCATAACTTTGGGTGCTGTCTATGTGGAGTTGGCGTGGTCTCTTTGTGATCACATGGGTTTCCTCCAGATACTCTAACTAGATACTCTTCCCACATCGTAAGAACGTGTAGGTTAGTAGTTTAATTGACTACTATAAGTTGTTCCTTGCGTCCAGGTGAGTGGTAGAATCTGGGAGAGGTGAGAATGTGAAGAGAATTTTTAACATAGGATTAATGTAGGTTTAATGTAAAATAGGTGGTTGATGGTTGGCATGGATTCAAAAGGCCGAAGGGCCTGTTTCTGATGTATCTCACGACAGGTCTATAACTATGAATGTTCAGCAGATCCTTCTCTCATTCTCTCCGTCGGGTGAGCAAATACATTTAAGGAGGTCATAGAGACAAGACTCTTGACAAGACACAAGTTCAAGTGCAAGTGAGTTTATTGTCATGTGTCCCTGATAGGACAATGAAATTCTTGCTTTGCTTCAGCACAACAGAACATAGTAGGCATTGACTACAAAACAGATCAGTGCGTCCATATACCATTATGTAAATATATACACACATGAATAAATAAACTGATAAAGTGCAAATAACAGATAATGGGTTATTAATGTTCAGAGTTTTGTCCGAGCCAGGCTTAATAGCCTGATGGCTGTGGGGAAGTAGCTATTCCTGAACCTGGTCGTTGCAGTCTTCAAGCTCCTGTACCTTCTACCTGAAGGTAGCAGGGAGATGAGTGTGTGGCCAGGATGGTGTGGGTCTTTGATGATACTGCCAGCCTTTTTGAGGCAGCGACTGTGGTAGATCCCCTCGATGGAAGGAAGGTCAGAGCCGATGATGGACTGGGCAGTGCTTACTACTTTTTGTAGTCTTTTCCTCTCCAGAGAGCTCAAGTTGCCGAACCAAGCCACGATGCAACCGGTCAGCAAGCTCTCTACTGTGCACCTGTAGAAATTAGAGAGAGTCCTCCTTGACAAACCGACTCTCCGTAATCTTCTCAGGAAGTAGAGGCGCTGATGTGCTTTCTTGATAATTGCCTCAGTGTTCTCGGACCAGGAAAGATCTTCACAGATGTGCACGCCCAAGGAAAGTGAAGCTCTTGACCCTTTCAACCATCGACCCGTTGATATAAACGGGACTGTGGGTCCCCATCCTACTCCTTCCAAAGTCCACAATCAGTTCCTTGGTTTTGCTGGTGTTGAGGGGCAGGTTATTGTGCTGGCACCATATAGACAGTTGCTCGATCTCTCTTCTATACTCTGACTCATCCCCATCAGTGATACGTCCCACAACAGTGGTGTCGTCAGCGAACTTGATGATGGAGTTCGCACTATGACCGGCTACCCAGACATGAGTATAGAGTGAGTAGAGCAAGGGGCTGAGCACGCAGCCTTGAGGTGCTCCCATGCTGATTGTTATCGAGTCTGACACATTTCCACCTCACTTTCTAAACAATTTAAGCTTCTACCTTTATAGAGAACTGCTTTAACTCCCTCTTGGTGGTGAGTCAGCACTCAGCACACGAGCCAGAGCTCACAATGACGACCTGATCAGCTCTGAGGTGGACTATTCTGCTCATAATATGAGAAATCTCAGCATAATCTCAGTTGCTGAGGGTGGTGAATCTGTGGAGGCCAAGTCAGTGGATATTTTTAAGGCAGAGATAGATAGATTATTGATTAGTGCGAGTGTCAGAGGTTTTGGGGAGAAGGCAGGAGAATGGGTTAGGAGAGAGAGATAGGTCAGCCATGATTGAATGGCTGAACATAAACTCAAGCTACTCATTTAAAGAATGCAGGGCAGTTCTCCAAGGTGGCCTGGGCCTCTGCTTAACCTTCCACAAAAAACAGTGAAAAATAACCAGATTATATGGTATCACAACACTGTTTGTGGAAGCTTGCTGTGTATAAATTGCCTGCCACATTTTCTATGTTACAATGACGAGTACAATCTATTAGATGTAATTCACTTTTGTACATCTTGAGCTTGTAAAAGATTCTAATGAATGCAAGTCTTTCATTTTTCCTAAACGTTGGAAGAATATGCAGGCCTTAATTACAGTTCATAGTGCCACCCGTTCTATAGAACATTAGTTCCAAAGAGATGCTTTGAATACTTGGATTATGCTTTCCAATTTTTTTGGAGGTTGGAGGATGATGGATTGAGTTGCTTTAAATAATTATTTATTAACCAAGTACATCAGACATACTCTTTCCTGTAATAAGAAATTCCATCATAGGGCAATACTAAAAATTAAACAAAGCTGATTAAAAACTGAAGCAATGAAAAGTTTATATAAACGGGTCCAGAAAATCTGCATTGTGTGGCAGATTTTAGATGCAGAAACAATTACAGGTGTTTAAGAGGCACCCACGACCAGAACGATGACTGAAGAACGGAACGTGCCCCGGTAGGCCCGACTCGCCCCACAGGCCTCCCAGGGGACCACGGAGAAGCCGGGCGGCTAGGTCTCATGGTCGATGAGCATGAGGGAGGAGGGGAAGGCAATGGGAACCCGGCGTGGGGGGGATCATCATGAAGAACAATGGGGACCTGACGTGGGAGCACCGTGAAGAGCAATGGGGACCCAGCGTGGGGGGAGTGGTGGGTGAACAAAGGGGGACCCGGTGTGGGGAATGGGGGGGGGGGGCACACTAGTATAGAATCCTCTGCTCAGGGGATAAGTCTGTGATTGTTTGTTCATTTGTTCCAGTGAAGGCACTGTGCACAAGGCAGCCACCCAGCAGTCGCTTGTCTTTTTCTTTGTGTTTTCACCTTCTAATTTCAAGCTTTTGGGTTCCATGTGCATTGTGACTGACGGCGAACAAATTTCCCTCCGGGGATGAATAAAGTTTTATCGTATCATATCGTAAAGGATATTAATTTAAAACATTGATAAATTCATGGATAAGAATTTTTTTATGGATGTACGGAAAGATCAAAAGCAAATTCAATGATTTGGATAACTTCTCAGGAGCAAGACTTCCCAAAGTATTTCCATTATCTACAAGGTACATGGTACAAGGCCAGGCGTATGACTGAATAATCTCCACTCGTGTAGTTGAATGAAGTTCCAACAGTACAGCACAGGAACAGGCCCATTACCCCTACACATGAACACGCACCCATAATATTACTAAATTCAAAAACACCATATGTTCTTTCCTATAAATGGCAGAACTAGTTTAGAAACATAGAAACATAGAAATTAGGTGCAGGAGCAGGCCATTCGGCCCTTCGAGCCTGCACCGCCATTCAATATGATCATGGCTGATCATCCAATTCAGTATCCTGTACCTGCCTTCTCTCCATACCCCCTGATCCCTACAACCACTCTCTGTGTGAAAAATGTTCCTAAAAGGTTCCTCTTCCTAAAACACTTCCCCCTTATCCTTAAACTGTGACCCCTTGTCCTGGACTTCCCCAACATCGGGAACAATCTCCCTGCATCTAGCCTGTCCAACCCCTTAAGAATTTTGTAAGTCTCTATGAGATCACCCCTCAATCTTCTAAATTCCAGCGAGTACAAGCCAAGTCTATCCAGTCTTTCTTCATATGGAAGTCGTGCCATCCCAGGAATCAGTCTGGTGAACCTTCTCTGTACTCCCTCTATGGCAAGAATGTCTTTCCTCAGATTAGGAGACCAAAACTGTACGCAATACTCCAGGTGTGGCCTCACCAAGACC
Organism: Okamejei kenojei; assembly: GCA_035221665.1. Lineage (NCBI taxonomy): Eukaryota > Metazoa > Chordata > Chondrichthyes > Rajiformes > Rajidae > Okamejei > Okamejei kenojei. The sequence goes on along the minus strand of CM069133.1, from coordinate 72,098,262 downwards.
CTGTACAACTGCAGTAGAACCTCCCTGCTCTTGTACTCAAATCCTTTTGCTATGAATGCCAACATACCATTCGCTTTCTTCACAGCCTGCTGCACCTGCATGCCTACTTTCAATGACTGGTGTACCATGACATCCAGGTCTCGCTGCATCTCCCCTCTTCCTAATCGGTCACCATTCAAATAATAGTCTACCTTCTTGTTTTTGCCACCAAAGTGGATAACCTCACATTTATCCACATTATACTGCATCTGCCATGCATTTGCCCACTCACCCAGTCTATCCAAGTCATCCTGCAGCCTCCTAGCATCCTCCTCACAGCTAACACTGCCCCCCAGCTTCGTGTCATCCGCAAACTTCGAGATGTTGCATTTAATTCCCTCGTCCAAATCATTAATGTATATTGTAAATAGCTGGGGTCCCAGCACTGAGCCTTGCGGCACCCCACTAGTCACTGTCTGCCATCCTGAAAAGGACCCGTTCACTCCTACTCTTTGCTTCCTGTCTGCCAGCCAGATCTCTATCCACATCAATACTGAACCACCAATACCGTGTGCTTTAAGTTTGTATACCAATCTCTTGTGTGGGACCTTGTCGAAAGCCTTCTGAAAGTCCAGATGCAACACATCCACTGCTTCTCCCTTATCCACTCTACTAGTTACATCCTCAAAAAATTCAATAAGATTCGTCAGACATGATTTACCCTTCGTAAATCCATGCTGACTTTGTCCAATGATTTCACCACTTTCCAAATGCGCTGCTATCCCATCTTTAATAATTGACTCTAGCAGTTTCTCCACTACCGATGTTAGACTCACTGGTCTGTAATTCCCCGTTTTCTCTCTCCCTTCCTTTTTAAAAAGTGGGGTTACATAAGCTACCCTCCAATCTTCAGGAACTACTCCAGAATCTAAAGAGTTTTGAAAAATTATCACTAAGGCATCTGCTATTTCTGGGGCTACTTCCTTAAGTACCCTGGGATGCAGCCTATCTGGCCCTGGGGATTTATCGGCCTTTAATCCATTCAATTTACCCAACACCACTTTCCGGCTAACCTGGATTTCACTCATTTCCTCCATCTCATTTGACACGCGATCCCCTGCTATTTCCGGCAAATTATTTATGTCTTCCTTAGTGAAGACAGAACCAAAGTAGTTATTCAATTGGTCTGCCATGTCCTTGTTCCCCATGATCAATTCACCAGTTTCTGACTGCAAGGGACCTACATTTGTTTTAACTAATCTTTTTGCGCTTCACATATCGATAAAAACTTTTTGCAGTCAGTTTTTATGTTTCCTGCCAGTTTTCTTTCATACTCCATTTTCCCTTTCCTAATTAAGCCCTTTGTCCTTCTCTGTTGGTCTCTGAATTTCTCCCAGTCCTCTGGTAGGCTGCTTTTTCTGGCTAATTTGTACACTTCATCTTTTTCTTTGATACTATCCCTGATTTCCCTCGTTATCCACGGATGTGCCACCTTCCCTGATTTATTCTTTTGCCATACTGGGATGAACAATTGTTGTAGTTCATCCATGCAGTCTTTAAATGCCTTCCATTGCATATCCACCGTCAACCCTTCAAGAATCAATTGCCAGTCGATCTTGGCCAATTCACGTCTCATACCCTCAAAGTTACCTTTCTTTAAGTTCAGGACCCGTGTTTCTGAATTAACAATGTCACTCTCCATCCTAATGAAGAACTCAACCATATTATGGTCACTCTTGCCCAAGGGGCCACGTACAACAAGGCTGCTAACTAACCCTTCCTCATTACTCAATATCCAGTTTAGAATAGCCTGCTCTCTCGTTGGTTCCTCCACATGTGGGTTTAGAAAACTATCCCGCATACATTCCAAGAAATCCTCTTCCTCAGCACCCCTGCCAATTTGATTCACCCAATCTATATGTAGATTGAAGTCACCCAGTATAACGGTTTTACCTTTGTTGCACGCATTTCTAATTTCCTGTTTGATGACATCCCCAACTCCACTACTACTGTTAGGTGGCCTGTACACAATACCCACTAGCGTTTTCTGCCCCTTAGTGTTTCGCAGCTCCACCCATATCGATTCCACATCCTCCAAGCTAATGTCCTTCCTTTCTATTGCGTTAATCTCCTCTCTAACCAGCAATGCTACCCCACCTCCTTTTCCTCTCTGTCTATCCTTCCTGAATATTGAATATCCCTGGATGTTCAGCTCCCAGCCTTGGTCACCCTGGAGCCATGTCTCCATGATCCCAACTTTATCATAATTATTAATAGCTATCTGCACATTCAACTCATCCACCTTATTATTATTCCTCGCATTGAGACACAAAGCGTTCAGGCTTGTTTTTACAACACTTTTGGCCCTTTTACAATTATGTTGAAAAGTGGCCCTTTTAGATTTTTGCCCTGGATTTGTTTTCCTGTCACTTTTCTTCTCTCTCTCTCTCTCTCCCTCCCTCCACCTTTAATAATTGCACTTTATTCTCAATCCTATGTGCTTGTGATGCCATTCAGTGCCATTCCTTGAAAGTGTGGTTATCATATCGAGTGATTTCATGTATTTTCCAATTTATGAACAAAATCAACATGGATGTCTGTAAAAATGGATCCCGTTCATTACATAGGGAAGGTCTGTATTCGGATTCAACACCATCCACAAACATACTGTAGATTCCTGGGATTATCAAGACCTACAAACGTTTTGGAATCTCAGTGTTGCTGGCAAGGCCAGCATTTATTGCCTATCCACAATTGCCGTTGCAGTAAGCAGCCTTCATGAACTGCCACGGTTCTTCTGATGTAGGTACTCCCATAGTAAGACAATATTAAAAAAATTGCTTGCGCTGGAAATCTAAAACAAAAACTGGAAAATCTTAACTCCTTAACTAGAGGGCAGTAGTTTGGGAGGTACTGTTGGAACAGTCTGGGGAAATTTACCACGTCAATGGTCCACACAGTGGCCACTGTGCGCTGGTACGAGAGAGAATTAATGTCTGGGTTGATTAATGTGCAATGACGGAGACAGGAAGAGTCTGAAGATGGATTTCATCCAGAACGTTCCTGAATTAGAGACTAGCAGACTACGGAGTCATGTGACATTCAACAATGTCCTCTTACAGAGAGATTTTGTAAAGTATTGAAGTCACCAAAACTGTCAAATTTCCCGAAGGATCCCCACAGTTTTACCAACTCTCCACCCCGTGAATTGTTCATAAAATGTTCCAACAGAGTTTGGATAAAATTACTGGGAACAGGAGCTGAATGGTAACTAGAGTACTCTATTCAAGAACACCTAGTCAAATTTCCTTCCTGAATTATTGACTTGATCTTGTGGGGCACCGACAACCTTAAGTTGGTTTCATATTTCTGATTAACTAGTGATAATATGTCCTTTAAAACCTTTAGCATGAAGGATTTGTGGGTATAATTAAACATCTGACACACCATTTTACAACAATAAAACTTTACAGGGATGATGGATTTAATAAAATCGTGCCAACTGAGAACAGGTGTATGGATATGATGGGAATGGTGGGATATGGATCAAGTGCAGGCAGACGAGATTAGTTTAACTTGGCATTATGTTCTGTATGACATTGTGGGCCGATGTGTTGTAAGGTTCCGTGTTCTATGTTCTAACATTAGCCTTATAAACATTTCTCACATTTTTCGATAACACCAGTGAATTGGAAAGACGTGCCTACCTATAGCACCTGCCACAACTTCAGACGTTTGAACCTGTTTCACAGTCCATTTATGGTTCAATAATGTATGAAATTCAGCTGTTTAACTGTGCACAGGAAGCTCCCATAGATAACAATTCAATGTTTGATTTTTGACGTTGGTGGTTGAGGGATAAATATCAGCTCATGACATTGGGAAGGACTTCCTCATTCTTTTTGAAAAAGTAATGCTTGAGATAATTTACATTTACCCTAAAGCACAGTTTAACATCAGACACAGAGATGCAGCAATCCCTTGAGACCGGTACTCCGACACTGCAGCATTGTGTCAGTCTGCACCTCTTAGACAGTATAACTGTCCTTCAGTGCTGGCTGTCCCACGGTGCAGCAGACCTTCAACGTTACCCTTCCAATAATGCAGCACTCAGTTGTTCCCCACTGACAGTCGAAGCCCCATCAGTGCTGCACTACTGTGCAGGAGGAAGGATCCATTGTGGCCCTCAAGAGGGAGTTAAGGGCTTGTGCCACTTAGGCGACTATTTAGGCGATTGCCAGGGACTAGTTTTAATGCAATTCACCTATGACAACCTACAACAGCAAAAATTGTCGCTACTGTCGCCGAACATTTTTCAACATGTTGAAAATGTTGCGGCAGTCGCCTGTAGTAGCCCAAAAAATCGCCTAAGTGGGACAGGCCCATAGCATCAGCGAATTGCACTGCATGGAACGAGGCCCTTTGCGCAACTTGTCCATGCCAACCAGGTTTTATAACTGAGCTAGTCCCATTTGCTAGCATTTAGCCCAAATCCCTCTAAATCCTTTCCACGTACCTATTTAAATGTCTATTAAACATCACCATTGCACCCACCTTTACAGTTTTCTCTGGCAGCTCGTTCCATATATGCATCACCCTCAGTGTGAAGAATTTGCCTCTCAGCACTCTTTCAAATTTTTCCTCACTCACATGAAAATTTTCAGAGACTGACATTTCCTTTTTACAGTTGAATGGATTGAAAAGGCAGGCTGCTCTTTACACAATTAATATTTTAGCACAAAAAAGGATACAAAGTATTGGAGTAACTCAGGGGATCAGGCATCATTTCTGGACAACATAGTTAGGTGATGTTTCGGGTCTGGACCCTTCTTCAGATTTAATTTGGTGGTGTGGAGGGCACGGTAGAAAGCTGGAAGCTATGGTAATTTTGCCTCACAGTGCCAGAAACCCAGGTTCGATCCTGACCTGAGGTGAGGTCTGTGTGGAGTTTGCACATTGAGAAAATGGGATAACAGAGGCTAACTAGTGTAAATGGGTGATTGATTCTCAGCATGGATTCAGTCGGCCGAAGGGCATGTTTTCATTCTATCTTTAAACTAAACTAAGTTGTGAATTGCGAAGTTAGAGGAAGGAATGTGGGTGGAAGGGGAGGGGCGATATTGATGTGTCCAGTTGAGGCACAGGGAAGAGAGGGGGGAGAAAGGAAAATGAGGAGGTAAAACACGGGGGGTGTCAGCAAGATTGATTGCTGCCTAAAATTGGAGAATTCAATGTCCATACTGTTGGGTTGTGCTACCCAAGCGGAATATGAGATGCTGTTCATCCAGTTTGTGTGAGGCCTCGCTCTGGCAATAGAGAAGGCCCAGGACTGAAAGGTCAGACGTGTTAAAAATGTCATCAACTGGGAGATCCAACAAGCCTTGTCAGACAGACTGCAAGTGTTCAGCGAAATGGTGAACAAGTATACGCTTGGTCTGGCCAATATACAGGAGGCCACATCAGGAATGCCAGATGCAGTAATGCTCAATGGACAAAAGTTCATTATTATCACATGTACAGATGTACAGTAAAATTCTGCTTGTTTGCATACGTTTCAGTAAAGTATTGCCTTATTCAGTATTGCCAAGGTATTGTCACACCTAAGCAAATTCCCAATTGGTACAAATTGCATAGAAATATTCTAGAACAAGAGTCACCATGTTTTGGCACCATTTTCCAAGTCTAAAGACCGGACTTTGTCTTTGCAAAGTCATTTTTCAAAGACCGCACGCTCAGTCTTCTGCAGCCTCGAACGATCCAGGCAAGCCCAGGCTGCTGCTGGGTCTCTTGCCACCGCCTCCATCCAGATCATACAGTGAACCATCTCCTCTCCTCGCCCAGCCACCTTCAGCCTTTGTGCCCCTGGGAAGCCTTCCACAGCCGGCCTTGAGGACGCAGCAGCTAAGACCCCGCTTCATACACTTATCGCCCCTTGCCTTTGTGTCCACTGTCACCGGCTCCCTCCATCCTCCTCTCAGATTCTACGGACCTCAGAGGATGAGGAGGGTCCGGCTTGGCAGCTCCCCTCCACAGGCCATGGCTCTCTGTAACTTCTGTCCAGCTGGGAGAACCTCCATACCTTCTGTCTGGCCATGCAACCCTCTCTACCTTCCATCCGGCCGGTTGCAGTAGATGAGGTCAGTGGAGGTACGTCAACCTCTATCTCACCTGGAAGGACTGTGGGGGTCTCTGGATGGAGTAGGCCTTTGCGGACTGAGCATGTGTTCAGCGAAACAGTGGCTGAGTATGCGTGGCCGCGCTGATGTAAAGCAGGACACACTGGGAACATTTGGTGCAGTTGATGAGGTTAGAGGAGGTGCATGTGAACCTCTGTCTCACTTGGAAGGACTGTTTTTTCATCTCTGGACTTTGGCCAAATGTCTGCCTATCTAAACCCTCCCTCCTCACCTCTATCCACCTATTACTTGCCAAGTTTTGTCCTGCCCCTCCTCTCATCCAGCTTTCATCACCCCACCCCCTCCCCCTCCCCCCCTCCACTACAATCAGTCTGATGAAGAGCCCCAACCTGAAATACACCTATCCATTTTCTCCAGAGAAGCTGCCTGACCCACTAAGTTGCTCCATCACTTTATGTCATTTTTTTTGGAAACAAGCATTTGCAGTTTATTGATTTCTACATTTTAATATTTTAACACAATGTTTATAATTAGTATCACTTGCGAAAGCCTCCACCTGCTGCAATGGTATAGTGCCAGCAGGGGGAGCAGCACTTAAATATCCTGGGCAGGTTAATTTGCGGATATTAACTGTGCTATGAAATTGTTGATAAGACGCCAGGAGATTTTAGTGCAGCTTTTGTTGCACAGCCTTTTTTAAATTAGAGCAAAAGGAGCCTGCTGAATGAGCAGAAATTTCCTCTAATTCAATATTGGAGTTGGCACAGTGCAGCACTGGTAGACCTGCTGCATAACAGCACCAGAGAACTGGGTTAAATCCTGACCTCGGGGGTTATCTATGCAGAGTTTGCATGTTCTCCCCGTGGGTTTCTACCAGGTGCTCCAGTTTTCTCTCACATCCTGAAAACATGCACATTTGTAAGATAATTGGCCTCTATAAAATTGCTTCTAATGCATTGGGAGCGTATGAGAAAGTGGGATAACATAGAACTAGTGTGAATGGGTGATTGATGGTTGGCATGAACTTGGTGGGTCGAAGAACCTGTTTCCATGCTGTATCTCTAAAACTAAAAACTAGATGGAAAGACTAAAGTGGTTACATTTCATGTTTCTCCCTTTCTCTAGGATGCCACACAAACACAAGTCTAGATTACATAATCCCATTTATGACAACTCTCTAGGCACCAGTATTATTCAAGTGATTGTTCACCCAATCCAAGATCAACATATTTCTCCTGACCTCAGTTATCAAATTGAACACAGTACACATCTTGTGCTCCAAGATGGGCTTTATATATCTGTAATATAATTGAAATGGTTCTAGAGCATTGGTCTATTTTCGCCTATTTGTCTCAGGGAACTTGATGTACATCCAACAGCAGCAGAGTTAAATTGAGATCAACACTAAATTGTCAGATGTACTTCGCTCAATAGGTAGACAGGGGCCTCCCCAGTGGGTCTTTGGGGGGAGAATAGCCAGAAGCCCCTGCACTCTGATAATATTCACTGAAGCCTCATGGAAATTACAAAGTGCCTTGAAGGTTCAATTAAATGTTTCAGTTCAGGCCAAAACAGTGCTAGAGTCAGACTTCACACTGTGCCAGGCTGAGTGGAGTGAAACCAATTTTCCAGAGGAATTCTCTTGCAGCACGGTTTTAGTCCTCGATCTCAACCAGCTTTCTGTGTTATCCTTCAACTTTTCCAATCTGCTCACCGTCAATGCATGAACAATGGTGTCACCAAATAGTATACGAGGCAGAAGGGCGCTGTTATAAGAACAACAGATTCAAGATTCAAGAACATTTATTTGTCAGGTGCAATATGATCTGGAACCATTAAATTCTTATTTGCCTGTAAGATCATATCCAGGGCAAATGACAAATAGGCGTTATTGAATCTTGAATATGGTGTTTTAAATGCAGAGTCCTTCCGCTTTGTAAACTATGTAGTGACACCGTTGTCCATACACAGGTGGTAGGTGGACTGGAAGAATTAAAGGATACGTTGATGGATGAAGGGAGCTATTTTCAGAATCAAAATAAGCAGAGTTGGCTCTTCTAACTCTCCCCATATCAGATGTACTTGTGTGACTTCATAGCTTCATAGCTGAGCCACGTTACATCAAACTATTTGGTTAGTATGGGCGTCAGAGATTATGGGGAGAAGGCAGGAGAATGGGGTTAGGAGGGAAAGATAGATCAGCCATGATTGAATGGCGGAGTAGACTTGATGGGCCGAATGGCCTAATTCTGCTCCTATCATTTATGAATTTATGAACATATGAATTTAAAGGAGACAGAAAACAATTTGGTGATTGGGTGAGGTGAAAAGGATTGGGAGGAGAATTTTGTGGAACACAAACCACAGTATGGACCAAAAGACCACCAGGGGCGCCGGGGAGATGGCCAGCCCTGCCGGCAGTCCGTTCGTTTTTTCATCTTTTGTTATTTTTAGCGTCTGTTAAGAGTTTGTTTTAATGTAATTCGGTTTGTTTTATGTGAGGGAAGGGGGGGGGGGGGGATCGGGGGAAACTTTTTTTCAAGTTCTTACCTTCCTGGAGATGTGATTGATTTTCGGATCACATTCTCCGGGCTCTGCGGCCTACCATCGCTGGAGCTGGGAGCCGCTTAGGACTGTCGTGAGCCCCACGCGAACTTAACATCGGAGTGGATCCCTTGCCTGTGGTCGCTCCCACTGCAGCCTGCGAACTTACCATTAAGGTCTCTGGAGAGGCTAGTCGGGAGCTCCAACGCCGCAGGAGGTTCAACCAGGCCCGACGCGAGGTTCAACCGCCCGCGCGGGGGAGCTGATAATGCCCCGATGCAGGAGTTGAATGCCTCAACGTGGAGGGCCCGAACACTGCTGACTATGGGAGTCAAGATCGTCCTGTCAAAGGAAGGCTCGAGGTCCCCGACCGAGGAAGAACAAAAGGAAGGCCTTGAACTTTATTTCGCCTTCCATCACAATGAGGAATGTGTAGGAGTCACTGTGGTGGATGTTCATGTTAAAATGTGTTTTTGGGTCTGTTGCTTTTAATTGTATGACCGACCTGGCCAGTGAAATTCCTTGTATGTTGCAAAACATACATGGTAAATACAATCTGATTCTGATTCTGTGCTGTGAATTTAATCTAATTAGAGATATTAGCATAATCTGTGCTCAATCAAACAACACAAAAAACCATTTAAAAAAAAACACAAAGTGCTGGAGTAAATGAGTGTGTCAGGCAGCATCTCTGGAAGACGTGGATAGGTGATGTTTCAGGTCGGGATTCTTCTTCAGACCTTTCTTCGTCCCAACCTGAAATATCACCACTTGATTTCACCTATCAATGTCCTCCAGAGATGCTGCCTGACCTGTTGAGTGACTCAGGCTCTTTTTTTGCAAATCAGAATTTGCAGTTTCTTGTGTCTCAATCTTATAATTAGGATAAATACAGTCAGCCTCAGTTTTGTTTAGTTTGTTTAGTATATTTTTGACACATGTAGAGGGACAGTGAAATGCTTTTTGTTGCACGTTTTGCAGTCAAAGAAAAGGCTATCCATGATTATCTGATAAAGTCAGATTAAAGATATTTCAAAGGTATCTGAGAGGAGATTAAGAAGAGCATATATTCTGTATGAAATGCTGCTGATGAAATAAAGATTTAAAAGAGTGGAGCGATAGTAATCTATGGTAGCAGATCCTCTTCAGAGACCAGCTGAGTTATTCCGGCACTTTGTGTTGTTTTTGGGAAATAGAGACGCCTGCCTCTGGCGCCATCTTGTCCATTTTTTACCTGCGGCGATCAAAAAACTGTAGATGCCAGAAATCTAAAATAAAAACAGAAAATACCGGAAATATTCAGCAGGTCTGGCCGGGCGGGCACAGTGGCGCAGCAGTAGAGTTGCTGCTTTACAGCGCCTGAGACACGGGTTTGATTCCTGACTATGCGGGCTGTCTGTTTGGAGTTTGTACGTTCTCCCTGTGACCTGCGTGGGTTTTCTCCGGATGTTCTGATTTTCTCCCATACTCCAAAAACGTACAGGTCTGCAGGTTAATTGATTTCGGTAAAAATTGGAAGTGTGGAGGATAGTGCTAGTGTACAGGGGGAGGGGCTGCTGGTTGGCGCAGACTCAGTGGGCTCAAGGGCCTGTTACCGTGCTGTATCTCTGAAGTCTAAAGTAAAGTCTAAAGCATCTGTGGGAAAAGAAACAGAGCGAAAATTTCAGGTCGAAGATCCGTAGTCATCAAACTGTTGAGAGGGTAGGGGACCATGGAGATAAGCTGCAAACAAGGCTATCTGGTCAATGAGTGAATGGGTGCCGTTCCCAGTCCTCTTAGTGCTTAAGTTCAGATAAAGCAGCCAAAGTTGCTTGCAGCATAGGAATAATTGTGGAAGGCATTTCTTTTGTTGTTGCTGGAGGAATAAGATGAGGAACCACGACACATGGGAATGAAAATCACTGCCCAGCTTCACAAACACAAAGGATGTCCTATTGGCCTCCGTTGACCCTACATTCCTTCAGTGCATTCAGCCCAGTGTCCGCCCATAGCAATTGATTCAGGCACAGCTTTGCCTCACCCTTCTCCTGGAGTCCATGATCTACACCGCCATCGTTTCACGCCATCCCTCTTGCAATCTTCCAGTCCCTCAATCCAACAAAACCACCACGTCACAGTACGCTCTAGCTCCATGGTGGTTGTGTGACAGGATTAGCAAACCTAAAGTCAGGATTTATAATGCAAGTGCCAACATAATGACTGAGGGATTCAGTGAATTACCTAGTGTGGCTTTTCCCACAGTGGAGCTCATCTCGTGTGCTCTCGATTCCTCCGAATCTCTCTTCTCCAAACCAGGCCAACCTCACTGATCCAGGGAGCCCTGAGTCATGCAGTGAACAGTGAACAGTGAGCAGTGGCTAGATCTTTGGAGAAGTAATGGTTGCTAAGGGCAAGACAGACTTGGCAGTAGCCGTGAAATCCCATGAGAAACAGTGGGAAAATAGCAAAGTTGTCAGCAGTTTCAAAAACACACATTAAAAAAAAATGTAATCAACTGACCTTACTCAAAAACACTTAAATAATTAAAAATACCTTAAAAAGTAATTAGAATAAATGTTGCTTACCTTTTTTCCCTGAAACATATACAATCCCCATCATTTAATTGGGTTTATTGATTCTGTGCAGGTCTAAGCAGGAGCAGACTCCAGTAAATAAATGCTGGGAAGCCTCGGTAAGCTGCTGTTCCAGCAATGGAGAGCCTGTCAGCACAACAAAACATGGCTGTTGCCAGTGGTCAGTGCTTTTTTCATGTCATTTCTCATCTTTACACATTTTTCATCTTCACGGCAGAGTGGCTCAGCTGGTAGAGCTGCTGCCTCACAGCACCAGAGACTTGGTTCGATCCTGACCATGGATGCTTTCTGTGTGGAGTTTGCACACTCTCCCTATGACCACGTGGGTTTCCTCTGGATGCTCCAGTTTCCTTCCACAGCCCAGAGAGTGTGAGTTTGTAAGTTAATTGGCCTCTGCAAATTGCCCCAGTGGATGAGAAAGTGGGATAACATAGAACTAGTGCGATTATGTGATCGATTGTCGGTGTGGACCCGATGGGTTAAGATGCCTGTTTCTATGCTGTATCTCTGAACTAAATTAAATACGACTATCCATTGAGTCTAATTTGAGGAAGGACATTCCTAATTTGAAGATGGACATTCTTGCTATTGAGGCAGTGCAGCGAGGTTAATTCCCGGGATGGCGGGACTGTCATATGCTGAAAGAATGGAGCGACTGGGCTTGTATTCACTGGAATTTAGAAGGATGAGAGGGGATCTTATAGAAACATATAACATTATTAAGGGATTGGACACACTCGATGCAGGAAACATGTTCCCGATGTTGGGGGAGTCCAGAACCAGGGGCCACAGTTTAAGAATAAGGGATAGGCCATTTAGAACTGGGATGAGGAAAAACTTTTTCACACAGAGAGTTGTGAATTTGTGGAATTCTCTGCCTCAGAAGGTAGTGGAGGCTGATTCACTGGATGCATTCAAATGAAAGTTAGATAGAGCTCTTAGGGCTAGCGGAATATAGGAATATGGGGAGAAGGCAGGAACGGGTACTGATTGTGATCAGCCATGATCACATTGATTGGCAGTGCTGGCTCGAAGGGCCGAAAGGCCTGCTCCTGCACCTATTGTCTATGTATCTATGTATCTAGCCTGGCTGTCGAAGAACCCAATCCTTGTGATTTATTCTCTCTTACAATGCCCATCAATCACATCCAATTCTGCTACCACCCTCCCATAGTCAGCAGCAACTTGATTGACCAGCGTGTCTTTGGGATGTGAGAATAAACCAGAGCATTGGGACAGAGAGAATGTGCAAACTCCACACAGACAGCACCTGAGGTCAGATTGCTGGAGCCATCAGTCTGTGCATCAGTGTGCAGCCCTGTTTCTGGACTTCTATATTTGTGTGGGAACTAACCAACGTACACACTGGGAAATGTAGAACTTCCAGCAAAACCCAGCAAAATCCAAACCAATAGATCAGGAATAAAAATTCAGAGGAAGGGAAACTGTTGTACCAAAAAAACCCAATCCGGTTCAATAATGTGTTTTAAGGAAAGTGATCCTAACCTGTTCTGAGTTGTATGTGATTCCAGGCCACAGCAATAACTTCTCAAATGGCCTAGCGAAGTACTCACTTCAAGGTGAATGAGGAATTATACACGTTGGCCTTGCCAGTGACGTCCTCATTTCATGGATGAGAAGTTCTTCTGCTGCTGCTTCTCCCTCTCTGATTTTTAAAAGCCACCTCACAACCATGCCCTTGTGCTAACTTCCCATCACTGACTCCTCTTTTCATTTTGCGAAATAATTCACTTGCCAATTCATTCATCGGTCATTTTATTGTTCTTATGTTAAATATGTCATTTAAATGCAGGTTGCTATTCAAATTGTGCGCAAAACACTTGAAAATGTTCAATTCATTTGGGTCTCTGCCTTCAGAAGGAAAATAAATAAGGAGAGAAAATGAAAGGGAAAGATAAAACTCAACTCCCAAATGTTGAATGTTTGGAGCTCTTATTCACTCTCGCTGTATGGGCAGCATTCTAATATTCCTTTTTTAAACTGTATCAGCCTCTTAATTTACATGCCTAGAATAATAAGATGCAAGAAAAAGTTCAGACCATTACATGTGATGCCACATCAAGGATCTACTCCAATTAGATTACATTATCTTTCTATTTTAATTGATGAATGTCAACCTGTGGTTTGCAGTTTGAAACTGGATGATCATAAGTGTTAGTTATAGCATTTTGTTGCATATAGTATTTAGCTGAAGTAATTTTTGATTATATATTTTCTTATAACGGCATACAAGGTGGCCGAAAGGACACAAAATGCTGCAGTAATTCAGTAGGCCAGGCAGCATCTCTGGAGAACAAAGATAAGTGACCTTTCGGGTCAGCATCCAAAACATCTCCTGTCCATGTTCTCCAGAGATACTGCTGAGTTACTCCAGTACTTTGTGTCCTTTTGTGTAAAGCAGCATCTGCAGTTCCTTGGTTCTACACAAGGAAGCCATTTGGGGCAGATGGGTCCCATGGAGAAATCTCATCAGACCCATTCCCCTTCTCCTTATGTGTCTATACCCCTACAAGTTATTCTCTCACATACATGCCCATCAGCTTGATTATTTTGGCATTAAATCATGCCAACAGATGAGTTAAAGTAGTCAGAACACCTTTTGGATATGAGAGCAAGCAAGAACACCCAGCAAAGCACATGCCACCAGAGTGCAAGGTAAAAACTTTGCACAGATGACACCTGAGGTTAGGATCAAACACAGGTCCCTGCAGTCAAGTGTAGCAACATTGACTGCTGCATCACCATGTTACCGACAAGTTACTGTCAAAGAAAACAATATAGGAAGATTGACAATCAAAGACAACTTCACCATGGGTGACACACTGGTGCAGCTCGAGGAAATGTTGCCCCACAGCGCTAGAGAACTGAATTAAATACTGACCTTGGGTCATGTCTCTGTGGATTTTGTACATTCTCCCTGTGACTGCATGGGTTTCCTCTGTGCGCACTAGTTTCCTCCCCCATCATATAGAAATGTAGTTTGGTGGATTAATTACCCAATGTGATTGTCTTATGTGAGCGGGTGAGTGGTATGATGTGGGCAAGTTGATAAGAATGTGAGGAGAATTTTAAAAAAAATGGTGGTTAATGTAGGAGTAGTAAAAATTGGTGATAAAGGGACTGTTTCCATGCTGCTTCTTTTTAAAGAATTCTATGATTTGGAGATTGAATAGTTTCTCCACTTGGGCCAAACGCCAAACCTTATTTACCACTGATACAGGAAAAAGAGTGCTCCAGCAAATAGCTTCAAAGTCCAAATATAGATGTGTAGTATTATAAACAAGACAGGTTATGTATTGCGGAATTCATGCATAGAGTAGGCCCACAAATGAAAAGATCTGGGTAATATTCTCTGAAATTTGAGAACTGACAGGGCCAACATATAAAACACATGAAAGATGTTGACATCTTGTTTTCTGGCTGTAGAATGTAAAATGAAAGGGCATTGGTCTCAGGATAAGGGGTAAGCCTTTCTGGGTGTGAAATTGAAGTGGATTTTTCTCACCCAGAGGCTTGTGAATCTTCAGGGTTTTCTACATCAGAATGTTTCATCACTGAGTATATTCAAGACAGAAACAAATAAAAATCTTGGAAATTAAGGGAATTAGGCAATGTTGTGTTGATGCAGGAAAGGGAGAATTAAATGGCAAAGATGGTTACCTTATTTTAAATTCATCTCTAGGTTTAGCAACTGCTCATTTATCCACATTTTGATCTGCTATTCACCAATAACTTTTTTTATCTGCGCAAACTCTGATCACCAGTCAGAATCCTTCCGTCCCTCCATTTCCAATTATCAGGCCATCTATTACTGACTGCTAAGCCATCTTCATTGACAATCTGCCTAAACCCTCCCTTCACCATGGTAATTTGCTCAACAATCCCATTCACTCAGTGCGTTGTGGGTGTTTGAAATGGCCTGTCAATTGAGGTAATTGAGGCAGGTACTAAAACAACATTTAAAAGTCATTCGGACAGGTACATGGAGAGGAAATGTTTCGAGGGAACTGGGCCAAACACGGCATATTGATTGGCATGGACAAGTTGGGCTGAAAGGTTTAGTTATTAGTTTAGTTTAGAGAGACTGCACGAAACAGGTCCTTTGGCCCACCGAGTCCGCACTGACCAGCAATCCTCGCACATTAACACTATTCTACACATGCTGGTGACTATTTACACTTATGTGGGAAGAAACCGAAGATATCGTAGAAAACCCACGCGGTCACGGGGAGAATATACAGTCAGCACCCGCAATCAGGATCAAACCCGGGTCTGGGCCACCGTGCCTCTGGGCCGCGAAGGTCTGTTTCCATGCTGTACGACACTACGACTCTAATCCCCATCACTATCGGCCCAATGCATCACACAATCACGCATGATCCCTCACACTGACTGCACCTTTCACTGTTATTGCCCATTCACGTATGCCGTTGCACAATTTCACTCAGGTATCCCCCAAGAATAATTTGTTCACCAGTTGAGACATATGCACCGGACCTTTGTGAATCTCTGAGGTAGCTGGGACTCTATTGAATGCAGGAACATACTCAAAGGCAGAAAGGTCAAATGCTATTCCTAGAAAATAAATAGAAAAGAATACTGAATATATAACAGATGCAAATAGAATTCGTATTCTCCCAACCCGCCTACTGACCCACAGGTAACAGCGTTAACCATATGATGACAAAAAGGAATCACTTTTTATGTTGCTAAAGTATTCTCTGTCTGGTGAATGTATGTTAGAACGTAATTATGGAGCTGCTTTGAATTGCCACAATTTGGACGTTTTTCAGGAGTAGGAAAGATGTATTTTAATAGAACCTGTCCGTTTTCTGCTTGCAGAAATGTCCAGAATTTATACTAACATCAACAAAAATTCATACAAAAGGCAGTGGTTGTTTTGAATTGATTCCTGTTGGATGACAGCAAATGGTGTGATGAGAATGGGATTCTTCAACGGTTAAGGAGCACACAGGATTCAATAATTGCTAATCTGCAACACTGGGTTCAGTTAGATTAGAGCCAAGCATCAGATGAAATTCTATAATTGTAAAAATCTCATTGCTTTTGGTAAACTGTGAAGAAAATGACCTGGCTGCCAACAAAGAGGAGCATTCAACAGAAATAGAATCAGTAGAATGTGTTGAAGGAGAGAGGGAAGGTCAGATAATCACTATGGACCTATTGTTGCTACAGAGAGTTTCTGTCAAGTAGAGAATTTTCATCAATCTATTCATTCAGAAGGCAGAAGGGATCTGTTGTTTTTTAATCACTAGGAGGTGCCTTGAGGCAGCTTGGAGGCATCCTGTTCAAATTTATAATATATCAGCAACAGCGTCTGCTTCAAGTTTCAAGCATTTAGTAAAGTATATAAGATCCTGAGCTTCACAAATAAAGGCAGCGTACAGCAGCAGAGATATTATGTTAGTTCATGAAACACTGGTTAGGCCTTGACGAGAGTACTGCACTCATTTCTGGTCGTTGCACTGGAGGGAGGACATAAAGGTGTGAGAGGGGTTCCTGATTCGATTAACCAGATTGGTTTCAGGGATGAGGGATTAGACTGAAAAAAGATGGGGTTGTTTGTCTTAGAGTGAAGAAGGTTAAGAGGTAAATTGATAGAGGTGCACAAGATCAGAGGAGGTTGAAAGGGGGTAAGTCGAGCTAAGCTGTTGGCATTGGAGGAATTCATAAGGATTGAAGAGATCAGTTGCAGAACAGGGCGATCTGGAGTACAGGTGAGTACAGCTGAAAGTGGTGACTCAAGTGGACAGGGTGATGAAGAAGGCATTTGGCATGCTTGCCTTTCATTGGGAAGGGTATTGAGCACAAATGTAATGACATTACGATAACATCCTGATGCAGATGTACGTCGTTGGTGAGATCACACTTGGAGTACTGTGTGCAGTTCTGATCACAGAGCTATAAGTAGGATGACATTGTTAGAAACAGATCCTGAAGAAGAGATTCACCAGAATGTCATTAGGAATTGTGTGCTCGAATGATGGGGAGAGTTTGGATAGGCTGGGACATCTTTTGTTTGAGCTGAGGGGAGACCTCAATGAGGCGTACAAGATCACGAGGGGCAAAAAATGCTCAGTCATTTTCCAGGACAGAGGATTCTAAAACTAGAGAGCATAGGCTTAAGTTGAGAGGGGAGATATTTAAGTCTGTATCTGGAATGAGCTGCCAGAGATAGCTGTAGGAACAGATACAATTACAACTTGGCATTGGAAAAAATATGAATAGGAAGTGTTGAGGGATATGGGGCAAATGCCATCACATGGGACTACCCCAGAGTGCCAACCTGATCGGCATGGACAAGGTGGATCAGAGAGCCTGTTTCTGTGTTATATAGTACCATGACTCTATGACAGGGGGCACAGATTTAAAGCACAAAGTTATAGGGAAATATAAGTGGAGAGTCTGGAATATACTGCCTGTAAGGATGGAATAAACAGTCAGTCAGGTATTTCAACAGGGAACTGGCAGAAAATTGGGGGAATGTGAACTGCAGAGGCACAGGGAAGGAGGAGAGTGAGAACGATTGGATTGCCCTACAAAGACAAGTGACTTTCCCATTAAAATGATACCGCAACATTGAAACAGTCCTTGTGTTTTATTATAGTGCTTTTCCATAACTCGGCGTAAGCTTTGGCTCAGTGGACAACCAATGTCTGGACATTGAGGGTTCAAGTCCCATTTTAGAAGTTTTAGACTGATCCTCCAAATGCAGGTTTGAGACTGTCCTATACTGTCAGACCCAATCTTGGGGTTGAGATAAAGTAATATTTTGCCTGCTGTCTGACATGGATGCTAAAGGTCCAACAACATTATTTCCAGAATTGAGTATCCAGAAGATACTCAACATTTTTTTATATTCCAGATAACAACATACATTAGTATAGTGTATTCAATGTAACAAAACATCCCGGTGTTTTTCACAGGAAAGGTATCAAACTAAATTAAAAATAACATACAAAGGTACATTTGAACAGATGACCAAAGTCATTCAAAGAAGGGAGTCTAAGAACCATCCTAAAGCAGGGAGATCTTTAAGGACCACCCTGAAGCAAGAGATGGGACAGTTTGAGGAGAAAGCATCAGAGCACAAAGTCAAATGGATTGATTGTAATCATGTATTGTCTTTCTGCTGACTGGTTAGCAGGCAATACAAGTTTTTCACTGTACCTCGGTACACATGACAATAAACTAAATTGAACTGAACTTGTCAGTTAAAGGCACAACCACCAGTGAAGCAATGGTTAAAAATACAGTGGCTTGCAAAAGTATTCATACCGCTTGAAATTTTCCACATTTTGTCACGTTAAAACCACAAATGTAAATGTATTTTATTGGGATTTTATGTGATAGACCAACACAAAGTGGCGCATAATTGTGAAGTGGAAGGAAAATGATACATTGTTTTCAAATTTCTTTACAAATAAAAAATTGAAAAGTGTGGCGTGCAAAAGTATTCAGCCCCCTTTACTCTGATACCCCTAAATATTATCCAGTGCAACCAATTGCCTTCAGAAGTCACCTAATTAGTAAATAGAGTCCACTTGTGTGTAATCTAATCTCAGTATAAATACAGCTGTTCTGTGAAGGCCTCAGAGGTTTGTTAGAGAACATTAGTGAACAAACAAAGTTCCGTGGGCATCATGGAGCCCAAGGAACACACCAGACAGGTCAGGGATAAAGTTGTGGAGAAGTTTAAAGCAGGGTTAGGTTATAAAAAAAATATCCCAAGTTTTGAACATCTCACGGAGCACTGTTCAATCCATCATCCGAAAATGGAAAGAGTATGGCACAACTGCAAACCTACCAAGACATGGCCGTCCACCTAAACTGACAGGCCGGGCAAGGAGAGCATTGATCAGAGAAGCAGCCAGGAGGCCCATGGTAACTCTGTGGAAGCTGCAGAGATCCACAGCTCAGGTGGGAGAATCTGTCCACAGGACAACTATTTGTCATGCACTCCACAAATCGAGCCTTTATGGAAGAGTGGCAAGAAGAAAGCCATTGTTGAAACAAAGCCATAAGAAGTCTTGTTTGCAGTTTGGCACAAGCCATGTGGGGGACTCTGGTCTGATGAGACCAAAATTGAAGTTTTTGACCTAAATGCAAAATGCTATGTGTGGCAGAAAACTAACACTACACATCACCCTGAACACATCATCCCCACTGTGTAACATGGTGGTGGCAGCATCATGCTGTGGGGATGCTTTTCTGCAGCAGGGACAGGGAAGCTGGTCAGAGTTCTTGGGAAGATGGATAGAGCCAAATACTGGGCAATCTTGGAAGAAAACCTGTTAGAGTCTGAAAAAGACTTGAGACTAGGGCGGAGGTTCACCTTCCAGCAGGACAATGACCCTAGAGCTACAATGGAATGGTTTAGATCAAAGCATATTCATGTGTTAGAATGGCCCAGTCAAAGTCCAGACCTAAATCCAATTGAGAATCTCTGGCAAGACTTGAAAATTGCTGTTCACAGAGCTCTCCATCCAATCTGACTGTGCTTGAGCTATTTTGCAAAGAACAATGGGCAAAAATGTCAGTCTGTAGATGTGCAAAGCTGGTGGAGACATACCCCAAAAGACTTGCAGCTGTAATTGCAGCGAAAGGTGGTTCAACAAAGTATTGACTCAGGGGGGCTGAATACTTTTGCACACCACACTTTTCAGTTTTTTATTTGTAATAAAATTTGGAAACCATGTGTAATTTTCATTCCACTTCACAATTATGCACCACTTTCTGTTGGTATATCACATAAAATCCCAATAAAATACATTTACGTTTGTGGTTGTAACGTGACAAAATGTGGAAAAGTTCAAGGGGTATGAATACTTTTGCAAGCCACTGTAGGTGATGATCATTATGATAGAACTGGGGAACCACTGAGATCTTAGACATGATGAAGATGAAGGAGGACTAAATTAACATTAAATTGAGAAAGCTATGTTTGATTGGAACTGGGAGTGACATGTTAAGTGTGTCATACTGTTATTTTCACTCTCATGAAATATTACTTGAGAAATAAAATAATTTTGAAATAAAGTAGCTTATGATCATTTCAGGCCACAGTCGAATAAGATAAATATAAGATGGTGATATTCCAAATATCAATTGAAAAGAGCATCAAAGGTACTCGAGGGAAATACATGAAAGGAGAGGTTATTTTTCTGAACATAATCAGACCAAGATGCTAGATGCTGAAGGCAGCAATTACAAGCTGAACGCATTGCAATAATTTCTGATGAAAGGTTGAAAGTCTATCCTTGGTAGGAGTAACTCTTGCTTATATTAACATTGCTTC
Source organism: Okamejei kenojei (assembly GCA_035221665.1). NCBI lineage: Eukaryota > Metazoa > Chordata > Chondrichthyes > Rajiformes > Rajidae > Okamejei > Okamejei kenojei. Next base: position 72,077,689 of record CM069133.1, on the reverse strand, counting down.
ACATAGTAGAAAAGTGTTTTTGCCCAAAATGTAAACTTTTTGTCAACATTAATCAACAAGCAAATATATACAGACAATACAGGAAGCAGAAAATGTTTCAGATTGCTTCACATAAAAATTCTGTCTACAATAGCCTCAGCACAAAGGTTGAGAAGAGCAAATGGCTGAGGATGCTGGATGTCTGAAATAAGAAAGATGTAGAGTCCATAGGCGTAATTTTTCCTTTTGGAACGTTCTCTCCTCTCCTCTTTCTCTGCATCTTAAAACATGTTTATCTCCAACTTTTCCCAGATCTGATAATGGTCATTAACCAAACAATGTTTACATTGCTTTTCCTTCCACAAATTAATGTTTAATGTTTTATGTATCATTCTTAACTGTCACTGTATGTCATGTTGTCACGTGGGTGGAGCACCAAGGCAAATCCTTGTATGTGAATACTTGGCCAATAAACTTATTCATTCATTCAAATGCTGCCTCACCTGCTGAGTGTTTCTTTGAATTCTGCTTTTATTTAACAATTTCTATTGAGGTGGCATTTCAATGTAGTAAAATATTCCTATGTGCTTTGCAAGAATGTTAATATAAAATGTTGTCACCAAGTCATATAAGAAGGTAGCAGCTATTTAATGAAATGCCTTAACAAAATGCTAGGTTTTAATAAATCTCAGATTAAAAAGAGACAATAAGGGAGAATTCCAGACCTCAGGGCCTTTTGCGTTGATCAAGAAGCCACAGTCACTGGAATACTTTATAAAGAGCTTTGTGGTGGAGCTTTATCCATGTGCGAGAGATTGCAAATAGACGATGAACTGATTTGAAGCAAGAATTTTAAATCAAACGATAATTGTGAACCAGTGAATTTAAAAAATCCCCTCTAACTCCTTGAATGCAAAATTCACGGTTGTAACTCCAATACAATATTTACGGATGTCCTCCAACAGAATGTGCAAGAATTTCATTGCACATTCAAAGCAATGAAAGAATTTCATTGTCCTATTTGGGGCACATGACAATAAACTTTTTTGACTCTTGACTTGACTTGACTAACTTTTTGATAGGATGTTAAACCAAAGTCTTTTATGTTCAGAAACGAAAACAGAAAATGCTGGAGACATGCAGCTGATCAGTCAACACACACAAACAAGGAACCGTCAATGTTTTGGTTTTGTGATCTTTCAACAGAATGGGCAAGAGAGAGATGTATGTTAGGTTTCAACAAGAGAGAACGTTTTGGAGGGATGAGTAGAACAAAGTGGATGTCTATGGTAAGACAAAATGAAATAGCTTAATGGCAGAAATTAATGATTCAATGATACCTTATTGTCACATGAAACTAGCTACAGTGAAATTATTTGTTTTTGCATACAACACACAAAGTACGCAAAGAGGCACCATGTATCCAGTGCCAACAGTTACAAAATACCAAAGGTCCCTCTTAGTTCTCGATTCCCCCCGCACCTGTTCCATCAGATTCCTCCTTGTTCTTGGCAGTTCACCCCACCGTTACTATAACATTAAGCTTCTATGCCTGTGTAATGAGTTGTTAAAGGTAAGGTTGTTGGACCTGCCCAGTGGGCTAGATTTACGTGAGTAGGATAAATTAAACTGAGTTAATATGATACAAAAGCAGAAAATAAAATATTTCAGGTAAACTGATGAAGCATCTGTGGAAAGATCAACAATCAATGTTTCTGATGAAAAACCTTTACATGATATTTCCAACACGAGAGATTTCTTTGAAGAGGAGCCTGGGAATTCTCCCAATTTCTTGGTAAAAATTCATCCCTCTAAAATATATTGAGAAATGATCAGTGCAATTAGTCAGAAGTCATTGCATGAAAATTGGTTTCTGCGTTTGCAAAATGATAACAGAAGCCACATTCCCAAAGTATTTCATTGGCAATAAACTGTTATTGGACATCATGGGGTTGTGAAAAGAGCTACAGAAATCCAACTATCTGTTTTATTAAAGCCAGCAGTGAGGAGAACCATACTCCCCTGCAACTTGATGAAAACAAATGTCTGATGGAATTACTATTGTACAGATCTTAGTGAAATAAAGAATGACTAACTTAATTACATCTATGGCATGGCAGTCTCACTGTAACAGAGGCCTTGGGAGAGTCACAGTTTATGGGTTATAATGAAGCATTATAACTCGAGTCAAAGAACAGAATAGAAAATGTGCATGGAAACAGTTGGGGATTACAATTGTTTTTACAGAACCAGTGTTAATAGTAACTCAGTGAGTCAGGCAGCACCTCTGAAGGACATGGATAGGTGACATGTTGCTTCAGGACCCTTCTTCAGATTGATTGAAGTGGGGGAGAGGTCAGGTGGGGCAAAGCCTGGCAAGTGATAGGTGGATAGAGTTTTGTTGATTGGCAATGAACAAATAAATGAAAAGTAGACCAAGGGTAATAAAAGGGGGAGAAAAGGAGACAATAGGGTGTTGATAAGGAGAAAAAATGAGTAAAAGGTGAAGCTAGGGGTTAGGAACAGGTGGAAAGGGACAGGGGTGGGATAGTGGAAGAAAATGGGTGAACGTTGGGGCCAGGAAAGAGAAGGGGGGGAAATAAAGAGTAATAAATAGGCGTGTTGTTACATAAAAATGGAGAATTCAATGTTCATACCATTACATATTAAGCCTTGCAAATGGATATGAGGTTCCCCTTCTACAGAGTGCAAGTGGCTTCAATCTGGCAGTGGAGAAAGTCCAGGACTAGAAAGTCGATATGGGAATAGGAAGGGGACCTAAATCGGTTAGCAACTGGAAGATCCAGCAGACTAGGCAGACAGAGCACAAGTGTTCGGCAAAATGATTACCTAGTCTACACTTGGTCTCACAGATGTAAAGGAGGCCGCATCTGGAGCATGGATTGAGGTTAGAGGAGGTGTATGTGAACCTCTGTCACACATGGAAGGGCTGCTGGTGTTGCTGGATGGAGGTGTGGGAGAAGGCGTAAGGATAGGTGTTGCATCTCTTGCAGTTCCGGAGGAAATTATCTGGGGAGGGGGCAGTTTGGGTGAGAAGGAATGAGTGAACCAAGAAGTTGCAGAGAGAGTGGTCTCTACAGAAAGCGGAAAGGGGTGGGTAAGGGAAGATATAACTAGTGGTGGGATCATGTTGCAGATGTTAGGTGAAAGGTTTTCAGATATTTCTATCCAATAGCCCTCACTGCTTAAATTACTAGCAGGTTCTGAGCCTTGTAGACCAAGATCGCTGCTCAATGCCAGATCTCAAACGATTGAGTCAATCTCTGTTAAATTGGGAGCAGGAAGACTACACTGCTCATTGCACCAAATTGGATGGAGTTTGGCAAAGATCCTCAACCCTATATGCTAGCTAAGCAAAGAAAGGAGTGCATTTTTTTAGTACTTTTCACATCCCTTTTGAGAAAACGTGAAAACATTTTACAAAGTATTGTCACATAATAGATACACAGCTTGATTGTAATCACATATAGTCTTTGACTAGATAGCACACAACAATGCTTTTCATTGTACCATAGTACATATAACAATAATAGGCTAAACTAAACTAAACTAAACCAAACCAAACCAAGGAGTTAAAACTCAGTGTCCAGGTATAATTGTGCTAAAGACATGACCTGAAAAGGAAGAGGTATGTTTCTATAGTCTTTCAGAACATCCCAAAGCACTTCATAGTTAATAGGTATCTTTGAAGAATAATTTCCTTGTAAATTATGAAATGTGACAGCTAAATGGGCACAGTAACTTGCCAGCAATGGCATTGAGGCAATAGAGTGCTGTATTTAGTATCAGCCATTACTTCGATAGGTGCTGAGTCAAGTGATTAACTCTTCTCTGGGATGCAGTAATTGTCCTGAGTGGCCCTCACAGCAGTCATGTTGTGCTGCAACTTCTGTGTCTATTTAGTTCCTCTATAAACTATTCATTCATTCATTCATTCCTCTCCCAGAAGTTCAGATGAAGAAAAAGAACATAGACATTACACTGGCAACAAGGACTCCAAGATCTCTCTGCACATCAATGCTGTTAAGGGTCTTGCCATTAAGGGTCTTGACATATTCCCCATCCTTACATTTAACCTCACAAATGCAACACCTCACACCTGCTTGGGTTGAACTCCATCTGGCATTTCTCCATCCATTTCTGTAGCTGATCTATATCCTGCTGTATCATCTGACAACATTTTTCACCAACTACAATTCCAATTTTGGTGTTGTCAGCAAACCTACTCACCAACCCATCCACATTTACGCCTCAGTCATTTATATATGTATCACAAAACAGCAGAGGTCACAGCACAGATCTCCATGGAACTCCACTGTCGCAGACCTCCAGCCAGAATATCTACCTTCCACCACAACCCTCTGTCTTCTAAGTATAAGCCAGTTCTGAATCCAGACGACCAAGTCAAGTGAATCCCGTGCATCTTAATCTTCTGGATAAGCCTACCATGAGGGACCGCATCAAAAGCTTTACTAAAATTCATATGTACAACTTCCACCGCCCTACCTTCATCAATCTCCTCCGTCACCTCCAACTTTTGGAACTCATAATTAAAAGCCCAGGGAACCATTTCATTACTGAATTTAAGTACTTGCCATGTCATTCTTTGTTTCTAAATTATGCACGATTAAATCATAGAATCGTAGTCATACACCACAGAAACAGGCCTTTCGGCCCAATTCTTCCATGGCTGTCATGATGCTCTATCTAAGCTAGTCCCATTTCCCCTCATTTGACGCACAGTCCCCAAAACCATTCCTAATCATATACCCATCAACTATATTTTAATGTGTTATTGTATCTGCTTTAACCATCTACACTCCTGGGGAAAAGATATTAATAAAAAAGAACTACAGATGCTGGAACTAAGAAAGACACAAAATGCCAGAGTAACTCAGCAGATCAGGAAACTTCTCTGGCAAACTTGGATAGGTGATGTTTTGGGTCGCGACGCTTCTTCAGAATAATTCTAGGGATTGGGAGGAGAGGGGAGAGGGGGGGAGAGGACATGAAGCATGAAAGAAACAGGATAAATAGGGGCCGGCAACAGATGACCTCATGTAAGGAGGCTTCCTGATACGCCGATTATTGACTAGAGATGGTGTGATCGCAAGAAGGATACATCGTTGCAAACATTGTTGATACATCGTTGCAGACTTTAGGTGGAGGAAGCAGGGCAAGGGTGGGGAGTAGAGGGAGGGGAGACGCAGGGGGTGTGTTTGTGGAAATTACCTAAAATTAGAGAAATCAATGTTCATACTGGTGAGGGATAAGTAACCCAAGTGAAATATGAGGTGCTGTTCCTCGAATTTGCTTGTGGCCTCACGTTGCCAATCGAGGGGGCCCCGGACTGAAAGGTCAGAGAGGAATGGGATGGGGAGTTAAAATTGTTTGCAACCGGGAGATCATGCAGGAGCATAAGTGTTCAGCGAAATGGTCACTGAGTACGCTTTGTCTTGTCAATGTACAGGAGCCAACTTTGGGAACATCAAATGCAGTGGATGAGCTTAGTGGAGGTACATGTGAACCTCTGTCTCACCTGGAAGGACTGTTGGGGACCCTGGATGGAGTCAAGGGATGAGGGATAAGGACAGGTGTTACGTCTCATGCATTTGCAGAGGGAAATACTTGGTGAAGAGGTGGTTTTGGTGGGAAGGGATAAGGGAACCAAGGCTTTGCGGAGGGAACAGTCTTGGCAGAAGCCGAAAAGTGGTGGTAATGGGACAATGTGATTAGTGGTGGGATCACATTGGAGGTGACAGAAATCACAGAGGTTGATGTGTTGGATGCACTGGCTGGTGGGGTGAAAGGGGAGGACCTGGGGAAGTCTGTCCTTGTTGCGTCTGGGGGAGACGGAGTGAAAGCAGAACACCGGGACACAGAGGAGACACGGCAATTGATCAATTCTCACCGATGTACAGAAGCCCACACCGGGAAGAAAGCTGGAAGAGAGGAAGGGCAGGACAAAGCCTGACAATTATAGGTGGATACAGGCAGATGGTTGGACAATGTCCAGAGATGAAAAGACAGAAGGTGTGAGACAAAAGTATTGAAAAGTTGCGAATTATGAGGCTGCATGAAAGTTGGTGGGGTGGGGGAGGGGGAGGAGATGTAGGTGTGAATCCAGATGGGGTACAGGGAGAGAGGGGGGGGGAAGGAAAGGAGGAGGGGGAGAAAGAGGAGTGGGTAGTTAACTAAAATTGGAGAATTCAATCTACTGCATCCGTTGTTCCTGAAATAGCTTCCTGTACATCGGTGAGCCCAGGCATAGACTCGATGACTGTTTCGCTGAACATTTATGCTCAATCCGCCAAGGCCCCCTGGATCTCCCAGTTGGTGTCCATTTTAACTCCCCTTCCCATTCCCCAAATTAACTCCATCACCAGATCTGAGGCCACATCAAACAGCACCGCATATTCTGCTTGGATTGTTTACAATACAATCTATGTACATTGAATTCACCACTTTTAAGTAACTATCAAAATCTCCCTCCATCCTCCCCCTTCCATCTCTCCTCTCTCTCCTTCCCCCCCTCTCCTCTCCCCTATGCTCCACCTATTTGTACTTATGTCTTGCCTCTCCCTCCCCTTCAACCTGCATTCCTTCCTCTAGCTTCATAATTCGTAACTCTTCAATCCTTTGGTGTCCCACCTTTCTTTACATCTCTGGCCTTTGTCCAACCATCTGCCTATCAACCCCCGCCCCTTACATAACCTGTATCCACCTATTCTTGTCCGAAGAACCCAGTCTGAAGCATCAACCTGAAACATCACCTATTCCTTTTCTCCAGATATGCAGCCTGACTAGCTGAGTTACTCCAGCTTTTTGTGTCTATCTTCGGTGTAAACCAAAGATCCTATAGCAAGCAAGATAGATCATTCAACGAAAAAGACATAGTACGGTCATGGGCAGATTCATGGGTAATCTTTGGCCCTATTTCCGTAATCGGCTTCCGTCCCATTGCGGAGCAAAGACACTAGTGCGGAGACGAAAACCGTTTACGGAAACATCCTCGTTAAAAATAAGAGTTCTTTGGTAAATATCTTCTCCTTATTTTCAGAATTATAATTTATTAACACAAACTGTTCCCCCGCAACGTTGATTACACTGCGAGTCGGGTCTAGTCGGGTCAGGTTACTGAAATGGATGAAACAAAGGCCCACGTTCCGCTCCATTGCGTACCACACGTCAGCCCATTGCATTTAGAAGGAGTGGTTTATCTTGCTCCGCTATAGGATTTTTGGTGTAAACCAGCATCTGCAGTTTCCTCCTTTACTACTCCACCTACTACTTGCCAGGTTTTGTCTTGCCCCTCTTCTCTTCCAGTTTTCTTCCCGCCCCCCACCACAAACAATCTCAACCCAAAACATCACCTATCCACATTCTCCAGAGATGCTGTCTCACCTGCTGAGTTACTCCAGTAGTTTGTGTCTTTTTTTGTAATCCGTGTTTCTTCAGGATAGTCAAACTCATTTACAAAGATTTGTGAAATCTTTGTAAATGAGCTTATTCAGTCTTGGCTCCTAAATATCCCAGAACTCACATTTGAAAAGCCATATAAGATTACTGAAGCTATGGAAACAGCAGTTGAAACTATGAGTCATTTCCGTCTGTTGCAGGAGGTAGATAGACAGATAGTGCTCACCGTGACTAATACAATGAGTGCAGTGTGGCTCCAACTTCCTTATTGGGCTCTAGTCAGATGACCACAAAAGGTGCTTTCAGTATCATTGTAAATGCAGTCATTCAGCCGAACGGCGTCCATTCAAAACACCTCAGTGTTTCATTGAAACAAAGCAGGACACATAGTGTTGATGTGCACATGCGGGCAAGCCACAACAAATTTGTTATTGGTGGCGTCCACAAGGATTCTGACAGAAAGCGAATACGTTTATGCAGCAAGTAAGAAGAGTTTAAATGCATATTATTACCTGGATGTGGACAATGAAGATTACACTTCAAAATGCATTTCTGCCTCTGGCAGAAGATTTAGGGCCACCATGAAGAAGAATATCCAAGTCTTATAGTCCAATTTCAAGGCTCACTGAAGATGGCAGCACAAGTAGATAGGGTGGCTAAGAAGCATGATGCTATGCTTGCCTTCATTGCTATGGGCATTGAATATAAGAGTCAGGAAGTCATGATGCAGCTACATAGGACCGTATTTGGAATATCGCCCCATTACACAAAAAATGTTGAGGCTTTGGAGAGGTTGCAGGAGGTTTACCAAAATGCTGTCTGGATTAGAGGATTTCATCTACAGAGCGTGGATGGATAGACGGATTATTTTCTCTGGACGTCTGAGGCTGAGGAGATACCTGATAGAGGTATATAAAATTATAAGAGCATAGATAGGATAGCCTGTCAGAATCTTTTTCCCAGGCTGGAAATATCCAACACTAGAGGGCATAACTATAAGGTGAGAGAGGGAAAATGTAGTGGAAATGTGTGGGGCAGGTTTTTTACACAGAGAGTCGTGGGGGGATCGGGAAGGCACTGCCAAGGGTGGTGGTGGAGGCAGATAAGATAGTGGCCATTAAATGGCCTTTGGATAGGCATGCGGAATTGTCGGGAATAGAGAGATATGGATCACGTGTAGGCAGATGAGGTCAGTTTAACATGGCCCATGACTGTTGTCAATGGCCCGTTCCTGTGCTGTACTGTTCTGTGTTCTATGTAAGCAAGGTCTGCTGCAGACTGACCAGTCGTGGCAAGATACACCACAGTAAAAGATTCAACATGAATCCGTTGACCAAGATAAGTATATTCTCCAGCAAGCTACTGGAGATTTTGGGGGACAGTGATGTTTACTGGTTTTCACAATCTTCATTTTATTTACAGTCATGGTGTTAGACTTTGAGTGTACAGTGACATGTCAGACAGAAATTGGATGGCATGAAGTAGTCAGCCTCCATGCACTGCAGCAAAGTTGGCAGAAGCACTAAATTTGTCAGAGCTTGGTAGGGGGAGAGCAGGGAACGTTTTCAAGCACAGGTCACGATTCGTAGGAATTCTCAATACAAGAGGGCTGTGAAGGTTACGCCAGTGAACATATTCAACACGCAGGTGGATAGGTTTTTGAATATTAAGGGTATCATGGTTTGTAAAGGAAACACTGAACTAAGCACCAGCCCTAGTCTCACCAGGTGTGAGAGCCAAATACTAGTCCTGATTCTGATTATGTTGTTCTTACAATGACGTACAAGGGCATGGACGCAGTACACACACTTGGTCGAATGCCAGCTTGCTGGTCGTGATCTAATATCCGCAGTCTGAAGAAAGGTCTCAACATGAAACATCACTCATTCCTTCTATCCAGAGATGCTGCCTGTCCTGCCGAGCTACTCCAGCATTTTGTGTCTATCTTCTAATATCTTCAACCCAGACTTAGATATTTTATAGCGACATCAATTGAGAGATAGATTTTGGCCAGATAGCAACTCACCTGTTCTTTCTGAAAGGAAACGAGGGATAAAATTGGACCATTAGAGAACCAGAATGGACAGCTATCTGCAGAGCCAAAAGAGATGGGGGAGATATTGAACAATTTCTTTTCTTCGGTATTCACCAAGGAGAAGGATATTGAACTCTGTGAGTTAAGGGGAAAAAGTAGAGTAGCTATGGGAACTATGAGATTCAAAGAGGAGGAAGTACTGACACTTTTGAAAAATATAAAAGTGGATAAGTCTCCAGGTCCTGACAGGATATTCCCTGGGACATTGAGGGAAGTTAGTGTAGAAATAGCTATGACAGAAATATTTCAAATGTCATTAGAAACGGGAATAGTGCCGGAGGATTGGCGTACTGCGCATGTTGTTCCATTGTTTAAAAAGGGTTCAAAGAACAAACCTAGCAATTATAGACCTATTAGTTTGACGTCAGTGGTGGGCAAATTAATGGAAAGGATACTTAGAGATAATATATATAAGCATCTGGATAAACAGGGTCTGATCAGGAACAGTCAACATGGATTTGTGCCTGGAAGGTCATGTTTGACAAATCTTCTTGAATTTTTTTGAGGTGGTAACTAGGGAAATTGATGAGGGTAAAGCGGTGGATGTTGTCTATATGGATTTCAGTAAGGCCTTTGACAAGGTTCCCCATGGAAGGTTGGTTAAGAAGGTTCAATCTTTGGGTGTTAATGGCGGAGTAGCAAGATGGATTCAACAGTGGCTGAATGGGAGATGTCAGAGAGTAATGGTGGATGGCTGTTTGTCAGGTTGGAAGCCGGTGACCAGTGGGGTGCCTCAGGGATCTGTGTTGGGTCCACTGTTGTTTGTCATGTACATCAATGATCTGGATGATGGGGTGGAAAATTGGATAAGTAAGTATGCAGATGATACTAAGATAGGTGGTGTTGTGGATAATGAAGTAGATTTTCAAAGTCTACAGAGAGATTTGGGCCATTTGGAAAAGTGGGCTGAAAGATGGCAGATGGAGTTTAATGCTGTTAAGTGTGAAGTGCTACATCATGGCAGGACAAATCAAAATAGGACGTACATGGTAAATGGTAGGGAATTGAGGAATGCTGTGGAACAGAGGGATCTAGGAATAACTGTGCATAGTTCCCTGAAGGTGGAATCGCATGTAGATAGGGTGGTAAAGAAAGCCTCTGGTGTGCTGGCCTTTATAAATCAGAGCATTGAATATAGGAGTAGGGAAGTAATGTTAAAATTGTACAAGGCATTGGTAAGACCAATTCTGGAGTATGGTGTACAATTTTGGTCGTCTAATTATAGGAAGGATGTCAACAAAATAGAGAGAGTACAGAGGAGATTTACTAGAATGTTGCCAGGGTTCCAGCAACTATGTTACAGAGAAAGGTTGAACAAGTTAGGTCTTTATTCTTTGGAGCGCAGAAGGTTAAGGGGGGACTTGATTGAGGTCTTTAAAAATGATGAAAAGGTTAGACAGAGTTGACGTGGATACATTTTTTCCCATTGAGGGTAGGGAAGATTCAAACAAGAGGGCATGACATGAGAATTAAGGGACAGAAGTTTAGGGGTAACGTGAGGGGGAACTTCTTTACTCAGAGGGTGGTGGCTGTGTGGAATGAGCTTCCAGCAGAAGTGGTGGAGGCAGGATCGATTTTAACATTTAAAAGTAAAGTGGATAGGTATATGGACGTGAAGGGAATGGAGGGGTATGGTCTGAGTGCAGGTAGATGGGACTAGGGGAAAACAAATGGTCGGCACGGACTGGAAGGGCCGAGAGGGCCTGTTTCCGTGCTGTAATTGTTATATGGTTATATGGTTATATGGAAAGGAAGATGTTTCACTATCAACAGAATGAAAAGCATCTACTCTTTTCACTATAAAATATCTGGGTACAGAGAAAATGTACAAAGATGTTGCCATGGCTAGAAGGTCAGAGCTATAGGGAGAGGTTCAGTAGGCTGGGACTCCTTGCAGCACAGGAGGATGAGGGGTTATACACATCTTATTGAGGTGTATACAATCATGAGCGGAATAGATCGAGTAGATGCACACTCTTGTCCAGAGTAGGTGAATTGAGGACCTGAGGGCATAGGTTTAAGGTGAAGGGGAAAAGATTTAATAGGAATCTGAGGGGTAACCTTTTCACAAAAAGGGTGGCGGGTGTATGGAACATGCTACCAGAGGAAGGAGTTGAGGCAGGAACTATCCCCACATTTAAGAAACAGTTAAACAGATACATGGATAGGACAAAGTGTTAAAGAAGGAACTGCAGATGCTGGAGAATCGAGGATACACAAAAGGCTGGAGAAACTCAGCAGGTGCAGCAGCATCTAAGGAGCGAAGGAGATAGGCGACGTTTCGGGTCGAGACCCTTCTTCAGACTGGTCAGGGATCAGGGAGGGAAGGGGGTATCACAGAGGGGGAGCAGTTAGAGAGGAGGTTGTGAAACTGTCTCCGTAGGGAGGAGGAGAACTTCTTCAAAGTAGGCATACCTTGAGCGATCATTTCGCCGAACACCTCCGCTCGGTCCGCAATAACCAACCCAACCTCCCGGTGGCTCAGCACTTCAACACCCCCTCCCATTCCGTATCCGACCTCTCGGTCCTGGGCCTCCTCCACGGCCAGAGTGAGCAACACCGCAAGTTGGAGGAACAGCACCTCATATTCCGCTTGGGGAGTCTGCATCCTCTGGGCTTGAACATTGAATTTTTTCAATGCTGTTAACCCTTGCTGTCTCCTCCCCTTCCCACCTCTCTCTCAGCCCTCGGGCCCTGGCATTCCCTCTATCTCTATCTCCCTCCCCCACCCTAGTCGCACTAGCTTCTCATTTTCACACCACAAACAGCTTACAATGGCTTGTTCCCTTTATCATCGATACGTTTTTGCATATCTTTCATTCATTGTTCTTTATCTCTCCACATCACCGTCTATATCTCTCGTTTCCCTGATCCCTGACCAGTCTGAAGAAGAGTCTCGACCCGAAATGTCACCTATCTCCTTCGCTCCTTAGATGCTGCTGCACCCACTGAGTTTCTCCAGCCTTTTGTGTACCATGGATAGGACAGGTTTGGTGGGATATGGACCGAACACGGGCAGGTGGGACTAGTGTGGCTGAGACATGTCGGCCGGTGAGAGCAAGCTGGGCAAAAGGGCCTGTTTCCACACAGGCCCATAGAGTGAAGGGCCTGTATCACTCTATGACTATGACTCTACTCTAGAGATGCTGCCTGTCCCACTGAGCTACTCCAGCATTTTTGTGTTCTACCCTAGAGAGAAAAGGTACTATGTTTTCATGAAACTAGTACTTTAAAAGGCGCAAGGTGCAGGTCATCCTGAAAACCCCGGGCATCCCATCCATGTATTTCTGGAGAGTCAAAAGAGCACTTGGAACAACAACCGGCTCCTCTCCCTGCCCTGTAGAACGGAGCGGTTCAGGAGATCCTTCACCCCTGCAGGCATCTATCTACAGGTATATACTTTTAAAACTCTGTGTGTGTGTGGGTGCATGTCATTTTTCCTTTGATTTTGCCTTTGATTCGTTACTCCGCGAAAACCAGACGCAAATATGCCGAGTTTTACCATTTCGCTAGCAATTTCACTTTTACATTCGCAAATCCACTCCTCATTAAATTTAGTCATTTTTCTGTACACATTTCTAATAAAATCCTTCACAAATACTATTTTCTTTAAATCAGCAGCTGCCGATGTCACAATGCCCTTGCGCTCGTGGCACAGCCACCCGCTCTCAATTCAAGCAGATGCTGTGATCGCACTTTCAATACCCACCCCCCTACTCAGTCATTTTTTTGCCTCCCGCTGGCCACCTTCTCATCGCGTGCCCCACATGATGATAACGGCTGCTGCCGCCCGGCACACCTCCACCACCCCCCCTCCCGGCCCGGCTCTGTCACGCTGGCGGAAGCCACGGATCGGCTTGTCCCCCCACTGCTTTTCGTCGTCCTCGCTGGTGGCCCGCAGGCTCACTCGGGATCACGCCCTCCCGCCCACTACCCCCCCCCCCCCCCCCCCCCCGCCCGTACACGGGGTCTGAAGTGCCGAGGATGTGAGGCCCTGGAGCTGAGGCTCACTCTGAGGCCGACGGCTGCTGGGTGGCCCTACCCCTCTCCTCCCTCCCTTCTTCCCCCCTCCCTTCTCCTCCCCTTCTCCCCCTCCCCTTCCCTCTCTCCCCTCCCCCCGCTCCACCCCTCCCCCTCTCTCCCCTTCCCCTCTCTCTCTACGCCCATCTCTCTCTCTCCCCCCTCTCTCTCGATCGGCCGGCCCTCTGCTGCTTTTGATCGTCCACTTCACTCGCACCAGCAGGGTCGCCCACTCAAACAACTCCGCAAATCGGAAACCCCAGCTCCAAAAGGCAGGAAGCTCCCCTGCTGTGTCCCTTTTGGGCCCTTCTCTGTGTGTCCCTCTCTGTGGCCCTCTCTGTGTGCCTCTCTCTGTGTGCCTCTATGTTCCTCTCTGTGTGTCCCTCTCTGTGTGCCTCCATGACCCTCTCTGTGTGCCTCCATGTTCCTCTCTGTGTGCCTCCGTGTCCCTCTCTGTGTCCCTCTCTGTGCCTCCGTGTCCCTCTCTGTGCCTCCGTGTCCCTCTCTGTGCCTCCGTCTCCCTCTCTTTGTGCCTCCATGTCCCTCTCTGTGCCCCTCTCTGTGTGCCTCCGTGTCCCTCTCTGTGTGCCTCCATGTCCTCTCTGTGTGCCTCCGTGTCCCTCTCTGTGCCTCCGTGTCCCTCTGTGTCCCTCTCTGTGTGCCTCCATGCCCCTCTCTGTGTGCCTCCGTGTCCCTCTCTGTGCCTCTGTGTCCTTCTCTGTGCCTCCGTGTCCCTCTCTGTGTGCCTCCGTGTCCCTCTCTATGCCTCTGTGTCCTTCTCTGTGCCTCCGTGTCCCTCTCTGTGCCTCGGTGTCCCTATGTGCCTCCGTGTCTCTCTCTGTGCCTCCGTGTCTCTCTCTCTGCCTCCATGTCTCCCTCTCTGTGCCTCCGTGTCTCCCTCTCTGTGCCTCTGTCTCCCTCTCTGTGCCTCCGTCTCCCCCACCGTGCCTGGGAATTGGGGGCTATGTGTGAGTGGATAGGGCAGGGCATGAGGTAAAAGGAGTGAATTAATAATATTAATATAATATCTATGGGGGTGGTTAGTGTGTGTGTGTGAGGGGTGGTTAGTGTGTGTGAGAGGTTGGTTAGTGTGTGTGTGACGCCTCAGACCTCCCCTCACAACCGCGCCTTGGGGGAACAGACCCAATGGGTCTGCACTTGGTCTAGTTAGATTTTATAATTCGGACCGCTAGACTGTAGGAGGATGCATTTTTGCATTTTTTAAATTTTTAATTGTTAATTATTGGTCATTTTAAGTATTTATTGCACTTAGGTAATGTCCACATTGTATTTTATGTATTGAATGTGCGGGTTTGTTGTTTGGGGGCTTCTGGACATCTGATTTTCCATGAGGGGATCAATAAAGTATTTATTATTATTATTATTATTATTATTATTATTATTATTATTATTATTATTATTATTATTATTATTATTAATAGTGCACTGCTCTTTCAGTATCAGGTTGAGCAGCCAATCCAGGTTACATGTCAATATCATTAACAGACTCCTGGACAGACCTCACATGAGCTAATGATATATTGCTGATGCCCTAATCTACCCCGTTGCAGCCTGTGCACTTTTTTTCCTGTACTTTCTCTGCAGTTATAACAATATACTCTGCAATCTGTTTTTTTCTCTATTTGCACTGCCTGGTGAACTCAGGTATGTTTTTCGATTGTAATCAAGTATGGATGCTTTTTATTTTGCCTGGATAACATGCAAGATAAAATCTTAATTGTGCCTCAGTGCACAGGACAATAAGCCAATACCATCCTGTACCATACCATAGGGCAGGATTAGAAGCCACAACTTCCTTGACTCAGGGACAAGTCTGCTGTCCACTGAGCCACAGCTAACACCTCTTTAGGGGTACATCTGTGATACTACTCAGTGGCTATAGATGGCTACCTCTGATGACCAGGAGTAATAAAGGAAAACAGGCATTAAATGTATAATTGAAGCTATAATCTGTTCACAATTTAAATGCTATGCAGCATAGTTCCATGTTTGATGTTAATAGCTTGGAGAAAAAGTTACTAAGATACACTGTCAGTTCTGATTGCTGCTTCCATCTTATAATCCTTTGCAAAACTGTAGGGACAAAGAAGACTTTGCTTGACAGGCGTGATTGATGATATCAAATTCAACTTTCAGCTGCTTACCTTGGGATGCATTTTTATTCAGGTTTCATGTCAATGCCTGATCTGTGTAAAATAGGCTGCCTAGATTGCTTTTAGATTTTAATTATTTCTAGACAGGAGCAAAAACCATTGCTGATGTTTTTGCAATCTCTTCTCTGAAAACGGACCAGTAAAAATATGAAAATCTCCGGATTCATCTGATTAACGCACTGGAAATGTTGGATTTTGATCTTAGTTTCATTGCAAAGTTAAAGACAACCAGGTTGAGTTTGCAGATGACCATGTTTCCTTCTAAATGTCAAGGTGTGGTGCAGTCCATCACATATACAGTGGCTTGCAAAAGTATTCATACCCCTTGAACTTTTCTACATTTTGTCACGTTACAACCACAAACGTAAATGTATTTTATTAGGAATGTATGTGATAGACCAACATAAAGTGGCGCATAATTGTGAAGTGGAAGGAAAATGATACATGGTTTTCAAATCTTTTAACAAATAAAAAACTGAAAAGTGTGGCGTGCAAAAGTATTCAGCCCCCTTTAATCTGATACCCCTAAATAAAATCTAGTGCAACCAATTGCCTTCAGAAGTCAAATAATTAGTAAATAGAGTCCACTTGTGTGTAATCTAATCTCAGTATAAATACAGCTGTTCTGTGAAGGCCTCAGAGGTTTGTTAGAGAACATTAGTGAACAAACAATGTTCCTTGGGCATCATGAAGCCCAAGGAACACACCAGACAGGTCAGGGATGAAGTTGTGGAGAAGTTTAAAGCAGGGTTAGGTTATAAAAAGATATCCTAAGCTTTGAACATCTCACGTAGCACTGTTCAATCCATCATCCGAAAATGGAAAGAGTATGGCACAACTGCAAACCTACCAAAACGTGGCCATCCACCTAAACTGACAGGCCGGGCAAGGACAGCATTGATCAGAGAAGCAGCCAAGAGGCACATGGTAACTCTGGAGGAGCTGCAGAGATCCACAGCTCAGGTGGGAGATTCTGTCCACAGGACAACTATTAGTCGTGCACTCCACAAATCGGGTCTTTATGGAAGAGTGGCAAGAAGAAAGCCATTGTTGAAACAAAGCCATAAGAAGTCCCGTTTGCAGTTTGCCACAAGCCATGTGGAGGACACAGCAAACATGTGGAGGAAGGTGCTCTGGTCTGATGAGACCAAAATTGAAGTTTTTGGCATAAATGCAAAATGCTATGTGTGGTGGAAAACTAACACTGCACATCACCCTGAACACACCATCCCCACTGTGAAACATGGTGGTGGACGCATCATGCTGTGGGGATGCTTTTCTTCAGCAGGGACGGGGAAGCTGGTCAGAGTTGATGGGAAGATGGATGGAGCCAAATACAGGGCAATCTTGGAAGAAAACCTGTTAGAGTCTGCAAAAGACTTGAGACTGGGGAGGAGGTTCACCTTCCAGCAGGACAACAACCCTAAACATACAGCCAGAGCTAAAATGGAATGGTTTAGATCAAAGCATATTCATGTGTTAGAATGGCCCAGTCAAAGTCCAGACCTAAATCCAATTGAGAATCTCTGGCAAGACTTGACAATTGCTGTTCACAGACGCTCTCCATCCAATCTGAATGAGCTTGAGTTATTTTGCAAAGAAGAATGGGCAAAAATTTCAGTCTCTAGATGTGCAAAGCTACGTGTGTGTGTGTGTGTGTGTGTGTGTGTGTGTGTGTGTTGTGTGTGTGTGTGTGTGTGTGTGTGTGTGTGTGTGTGTATGCATGCGTGTGTGCGTGCGTGCTTGTGTATGTATGTGTGTGTATATCTCTATATAACTAAAAGTCTTCATCTTGTTTGTGCCCACAATGTGCCCACGATGTGTCAATCTGCTTTTCCTATCTTCTTTCAAACGCTAAGGCACAGCCTTCCCATTTTCACATATCCTACTCACATTTTTCTTGTCATGGCGATAAACATCTTCCCGTCACATTCCAACCTATATTTCTGAAGTTATTAATCCTTTAAATTTAAAAAACAGTCCCAAAAACACACCCATTTTGGAAAAATAAACCCGAGTGACGTCACAATGCACTAGCAAGGCATGACAGGACACTCCGGGAGGGAGGGGCACTCCAGCGCTCGCAGTGAACGAGGAGTGGCAGCGGCTGCCGGCGCCCGACATATGGTGGGGAGGGTGGTGCCGCAGGTCGAGCCCGGGGACTGGGCCTGAGCTGGACCCGAGCCTGGTGCTGGATCTGGAGTGAGGGCCAAGCCCAGAGCGTGGGATGGGGCCGTGACCGAGGCCGAGAAAAAAGCCGCCGCTAGAACCAAAGACGAGCCTGGGTCCGGGTTCAGGGACGAGCCCGGAGATGAAGTTGGGGCCTGCACTGGAGCCCAGGCGGCGGCTGAGCGGACGGCCTGAGTCGACAGCCAGGGCCGGGCTGAGTACAAGAACCATGCCGTGTTCCAGGCCCTGGCGCTGCTCTACGACCTGGGTATTTTATGTGGCAGTGAATGGGAGTGAGGGAAGGAGGATGAGGAAAATGAGGAGGGAGATGGGGTGGGGAGTGGGGTGGTAGAGGGAGATGGGGGGGGGGGGGGTGTGGAGGAAGGAGATGGGGAAGGGTGGAGGAGGGAGATGCCCCCTCCCTATCTACCCTCACTCCCACCCTCTCTACCCCCCCTCCCTCTCCCACCCTCGCCCCCTCTATACCCTCCTCCCCCCCACTCTACCCCACTCCCTCTATCCCTTCCCCCTCTCTCTATCTCTCTACCCCCCCTCCCTCTCTCTCTCTAACCCCCTCCCTCTCTGCCCCTCCATCTACCCTCCTCCCTCTTCCTCTACCCCCCTCCCTCTCCCTCTCTACCCCCCTCCCCCTCCTCCTCCTTCTCTACCCCCCTCCCTGTCTGCCCCCCTCTCTCCCTCACTACCTCCCCTCCCTTACTACCTCCCCTCCCTCTCTACCCCCCCTCCTTCTCTACCACCCCTCCCACTCTACCCACATCCCCCCCCCCCCCCCCCCCTCGCTAGGGATTGAAGAGGTGAAGAGAAGGAGGAGGGAGTGCTGGGGGATGATGAGAAATGAGCCGTGCCTTTGCAGTTGGGGCTATGCGTGAGTGGTGCAATATTGCGTTGGAGGAATGCCTTGCATTGGGGGAACCGGTGAGTGGTGGATTCTTGCATTGGGGAGCAGACCCAACGGTTTCAAAAATAATCATGAGGTTGTTGCTCCTCCACCTCCCTCCTTCTGTGTTTCCCTCCTTCAAGCTGCCCTCTGTCCCTCTCCATCTTTACTGCACTTTTTCCCTTCCCCTTTCTCCCGCAACCCCACCTCATTTCTCCTCCACTCTTCTTTCTCCTCCATCAGCAGCATTGTGCAATGGCTGGGAATAGTTGTTAGTCAGAGATCCTGCAGATGAGGCTTTCTTTGAACAGAATTTCTTCTTTCTCATCAGGAATGATTGCTCTCAGAGGTTCCTGGTGGGAGGTTACCTTTGAGGCAACCTTGAGTGTGATTCAAAGGGCAGCAGTGAAGTGAGAGTGCTCTCTGATGAGCACAAAAAGCTGATCCACTCTGACGTTCACAAATGGCTCAGGGACAGGTTTGGTCCCATAGTCATTCAGCGAAAAACAGCCCAGAAACTTGACTTTTATGGATTGTGTACCCGGATCAGAATTACATGGTAAAGAAATGGCATCAAGTATCAGACAAGCTACCCAATTTTCTATTTAGACAGCTGCTCTGACTCTTGACCATGGGATCTGTCCATGTGTAGTTCACATGTTATTCCCATGATCTTATGGTTTTCTTCCAATGCCCTGGTTTCTTCCCCCATCCTAAAGATATAAGGCAGCATATATTTGATGGGCCATGTAGTTTCCTCTATGTTACAAGAAAATATGAGAAATATGAGACATTCTGTCCAATATGGGACTGTTGTCAATGCTCCTAACATATACCTTAATTTTAAGTGCTGGAGTAACTCAATGGGTCAGGCAGCATCTCTGGAGAACATGGGCAGGTGACATTTCGGGTCGGGATCTATTTTCAAACTAATTCTGGTGGAGTGGGAAGAAACATGGAAGAAAGGAGGGGTCGGATAAAGCCTGGTGAGTGATAGGTGAATACAGGTGAGGAGGGGGGTTTGATAGGTAGATGGCTGAAAGAAGGCCAGAGATGAACAGACATAAGGTGTGATATAAGGTTGAAGAAATGTGAATTGTGAAGGCAGGGGAATGAATATAAACATAGAAACATAGAAAATAGGTGCAGGAGGAGGCCATTCGGCCCTTTGAGCCAGCACCACCATTCAATATGATCATGGCTGATCATCCGCTATCAATAACCCGTGCCTGCCTTCTCCCCATATCCCTTGACTCCATTAGCCCCTAGAGCTCTATCCAACTCCCTCTTAAATCCATCCAGTGATTTGGCCTCCACTGCCCTCTGTGGCAGGGAATTCCATAAATTCACAACTCTCTGGGTAAAAACGTTTTTTCTCAGCTCAGTCTTAAATGACCTCCGCTTTATTCTAAGACTGTGGCCCCTGGTTCTGGATTCACCCAACATTGGGAACATTTTTCCTGCATCTAGCTCGTCCAGTCCTTTTATAATTTTATATGTTTCTATATGATTCCCCCTCATTCTTCTAAACTCCAGTGAATACTAACCTAGTCTTTTCAATCTTTCCTCATATGACAGTCCCGCCATCCCAGGGATCAATCCCATGAACCTACACTGCACTGCCTCAATCACAAGGATGTCCTTCCTGAAATTAGGAGACCAAAACTGTACACAATACTCCAGATGTGGTCTCACCAGAGCCCTATACAACTGCAGAAGAACCTCTTTACTCCTGTACTGAAATCCTCTTGTTATGAAGGCCAACATTCCATTAGCTTTCTTCACTGACTGCTGTACCTGCACGCCAACTTTTAGTGACCGGTGTACAAGGACACCCAGGTCTCACTGCACCTCCCCCTTACCTAACCTAACCCCATTGAGATAATAAACTGCCCCCTTGTTTTTGCCGCCAAAGTGGATAACCTCACATTTATCTATATTATACTGCATCTGCCACGCATCTGCCCACTCACTCAACCTATCCAGGTCCCCCTGCAACCTCCTAACATCCTCTTCACAGTTCACACTGCCACCCAGCTTTGTGTCATTCGCAAACTTGCTAGTGTTGCTCCTAATTCCCTCTTCCAAATCATTTATACATATGGTAAACAATTGCGGCCCCAACACCAAGCCTTGCGGCACTCCACTCGCCACTGCCTGCCATTCTGAAAAGGACCCGTTCACTCCTACTCTTTGCTTCCGGTCTGCCAACCAATTTTCTATCCATGTCAACACCCTACCCCCAATACCATGTGCTCTAATTTTAGTCACCAGTCTCCCGTGCGGGACCTTATCAAAGGTTTTCTGAAAGTCTAGATACACTACATCCACTGGCACCCCTTCATCCATTTTACTTGTCACATCCTCAAAAAATTCCAGAAGATTAGTCAAGCGTGATTTCCCTTTCTTAATCCATGTTGACTTGGACTAATCCTTTTACTGCTATCCAAATGCTCCATTATTACCTCTTTAATAATTCACTCCAGCATCTTTCCCACCACCGAAGTCAGGCTAACTGGTCTGTAATTCCCTGTTTTCTCTCTCGCTCCTTTCTTGAAAAGTGGGATAACATTAGCTATCCTCCAATCCACAGGAACTGATCCTGAATCTATTGAACATTGGAAAATGATCACCAATGCGTCCACTATTCCTAGAGCCACCTCCCTGAGGACCCTGGGATGCAGTCCATCAGGCCCAGGGAATGTATCATCCTTCAGTCCCATTAGCCTACCCAATACTATTTCTCGCCTAATGAACATTTCTTTCAGTTCCTCTACCCCCTTAGATCTTCTGTCCTCCAGTACATTTGGGAGATTGTTTGTGTTCCCTTTTACTGTCCTTCTTTATATTCCTGGCCAGCTTCCTCTCGTACTTTATCTTTTCAGCCTGTATTGCCCCTGTTTTGTTTCCTTCTGTTGTGCTATGAACATTTCCCAATCCTCCAGCTTCCGGCTACTCTTTGCTGTGTTATACATCTTTTCTTTTAGTTTTATTCTATCCCTAACTTCTCTTGTCAGCCATGGTTACCTCCTACTCCCCTTAGAATCTTTCTTCCTTTTTGGAATGAAATGATCCTGCATCTTCCGGATTATGCCCAGAAATTCCTGCCATTGCAGTTCCACTGTCAGTCCTGCTAGGATCCCTTTCCAGTCTACTTTGGCCAGCTCCGCTCTAATGCCTTCATAGTCCCCTTTGTTCAACTGCATCACTGCCACTTCCAATTTAAAGTTCTCCTTCTCAAATTGCAGATTAAAACTAATCATATTATGATCACTACCTCCAAGCGGTTCCTTACCTCGAGTTCTCTTATCATATCTGGTTCATTGGACAGAATATAGGTGGAGGGGAGAGGGGAAAGTGTGTTGGGCATAGGGAAGCAAGGATGGGCGGGTAGGGGAGAAGGGAGGGGGCAGTTTGGTTTGATTTAATTATCTAATATTGGAGAGTTCAATCTTCATATCATTGGGTTGTAAGCATGAGGCCTGGTGGTGCAGCAGTAGAGTTGCTGCCTTACAGCGCTTTCATAGAAACATAGAAACATAGAAATTAGGTGCAGGAGTAGGCCATTCAGCCCTTCGAGCCTGCACCGCCATTCAATATGATCATGGCTGATCATCCAACTCAGTAACCCGTACCTGCCTTCTCTCCATACCCTCTGATCCCCTTAGCCACAAGGGCCACATCCAACTCACTCTTAAATATAGCCAATGAACTGGCCTCAACTACCCTCTGTGGCAGAGAGTTCCAGAGACTCACCACTCTCTGTGTGAAAAAAGTCTTTCTCATCTCGGTCTTAAAGGATTTCCCCCTTATCCTTAAGCTGTGACCGCTTGCAGCGCCGGAGATCCATGTTCGATCCCAACTATGGTTGCTGTCTGTTCGGAGTTTGTATGTTTTCCCCATGACCATGTGGGTTTTCTCCAAGATTTTCGGTTTCCTCACATACTCCAAAGATGTACAGGTTTGTAGGTTAATTGGCTTGGTCGAAGTGTAAATTGTCCCTAGTGTGTGCAGAATAATGTTAATGTGCTGGGATGATTGGTTGTTGCGGACTCGGTGGGCTGAAGGGCCTATTTCCATGCTGTATCTCTAAACTAAACTAAACTAAACCTCACTCTGGCAATGGAGGAGGTCCAGGATAGAAATGTCAGTAAGGGAATATGAAGGGGAGATAAAATGGTTGGCATATTGGAGTTCCAGTAGACGGATTGAGTGCAAGTGTCCAGTGAAATGATCACCCAGTCTATGCTTGGCCTCGCCGATGTAAAGGAGGACACATCGGGAACACCAGATGCAGTAGATGAGGTTAGAGGACGTGCACATAAACCTCTGTCTCATCTAGAAGGACCCAAGGGATCCTGGATGTTTGCGAGTGAAGAGGTATGAGGGCAGGTGTTACATCTGCGGTTTTCGGGAAAATTTCATGGGCGGGGGTGATTTGGGTGGGAAGGGATGATAAACCAAGGATTGTGGAGGTAACAGTCTCTGCAAAAGGCAGAAAGGGGTGGAAATGGGAAGATGTGGTAGTGGGATCATGTTGAAAGTGGTGGAAATGCCAGACAATGATGTGTTGGACACGTTAAAGGTGACAGATACCTTAACTTCCTCCATTTGAGTCCACTCTGACAGTTGCTGCCTCAATATTACTCTTGTTCACAGTGAATAGATTTTTGTTATCCAAATTTATAAAAGAGTGCAGTCTGAAAGGTTCCAATCCAAAACACTATCTGCACATTTCCCTCCACTGACCCGTTGAGTTCCTTCAGCATTTTATCGTTTTCCCCTTCAATGACCTTGGCTCCACATGCTTTTATAAATTTGGTTAACAAAAATCTCTTTACCGTGAACAAGATTAATATTGAGGCAACAACTGTTGGTCTTTGTATGAGAGTTCTCTGGGTGCTGTTACACTGTGGCACAGTGGTCAAGCTACTGCTTTACAGCACTAGAGTCCAGGTTCAATCCTGACCATGGGTGATGACTATACAGAGTTTGCATGTTCTCCTCGTGGTTACGTGGGTTTTCTCCAGGTGCTCCAATTTCCCTCCCACACGCCAAAGACATGCAGATTTGTAGGTTATTTGGCTTCTGTGAATTGTCCCTAGTGTGTACGATAGAACTAGTGTACGGGTGAATGCTGGTCAATGCAGACTCGATGTGCTGATGGGCATGTTTCCATTCGATATCTCCGTAACTCTGTAACTATCCCAGTGCTCCTGTGATGTCTTCCATTTTATTTGCTGTTTTTCTCTTTTATTAAAAATGTCCTTAAACTGCTGTGTTCTGCACCTCACAATTCTGGTGATTTTGTTTAAAATCTCTACTGCCCATATTCATCTCCCTCTATTTACATTCCTCCAAGCAGATCAACTAAGATTAGCAAACATCCACCACCCTCCTCGACATTGTACCACATGGACAGACATATTACTTGTATTCTCCACCACCCTCTCCCTGCAACTGAAAGCATAAAATAGACACAAAATGGTGGAGTAACTCAGTGGGACATCTCTGAAGAGAAGGAATGGGTGACTGAAAACATACTTCCTTTCTCACTCTTCTCGTTCTGATGACAGGTGCAGGAGGCCCATGTGATCTAAAAGGTGCCATCAAGTCTAGGTTTCTGAAGAAGCTCCCAGCAGTTTCTATTCCTGTGAAGCCCTAGGTGCCGTTAAGTATAGGTTTCTGGTAAACAGACGCTAAACCC
This sequence comes from Okamejei kenojei, assembly GCA_035221665.1. NCBI lineage: Eukaryota > Metazoa > Chordata > Chondrichthyes > Rajiformes > Rajidae > Okamejei > Okamejei kenojei. Next base: position 72,053,207 of record CM069133.1, on the reverse strand, counting down.
AGGTCTGTGATTGGGTAGAGAATTTTGTGCTTATACATAGTATGTGGGTGTTAAAAGGTTTTTGTATACATCGTATTATAAGTAAGCAAAGTAAGTGACTCTTCATGTGAGTTCTTAACTGTAAGAAGTGATTGGCATTTAGGGATGGCCACCCCATTGCACTTTCGCGCCTTTAGTGTCCCAGCCTCCATTTAGGGGTATAAAAGTGTATGTAATTCATTTGGGCATGCCGGTTGGCTCTTTCTTCTGTTCTGGTTACACAAGGCTGATGAGGGCTTGTATGAGTGGATCCGAGTCCGGCCCTGCGGTACCGTTTACAAATAAAGAAGAGTTTGGATTCCAGTGTTTAAGAAAGAACTGCAGATGCTGGAAAAATCAAAGGTAGACAAAAATAGGGGAGGGGAAGGAGGGAGAAAGCAAGGACTACATGAATTTGGAAATGTCGATGTTCATACCGCTGGGGTGTAAACTTCCCAAGCAAAATATGAGGTACTGCTCCCCCAATTTACGGTGGGACTGACTCTGGCCATAGAGGAGGCCAGGGACAGAAAGGTCGGATTCGGAATGGGAGGGGGAGTTGAAGTGCTGAGCCACCGGGAGATCAGGTTGGTTAATGCGAACTGAGCGGAGGTGTCGGGCGAAGCGATCGCCAAACCCGCGTTTGGTCTCACCGATGTAGAGCAGTTGACACCTAGAACAGCGGATGCAATAGATGAGGTCGGAGGAGGTGCAGGTGAACTCTGCCTCACTTGGAAAGACTGCTTGGGTCCTTGGATGGAGTCGAGGGGGGAGGTAAAGCGACAAGTGTAGCATTTCCTGCGGTTGCAAGGGAAAGTACTAGGGGAGGGGGTGGCTTGGGTGGAAAAGGACAAATTGACCAGGGAGTTATGGAGCGAGGGGTCTCTGTGGAAAGCCGAAAGGAAAGGAGGTGGGAAGATGTGGCCAGTGGTGGGATCCCGTTGGAGGTGGAGAAAATGTTGGAGTGTTTTTGGATGTTTGGATTCCAGTGTTCTTTTCAGTGATTGACTGAACCAGACAAAGCGGGATAGTATTAGATCCAGAATTAACACTGTCAATACAGAGTTTACACTCGCAGTCAGGATTGACTGCACGGTTATTCTCCAAGCGCTCGGTTTTCTCCCACATTTCAAAGACTTGCAGGTTTGTAGATTATTTAGCTTCTGTATATTGCCCATAGTGTGTTAGGATGCAAAACTGGGATTACACAGATCTAGTTGTAGATGATATGTGTGTACACCTTTAATTGGTGATGGCGAGGTGCGGACCCGGTCTGGTCGCCTGGTCAGGCCGCCGGTCCGTTACGGTGATTACGTGTGATCCTGTATCCCTGTGCTTTACTGTTTGCACTCACCCTGGCGCATGAGACGTGGTCGCCCTGTCACTCACTGTTTGTTTTGGTAGAGGAAGGATGTAGATGATATGTGTGTACACCTTTAATTGATAGTTACAATGTCCATGCTAACCACTCCCCCACCAGTTAGTATAATTGTAACCCACACGCCCCTAGCTCTCTCTCTAGTGTTCGTGGCAGACCACGTACAGCCAGGGCTATGTATAATGTATGCTTAATAAAGTACTGATGACTTTAAGGTGTCTGTGTACCTTCTCTAAACTAGTGTACGTGCGATTGTTGGATGGCGTGGACTCAGTGGGGCAAATGGCCCATTTCCATACTGTATTTCTAACCTGAACTAAACTAATCTAAAAAGCCGGATTTAAATTGGAAGATAATTGAATCCTAGTGTCAGCTGGCATGGAAACAGGCCCTTCAGCGCACCAATCCCCCACCAACCATTAAACAAGTTCAAGTGAGTTTATTGTCATGTGTCCCTGATAGGACAATGACATTCTTGCTTTGCATCAGCACAACAGAACATAGTAGGCATTGACTACAAAACAGATCAGTGTGTTCAAATACCATTATATAAATATATACACACATGAATAAATAAACTGATGAAGTGCAAATAACAGATAATGGGTTATTAATGTTCAGAGTTTTGTCCGAGCCAGGTTTAATAGCCTGATGGCTGTGCGGAAGTAGCTATTCCTGAACCTGGTCGTTTTAGTCTTCAGGCTCCTGTACCTTCTAACTGAAGGTAGCTGAAGGTAGTGAGATGAGTGTGTGGCCAGGATGGTGTTGGTCTTTGATGATACTTCCAGCCTTTTTGAGGCAACGACTGCGATAAATACCCTCGATGAAGGAAGGTCAGAGACGATGATGGACTGGGCAGTGTTTACTACTTTTTGTAGTCTTTTCCTCTCCAGGGCGCTCAAGTTGCCGAACCAAGCCACGATGCAACCAGTCAGCAAGCTCTCTACTGTGCACCTGTAGAAGTTAGAGAGAGTTCTCTTTGACAATCTGACTCTCCGTAATCTTCTCAGGAAGTAGAGGCGTTGACGTGCTTTCTTGATAATTGCATCAGTGTTCTCGGACCAGGAAAGATCTTCACAGATGTGCACGCCCAGGAATTTGAAGCTCTTGACCCTTTCAACCATCGACCCGTTGATATAAACAGGACTGTGGGTCCCCATCCTACTCCTTCCAAAGTCCACAATCAGTTCCTTGATTCCACAGTTCCTGGTGTTGAGGGCCAGGTTATTGTGCTGGCACCATACGGACAGTCGCTCGATCTCTCTTCCGTACTCCGACTCATCCCCATCAGTGATACGTCCCACAACAGTGGTGTCGTCAGCGAACTTGATGATGGAGTTCGCACTGTGACCGCTACGCAGTCATGAGTATAGAGTGAGTACAGCAGGGGGCTGAGCACGCAGCCTTGAGGTGCTCCCGTGCTGATTGTTATCGAGTCGGACACATTTCCACCAATACGAACAGACTGTGGTCTGTGAATGAGGAAGTCGAGGATCCAGTTGCAGAGGGATGCGCAGAGACCCAGTTCTGCGAGTTTGGTAACCAGCTTGGAGGGGATGATTGTGTTAAATGCCGAGCTGTAGTCAATGAATAACAGCCTGACATATGAGTTTTTGTTGTCCAAGTGGTCCAGAGCGGAGTGGAGAGCCAGCGAGATCGCGTCCACCATTGATCTGTTGTGGCGGTAAGCGAACTGCAGTGGGTCCAGGTTTTTGTCGAGGTAGGAGTTGATTTGCGCCATGATCAACCTCTCGAAGCACTTCATCACCACAGGCGTTAGTGCCATAGGTTGATAGTCATTGAGGCACGTCACCTTGCTTTTCTTGGGAACCGGTATAATTGATGCCCTTTTGAAGCAGGTGGGAAACCTCAGACCTCAGAAGTGAAAATGTCCGTAAAAACTCCAGCCAGTTGGTCCGCACAAGTTTTTAGAACACGACCAGGTATGCCATCAGGTCCAGACGCTTTTCGAGGGTTCACCCCGCTGAAGGATTTCCTGATGTCGGTCTCTGTGACTGAGACTTAAATACCATCACAGCGAATGAGGGCTCGGGAAGGCACATCAGTGTTCTCCCTATCAAAGCGTGCGTAAAACGCATTGAGCTCATCAGGGAGTGATGTATCGCCGACATTCGAGCTGCCTCCTGATTTTGCCTTGTAGGAGGTGATTGCATTCAGGCCCCGCCACAGCTGCCGAGCATCTGTCTCATCTTCCAGCTTGGAGCAGAAGCCCCTTTTGGCCTTTTTGATGGCCTTACCAAGGTCTTATCTGGACTTCTTGTAGACCACTGTATCATCAGACATGAATGCCCGGTGTCTGGTCTTCAGAAGAGTGCGGATCTCAAAGTTGATCCAAGGTTTCTGATTGGGAAACACTTGGAAGGTTTTTGTATGGATGCAGTCCTCCACACATTTCTTAAAGAAGTCTGTAACGACTGTGACATATTCGTTCAAGTCCATTGCCCAGTCCTTGAACATGCCCAGTCTACAGACTCCAAACACCCAGGATGCTGATGCACTATTAATCCCATTTTTACAGTTACCATGTGATGTAGTTCCCAATCAGCTTTCCCATGATTCCACCGTCTACTACACACTGGGGGGCAATGTACCATTTTAAGATTGATTAGCCTACGAACCTGCAGGTTTTTGGGATGCAAAGGAAAAGTGAAGAACCTGGTGGAAATCCACATGGTCACATGAACAACACACAAATGGCGTGTACTGGAAGTCAGGATTGAAAGTGGATGACTGGAGTTGTGAGGTAATAGTGATACTAGCTATGTTACTCTACTAAAGTCATCGTCATCATGGAAATATGCCCTAAGACCCAACTCGTCCATGCCAACCAAGTTGCCTAAACAAGCTATCCCACTTGTCTGCCTCCTCTTTATCGCTGACTTTCTTCAACCCTCACCCAAGGCAATCACTATCAGCTAAGATGTTAAATGAAGTCTATCATCTCAGCTGTATAAAAGTACCTATCAAACTATTTTGAAAGTGGACAGCGTAGGTTCTATTTGATGTCCCAGCACAATTCTTACCCGTTGCCAAACAATTAATACAAATTAACCATTTATTCAAATGTCATGTTTCCAATATTAAAATTGAAAGTATAATTCAAAAATACGTTTGTGAGTGCAAAGTACATTGGATTATCCCATACTGAAGATGGACACAAATATAGTTTTTTTTCTCTTTATTTATGAAATAAAAGTGTGATGAAGGAAAAGAGACACCAAAGAGTTAAAACCATGCCGTGCATTATTATTAACACATGTTGGAGACATTTGTATGGCATTCCTGTGTCTACAATTTCAAAGGAGGTATTGGAGGAATGAACTCCAAGAAAAGGCTAACAATGATAGAAGCCCATGTCTTTGAAAAGAAAATTCTCCAGAGAGATCAGAGAGATATGTAACAGGATGGAGAAGATAAACCTGGAATACTTTCAGAGGTAGCAAGGTACGCACAGGCAAAATTTATCTTCACACAATGTTGAGCAGTAGTTGGAAGGAGCTAGTCAAACCAACAGCAATTGCCATCTTAGAATGTGTAGTGGGTTTGTCATTTGGTTGCATAAATTAAATGGGCATTACCTTTGGAGAGTGGCACAGTGGTAGAGTTGCTGCCTTACAGTGCAAGAGACCCAGGTTTGATCCTGACTGTGGGTGCTGTCTGTACAGAGTTTGTACGTTCTCCCTGTGATTCTGTGGGTTTTCTCCAGGTTCTCCGGTTTCTTCCCCCACTTCACTCAGTGTGGACTCAGTGGGCCGAAGGGCCTGCTTCTGCGCGGTATCTTTAAAGTCTAACGTAAAGTTTAAAGGTAACTTGACTTCTTTCTGGTGTATAATAGTAAGATTAAATGAGAACTTACCAGTTTGAAGTTTGATCTTGATTTTATGAGGAGTTACGTTGGTGATTACGTGAAGAAGGCCTGCCAGGCCGCATGCGCACCAATCTTCAAAGCAGCGGTATGAAATCACAAATAAACAACACCGAAGTAAACAGTAAGATCAGTGACTCGAGAACTACCAGGTGATCTTTCATGAGAGAGGGTTGGGCGTGGTGGGCACGTAATCACCAACGTAACTCCTCATAAAATCAAGATCAAACTTCAAACTGGTAAGTTCTCGTTTAATCTTACTATTTTACTTCGGAGTCACGTGAATGATTCCGTGAAGAGTTCAAAGTTTTGTGATTTCATGCCGCAGATTACAAACTCGGCATCCCACTGCATTGATCGACTCGAATGAGAAATAATGCAATAGTAGTAACATTGCATTCAATGTAGTATTAGGGTTTATTAATAATATAAACAAACAATAGTTTTTCTTTAATACCAGGGCATTTAAACAAACTTAAAATGGCATTAGCAAACAGCCCTGGATCAACAATCGAGCGATGATAAAAATTCTGAAACATCAGCTCATTTGTCCATCCGGCGGCCGCCATAATATGGTCGACGGGCACGTCCTTCGCTTCGGCCGCCGAAGTAGCTGCTGCCCTAGTGGAATGAGATGTAAACACATCTGTGTTAATACCTGCATCAATCAAAACTTGTTTCAGCCACCTGGAGATAGCGTTAACTGACACTCTTTTATGTGTTTTTTTATAACTGATAAACAATCCTTTCTCCATATTACGTAAATTCTCTGTCACTGCAATGTATTGCATCAAATGTGTTTTTACGCATAAAGCTGGATCCGTAGGATATGCTGCAAATATTATTTTAAAACCCGTGACACCTGGCCTGCTCTGTTTGAGGAGGTCGTAAATGTAAAATGTAACATTGTCCACAGCAGTTTCCATTCTGTCTAACTGTAATTTTTGTAACGTCTGTACCCTTTGTGCTGAAACCAACGCCATAAGCATGGCCAATTTAATGGTAATTTTGGTCAACGTCAAAGATGATAAAGGAAACCACTCACGTAGTTTCTTAAGGACTATACTTACATCCCAAATAGCCATATATCTAGGTTTGGGAGGTCTGGAATTAAAAATGCCTTTCATAAATCAAACCACAAGAGGGTGAGATCCAATTGCATGATTGTCTGATTTCATCACTAAATATGATGACAAAGCACTTCTTGCTGTATTGATTGCACTATAACTTAGTCCTTCATCATAGTAAAGAGTTGACAAAAATTCCAAAACATGTGAAATACGTGCTGTACAATAATCAATATAATTTTGTACACAGTGTACTTCCCATTTCTTTCCATAACAAAAATGCTGCTTTTGAGTACTCGATCTCCATGATGCAGTAAGCATGTCGACAGTTCTACCCGACAATCCTTGTCCCAGATATGGCCTTCTTAGAATCTGCAAATTAACAAATCAATACAGTCATACAACGGATGACATTCGCCAGTCACTGGATTCACCAATAAATTCCTTTGTTTAGGAACAGCCATCAAAGGTTGTGTCATCAGCTGTCAGATCAAAGGACACCATGGCTGAGTAGGCCAGTCGGGTATTACCAGTACCCCTGAAGCATTGTCCTGCTTGATTTTAAGCAGACATCGATTTATGAGACAGAAAGATGGAAATGCATAAATATACATACCACCCCAATTCAGCTAGAAAGCGTCAATCGCTACTGCCCCAGGATCTGGTTCCCATGACACATGTTTGGGAAGCTGGTGGTTTAGTCTAGATGCGAACAAGTCGACATCTGGTGTTCCATATTTGGCAATGATGTCTTTGAACACATCGTGATTCAGCATCCATTCTATGTTGTCATGGAATTTCCGTGACCTGGTGTCTGCCACTGTATTAAGTTTTCCTGGCAGATAAATAGCTGAGAGCCAAATGTTTTTATCAATGCACCTGATCCAGATTTGGTTTACCAGTCTGTCACAAGATACCGACTTGATACCACCCATGTGATTGACATATGCCACTGCCATGGTGTTATCGATCTGGAGCTGAACATGCAGACTGCATTTGTTAGAACAAAGCTTTGAGCACATTGAATGCTCCTAACAGATCTAAATGGTTAATTCCCCATGTCTGCAGGAACCTAGCTTCTTCTGAACTCCATCTTCCACCACAACTTGAATTTGTGTCTGTGGCACCCCATCCAAGTGCACTTACATCAGTCTGCAAAACCATGGAAGGTTGTTCCAGCTCTATCATGCTAAAACTACTGGAGACATGTTGAATCCACCATAAAATATCAGTAATTGCTTCAGCTGATAGCAGCATGGGCCTATCATAATGCCCAATTTGTACCTTAAGTGCCTGTTCTTTTGCTCTTTGTAACTGCTGATAATGCAAAGGCCCAAATTGGACTGCTGGAAAGGCTGCTACCATTTTCCCCAGAAGTCTCGCCACTTGCCTAATTGAAGGCTTACACTTGTTTAAAAGTGTTACACAATCCTCAATTAGTTCTGTACTTTTTCCAATTGGCAAGGTAATTACCATTTTGATAGAGTTAATTGAAAACCCCAAATAGCCAATTGTGGTAATTGGCGTAAGTTTGGATTTTCCCAAATGAATGACAAACCCTAGTTTTTCAAATGTGGATTTGACAACTGCCACTGATGTTTCGGCTAAAGCTTGAGTTTGTCCAATTATTAAAATATCATCCAAATAGGCCATAATCACATGGCCCTGACCTCTAAGCAACCCCAAAATTGGTTTTAACAATTTGGTGAATACTCTAGGGGCTGAGGTCAATCCGTTTGGTAGTGCTTTATACTGCCATAATTGATTCATCCAATTGAATTTAAAATACCTTCTAGGCTCGCAATGAACAGGCTCTGAATAATAAGCGTCCTTCAGATCTATTGTGGCCATATAACAACCTTTATAAATGAGTTACTTGGCCGTAACCAATGTTTCCATTTTAAAGTGTCTATATAGTACAAATGTATTTAATTTTGTCAGATCCAAAATGATTCTACATCCTCCTTCCCTCTTAAGACGGGGAAAAATATTTGACACAATTTGATGGACTTGATGGTCCGTCTTTTCAATTATACCTTTGTAATATAATTTTGTGATTTCAGCTTGAACCTGTATTACCTCTGTTTGTGAAAAATAAAGTGTTCTAACAGGAACATGTTGGAAAGGTAAAGTAACATTTGGAATAAATTCAATCCAAAACCCTTGAATTACACTTCTGATAAATAGATCTGAAGTAAGCTGCTTCCATTTGTTACAAAAAAGCAGTAATCTACCACCAATATTCTCTTGAGATATTTAATATGTTTTTATGAGAACCAGGTCCACTTACCTCCCTGGTGACTGGTACACCCTGCTGACTCCAGCCTCTGGCAGTAGCTCCCATAGTCGCTCGTGCTCCCACCGAGGGATACCATCCACGTCCCTGTGCAGAGGCCCGGCTTGTCCCTGAAGTAGCTCCGGATGCTGAGGTGGTTTTGTAAGGATACTTTCTCTTCAGCTGTCTGCCGGGCATCATTGGTCTCATCAGACTCATTGTTTTAGCATCTTCATTTATCTCTTTAACTTGTTTGGTTAGATCTGCGCCAAACAGCAGATCAGGTGGTTGAACACTTGCTGGCTTGCAAAGCGCAGCGTATCTGGGGTTAATGGTTGGCCTAATAGCCCTTTTCCTGAGATCATTGATCTCAAAATGGGTGTTGCATAACAACCCTAGAGCGTCTTGGTGTGTCTGGTCATATAACCACCATCCATTGTTCTTGCGAACACTGTAATGCCAGCAGCCAATAATTTTAGAATTCTTTGCATTTTTATTTCTTGGCTTTGCATACCGGGTCGCATCTGACCCCAGATGACTTGATTCACCGTTGGAACTCTTAATACTTCACAGTTGCTAGGAGGCCGTGTTTTTTGGCTGTCTCATCCATAGTAAGCTCCTGAAGCTGATGAGACACCATGTAATTTATTGTGGTAGCCAGCTCTTCACCTAGTGGCTCACCTGCTCCTGATGGTACAGCAAATGGAAGTGCCAGTGGTGGAACAATTGCCAATTCAGTTTCTCCTGGCTGAACTTCCCCATCAGAATCGGCTTCAGGACTATTCTGGCCTATTGCACTCTCCTCAAATTGATAAGGAGTTTGTGGCAGCATTGTTGCTGCTGGTGCTTCTTTTCCTAAGCGCTGACACTCCTTCTCTTGGAGTGAAGTTCTTTGGAGGACTGTATGCAACAGTTCCTCCACTTGGGATAGGCGTGTGCACACTCTATCCAACCCCGGTGAGAAATCATCCCCCGACTCCGTGGGCCTAGCAGACTTATCTGTTGCCTTGTGCCCTAATGGCGGCGGCTCTGTGCTGTGTAGCACTAAGTCTGCAGTCGCTGTATCTGTACAAAGCAATTGAACAGGGGTATGAGGCAGGGCTTCGAAGCCTGAACTGCCACGGGCGGTTGAAACGCGCCGCTTTTCCATCCCTGTTTTTTCCATGCTAGCACTCGGTATAGCATACCGGCCAGCACGGATTCAAGCTCCAGTGGAAAGTTTTCAACTTACCTGGAGTCTGCATACTTACCGCTGGAGGAGCACCGTTCCTCATAGCCTCCGTGCGTCAAATGCGGCTGATGTACTGGTGCGCATGCGGCCTGGCGGGTCTTCTTCACGGAATCACTCACGTGACTCCGAAGTTAAATGCTGTGATATAGATGCGGTGCATAGCTCATAATTGGAAAATGAAGAGATCCTTCTTTACCTGTCAGATTACTTGTCAAATAAATTGACCGACCCACCTTCTTTTATTTTTTCATAATTAATAAAGGGGTTTCTTAAAAAAAGTTTTTTTAACACATTGGGGTGATGTTTACACACATTTATGCAGATTGTTTTCAGTTCAGGTTTCTCAAAATAGCACGAACCAGCAAAATTCTAAAGAATTCTCTGAGCAATGCCCACAAAACAGGTCATATGCCCAATATACATTAATCCTCTTAATTTAAAAACCTTTTATTTTTTTGCAACTTTAACATGGGATAAATACCTTAAGCGACCTCAAAGGACGAGAGTGATGCAGAGGCATGCTATTGGAAGATCAGGCTGGCGGCCTTAAGGTTGATCAAAGGGAAAACATTTAGTGGCAATGTTCACAAAGGAGGCAGAGATCTCTGGGGAGGAATTTCAAGTCCATAGTGCCCTTGGCTGTTGGGAGACACAGTGTAGCACCTACTAGAGTGGCTGCTTCATGGCTCCGGGGATCCAGGTTCAATCCTTATCTCTGCTGCCCGTTTCTTCTCACATCCCATGATGTGTGGGTTGGTAGGTTAATTGGCCACTGCATTTTGCCCATAATGGTGTGTAGGTGCACAGTAGAACCATAGGTAAGCTGATGGAAATGCCGGGAAAATATGGGGGACATTAATGCAGAAATGGGATGCTCTGTGCACTATGAAAAACTTGATGTTGTTAGGAAATTTGGAAATATAGGGAAGAGACCACTGCCAGTTGTGTAGCAAAGGGAACATTTAAAAGCCCATGATTAAGGAATGTCTTGGAGGCTGCGGGAATATTACAATCAGGCAAGGTTGAATCCACGGAGGATTTGAAAATAGGAATGAAATATTTTAATTTGAGGCACTGGCTGACCTGGAGCTAATTTAAGCTGTTTAATATATGTTTAGTTTTGAGAGAATTGCAAGTAGAAAACCAGAAAAATCAAGTTGAAACTACCCCAGCATGAAATATTAGAAACACTGTTTTCCAAAAATAAACCTTCTGTTTCTTAAGCATTCAGTGAAAAGCCATTGATAGGCACCTTTTAAAATATTTAAACAGTTTATTTTAAAACTGTCTCCTGTACCCAACAAAATAAATCTTTACAGATTTTTGCCAATATCAGTTATTTACAATCAGATTACTCATAGATGGTGCATTGATTTAAAATGACCCATACACCCATTTTCCATTGTACACAAACAGTAATGAATCTATAATATATCAAATAATTGTTGTACTGTGAAACACAAATGCAGAATAATCAATTATTGCCTGTGAAGCTGTGGAATTTGAAAGGCTTGTGAGAAATGTTGCATCTTATGAAGTATTTCAGTAGAATTTTGAGCAAAGCATCTAATACACGAAACGTTTAAACACAATTTAAATCTTAAAACCATAAGACATAGGAGCAGAATTAGGCTATTTAGCCAATTGAGTCTGACATTTGATCATGGCTGTTTATCCCCATTTTTCCCTATCTTACCCATATTCTCCTGCTTTTACTCCATAATCTTGAACCTTGAATCTTTGATGCCCATATTAATCAAGAACCTATCAATCTCCTTTAAAAAATACCCAATGACTTAGCCTCCACCACCGTCTGTGGCAATTAATTCTACAGCTTCACCACCCTCTGGCTAAATAAATTCTTCCTCATTTTGTAGGCGATTGCTGATTTCACCCACATGAAGCACTGTTAGGGTTAATGCTACTATGAGTTTATTCTTCTTGACTTTTAGACTTTAAACGTTATTGAAATAAAACAAACAATAAACTCATTGAAAAATGGGAAGACCCCAGGACCAGATGGTTTTAGCAATGAATTTTATAAACAATTTCAGGAGTCAATTGTACCAAGATTACTCAACTTATACACGCAGGCTTATACCGAAAATAAACTACCAAAAACTTTAGCAGAATCAACAATAAGGCTTATATCAAAAAAAGTTAAAGACTTAGAGGAACCGGGTTCTTACAGAGCTATATCACTTCTAAATACGGATCACACTATCTTAGCAAAGATTATAGCAAGAAGACTGAATAATTATATTAACAAATTGGTAAACCCGGATCAAACGGGATTTATACCCAAAAGACAATCATTTAATAACTTGAGAAGGCTTTTCAATATAATGTACTCTCACAAAGAGGACATTGAAGATATTTCAGTCGTTACGTTGGATGCAGAGAAGGCATTTGATCAGGTAGTATGGCAGTATTTATATAAGGTACTCCAAAAATTTAATACGGGAGAGAATTTTATTAGATGGGTTAAACTACTTTATGATAAACTTATGGCAAGAATATTAACTAATAATATGTTATCTCCAAAATTTTATTTATCAAGGGGTAATAGGCAGGGTTGTGCCTTATCACCATTGCTATTTGTCCTTATGATAGAACCGCTGGCTGAAAGGATTAGAAATCATCCAAATATTCATGGATATAATACTAAGGACTCAAAGAATAACATTTCATTATATGCTGATGATATTCTTTTATATATTACTAATACACAAACGAGTATCCCCACCTTATTAACACTAATCGAGGAATTTGGTTCTTTTTCAGGATATAGAATAAATTGGAATAAAAGTGAAATTTTGTCTTTGGAACTACAGGATGCGAGACAATTATTAAAATTCTCTTTCAAAATTGCAACAGAAAAATTCAAGTATTTGGGTATTCAAATTATGATAAGACATAAATCACTATTTAGTGCCAATTTTATGCCACTATTAAATAAACTGAATGTTATGATTACATTTTGGAAAATGTTACCGCTCTCATTGATAGGTAGAATTAACACTATAAAAATGAGTTTCTTACCACAATTAATACATTTGTTTCAAGCAATCCCAATATATATATTAAAAAATATTTTTTCAAAAAAATAGATTCTAATATCACTAATTTTATATGGGATTATAGAGTACACAGAATTCACCGAAAGCATCTGTGTAAACCTAAAGAAGTTGGGGGTTTATCATTACCTAAGTTTACGTATTACTACTGGGCAGTGCATATTAAGAACATAATGTGCTGGTTGGATAGTTCCACTCATCAGTCGGAGTGGATAAGAATGGAGAAAGAGGAGTGTTTCCCATACGATATAGGAACGATCTTGTTCTCACCGATTAAATTGAATAGTATAATATATAAGAAGAACCCAATTATTCACAATACAATAAGAATTTGGAAACAAATAAAATTATCCTTGAAATTAAATAATCTATCAGTACTAACCCCAATATTGAATAATCCTGCATTCAAACCATCTCTTATCGACAAAACATATAAACAATGGGATAGACTGGGAATTAGGAAAGTAGGAGATATGTATGAATTGGGTAAATTGTTATCATTTCAACAATTAAAATCAAAATTTAAACTGAATGATAATCAATATTTTAAATATATACAGATATGTGACTTTATGAAGAAATATATACATAGATTTCAAACTATATTTTTAGACCCTTTAGAAGAAGCAATGAATATTAAGGCTATTTCACAAAAACTAATATCATATTTTTATAGTAGTATATTAAATAGAGAATTACCCTCAACAGAGGCACTAAGAGAAGATTGGGAACATGAACTAATGATAAAGATTCCAAAAGATAGATGGAAAAAGTATCTGATGAACACACATAATTGTTCCATTAATGCAAGACATGATTTAATTCAATTTAAATTATTACATATACTATATTATTCAAAAACGAGGTTGAATAAATTCTACCCAAACGTCTCTCCTAGATGCGATAAATGTTTGTTTCAAAATGCCAATATAACACATTCATTTGTAGGATGTATAAAGTTGAATATATTTTGGAGTGATATATTTGATATATTTACAAAGCTCTTCAAGTCAAGAATAGAATCTAATATGGAATGGATTATATTTGGAATAATAGTAGAAGATATCAATTTACACAAAGATCAAAAAGTATTCTTTAATTATGGGTTAATAACTGGAAAGAAATTGATACCTAAATTTTGGAAATATACAGCTATACCAACTATTAAAATGTGGATTAGTAATATGATGGACGTAGCTCACCTTGAAGAAATGAGACTTCCGCCTAATAGATAAATATGACCAATTCTTAAGGAGTTGGTCCCCTTTCATCGACTTTTTGGAATCATGTGATGCAGCAGTACCGTAAAGATTACTGATTTCAGGTCAGGTCGTGGATAGAATTACATCTCTAAGATTTGAAAATTTCTTTTTTAAGGGTCTTTTTCTCCTAGTTCTACTTTCTACTTTTTCTTTTCTTATATACACACTTCACGTTTTTCTATTTTCTACTATCTATTTTTCCTCTTTTTCTTCTATTTCGTGTTTTTTTTTTACTTCCTTTTCAAAAACATAAAACTAGAGGTTGTACATAGAATGTATTACGTTATGACATAGTTGGCACCTAAAATTAGGTGCCACTGTATTGTTTTGTACTGTATTAACTTCTAATAAAATAATCAACAAAAAAAACAACAAAAAAAACAACAAAAAAAACCTTATTGATACAGCGTGAAAACAGCCACTCGGCCCACAGAGACCGCACCAACGATCACTAAATACACCAATACTATGCTACACACGAGGGACCATTTATAATTTACAGAAGCCGATTAACCTACAAACCTGTACATCTTTGGGGTGTGGGAGCAAACTGGAGCATCCAAACAAAACCCACGTAGTTACAGGGAGAATGTGCAAATTCCATATAGACCGCACCCGTAGTCAGGATTGAACCCAGGTCTTTGGCGTTGTATGGCAGCAACTCTACTGTTGCGCCATTTTGCTGCCTAGTTTTCCTACACCATTATCCAGGAGATTAAACTTTAAATCCATGTTCAGGACAATTAAGGACACTAGTGTATGATATAGCACATGAAACGATTTCCATTTCTGTAGCAGCTTTCTCGACACAGGATATCCCCGTCATTGAGGTACTTCTGAGATGTAGTCACTGCTTTAACATGGGAAATGTAGCTGCTTATTTGTGCACAGCCAGCTCTCACAAGCATGAGGCAATGAGTAGATAATTTGCTTTGGTGATATTGCTTGAAGGGTAAAAGGGCATCACACCCACTCTTCTTTGAAATAGAGTCGAGAAAGAGGACCTCGCATGGGCGGCACGGTGGTGCAGCAGTAGTTTCTTCCTTACAGTGCTTACAGCGCCAGAGATCCCAACTATAAGTGCTGTCTGTGCGGAGTTTGTACATTCTCCCCATGACCGCGTGTGTTTTCTCCAAGATCTCCGGTTTCCTCCTACACTCCAAAACACGTACAGGTTTTTAGGCTAATTGGCTTGGTGCATGTGAAAATTGTCCCTTGTGTGTAGGATAGTGTACGGGGATAATGTGCGGGGATCACTGGACGTTGCGGACTCGGTGGGCTGAAGGGCCTGCTTCTGCACTGCATCTCTAAACTGATCTAAAACTAAATGGAAAGGCATTGTCTCCAACAATATCTATCGAAAAACCTTTTCAGAACTATATTGGAGTACCAGCCTAAATTTTTGGGCTCGAATCTCTGGCCACCCACTGAGCAGTAGTTTGCGCATGATTTTATTGTTAATTAATGAAGTAATTCAAGGTTACAACGAACAATATATATTTCCCACAAAATATTGACTTTTAGTTATCAAATTGCAGCCCCTGAGAATGGTAGCATGGATAGAGACCTTTCTTAGAAACATAGAAACATAGAAAATAGGTGCAGGAGGAGGCCATTCGGCCCTTCCGCACCGCCATTCATTGTGATCATGGCTGATCGTCCCCTATCAATAACCCGTGCCTGCCATCTCCCCATATCCCTTGACTCCACTAGCCCCGAGAGCTCTATCTAACTCTCTCTTAAATCCATCCAGCGACTTGGCCTCCACTGCCATCATGTCCTTCTTCCCATCAGAGCAACGTTCTAGTTCCAGTCATTGACCATCTCTGAACAAGAGAATATGTTTTTGACCTCAGCACTACCTCTATATTCAATGAGAATTGGAAGATTTTGTTTGGTGCTTCCTGTACTTCCTTCAAAAGCATCCAGTTCTGGTGACTTAATTACTTTAAGTTTAGCCAACTTTTCTAATACTCTGTGCTACGAATTTATAACGGCCACCAGAGTTTCAACTTTACCTCCACTAATACCGTGGAGGCTCCTTTCCCTGATGAGGACACGTGCAAAGTACTAATTTACTACCTTAACCAAAGGTTCTTCCTTTGTGTTTCATAGCAATGTGCCTCAACTGTGTCTGAATCATCTAATTTAAAGGCAGCCCCATGTTCTGTACATTTTTACCCATCAACACTAGCGTCCCATTTGCCTGGACCATATCCATTCTCATGCCATTGAAATTGACCTTCCTCTAATTAATTAATTTACTTTTTCTGTAGCCAAGACAAATATTATGGTATGATCTCTATCTCAGAAATATCCCCCAACCAAAACTTGATGCCTCTCATTGCCTAGAACCGTTTACTTAATGGGCTGGGGAAAAACCTGGTCTGGAAAATTTCCCTGGATACATTGAAAATATTTTCACCCTCTTTATCCTTAACACTATTACTATCAGGTGTATATTTGAATAATGAAATGACTCCATTATAACTAACCATAATTTACCTACATTTTTGCTCCTCCCCTTTTCATTGGTGAATTTTAGTGCACCCAGCAGCCAAATGTTTACTCTACGAATTCAAGTCAAGTCAAAGTCAAGTCAAAAGAGTTTATTGTCATGTGTCCCTGACAGGACAATGAAATTCTTTCTTTGCATAGCACAACAGAACATAGTAGGCATTGACTACAATTATATACGTAAATACGTAAATTAATAAAGTGCAAATATCAGATGGAGGGGTATTAATGTTCAGAGTTTTCTCCGAGCCAGGTTTAATAGCCTGATGGCTGTGGGGAAGTAGCTATTCTTGAACCGGGTCGTTGCAGTTCTCAGGCTCCTGTACCTTCTACCCGAAGGTAGCAGGGAGATGAGTGTGTGGCCAGGGTGGTGTGGGTCCTTGATGATGCTGCCAGCCTTTTTGAGGCAGCGACTGCGGTAGATCCCCTCGATGGAAGGAAGGTCAGAGCCACTGATGGACTGGGCAGTGTTTACTACTTTTTAAAACTCTCCAGGGCACTCAAGTTGCCAAACCAAGCCACGATGCAACCGGTCAGCAAGCTCTCTACTGTGCACCTGCAGAAGTTAGAGAGAGTCCAGCTTGACAGACGGACTCTCCGTAATCTTCTCAGGAAGTAGAGGCGCTGATGAGCTTTCTTAATAATTACATCTGTGTTCTCGGACCAGGAAAGATCTTCACAGATGTGCACGCCCAGGAAATTGAAGCTCTTGACCCTTTCAACCATCGACCCGTTGATATAAACAGGACTGTGGGTCCCCATCCTACTCCTTCCAAAGTCCACAATCAGTTCCTTGGTTTTGCTGGTGTTGAGGGCCAGGTTATTGTGCTGGCACCATATGGACAGTCGCTCGACCTCTCTTCTGTACTCCGACTCATCCCCATCAGTGATACGTCCCACAACAGTGGTGTCGTCAGCGAACTTGATGATGGAGTTCGCACTATGACCGGCTACGCAGTCATGAATATAGAGTGAGTACAGCAGGGGGCTGAACACGCAGCCTGGAGGTGCTCCCGTGCTGATTGTTATCGAGTCTGACACATTTCCACCAATACGAACAGACTGTGGTCTGTGAATGAGGAAGTCGAGGATCCAATTGCAGTGGGATGCGCAGAGACCCAGTTCTGCGAGTTTGGTAACCAGCTTGGAGGGGATGATTGTGTTAAATGCCGAGCTGTAGTCAATGAATAACAGCCTGACATATGAGTTTTTGTTGTCCAAGTGGTCCACAGCGGAGTGAAGGGCCAGCGAGATCGCGTCCACCGTTGATCTGTTGTGGCGGTAAGCGAACTGCAGAGGGTCCAGGTTTTTGTCGAGGTAGGAGTTGATTTGCGCCATGATCAACCTCTCGAAGCACTTCATCACCACAGGCGTTAGTGCCACGTCACCTTGCTCTTCTTGGGCACCGGTATTATTGATGCCCTTTTGAGGCAAGTGGGAATCTCAGACCTCAGAAGTGACAGGTTGAAAATGTCCGTAAAAACTCCAGCCAGTTGGTCCGCACAGGTTTTTAGAAAACGACCAGGTATGCCATCAGGTCCAGACGCTTTTCGAAGGTTCACCCCTCTGAAGGATTTCCTGACGACGGCCTCTGTGACTGAGACTGAAATACCATCACAGCGAATGGGGGCTCGGGAAGGCACATCGGTGTTCTCCCTATCAAAGCATGCGTAAAATGCATTGAGCTCATCAGGGAGTGATGTATCGCCGACATCCGAGCTGCCTCCTGGTTTCGCCTTGTAGGAGGTGATTGCATTCAGTCCCCACCACATCTGTCTCATCCTCCAGTTTGGAGCAGAACTCCCTTTTGGCCTTTTTGATGGCCTTATCAAGGTCGTATCTGGACTTCGTGTAGACCACTGTATCATCAGACATGTATGCCTGGTGTCTGGTCTTCAGAAGAGTGCGGATCTCACAGTTCATCCAAGGTTTCTGATTGGGAAACACTCGGAAGGTTTTTGTATGGATGCAGTCCTCCACACATTTCTTAATGAAGTCTGTAACGACTGTGGCGTATTAATTCAAATCCGTTGCTGAGTCCTTGAACATTGCCCAGTCTACAGACTCCAAACAGTCCTGTAGTTGTTCCTCCTCCCCCCCCCTTAACCAGCTCTGTACTGTCCTCACCTCTGGGGGTGCGCTCTTTAATTGCTGCCTGTAGGCAGGGAGAAGCAGCACCGCGGTATGGTCGGATTTACCGAAGTGAGGGCGAGGGATAGAGCGGTAAGCATTCTTGATGGTGGTGTAGCAGTGGTCGAGGGTGTTTGGTCCTCTGGTGCAGCAGGAGACATGTTGGTGGAAGTTAGGTTTCTTGAGGTTTGCCTTATTGAAGTCCCCAGCAATGGTGGTAAATGCCTCGGGGTAAGACGTCTGGTGTATGTTGACAGATTAATTCTTAATATAAACAAAGCAGATTCTGTCTTAATCAGTCTGAAGGGTGTCCTGAACCGAAACATCACCTATCCATGTTCTCCAGGGAAGCTGCCTAATCCACTGAGTTAATCCTGCATTTTGTGTCTTTTCCAGATTCTGTCTTTGACCCCTTGCTCAATCCTCTCTCTGGAACTGTAAATTTATCCTCAAACAATACAGTTACCCCTCCTTCTTTCTTTCATTCCCTAACCCTCCTGAACACTTTGTATCCAGAAATGCGCTAATGGTTGTCTGTCCCCGTTTGAGCCATATTTTTGTAACAGCCACATTTCACACTTTCACAGTTATCTGTACCTGTATTTCCCCTTCCTTATGGCCTCAGTCTGTAGTCATATATATATATATATATATATATATATATATATATATATACACACACACACACGTAAAACAATACATTTGTACGATAATAGATGCAAATTGCAGTACAGTTAAGAGTGCTGGTTGCAGCAGATATCCCATTGAATAATACCCTAAGGATTATAATGCCATCAGATCCATTCAGCTGTGACACAGGCAGCCAGCTACAATTGTCAATGCAATTGGATGATCTTGCAGTTTTGCTGAAAATATTTGATTTGGCCACTGTGAATAACATCTCTGTATGGTAGCAGTTGATACCAAAGTGAAACCAGCTTTCACAATAACAAATTAATGTCAGATGAGGCAGTTGCAACTTGTGGCTTATAAATGTCTGACACAACCAATTTAAAAATAATTCTTATCTTTAACTGCAACAGTAGTCACTTACAAAGGACTGTTGATGTAAAACATTTAAAGGTCCCTCCCAGAACCATTATCAAAGAAAAAATTGACAATTTAGTCAAGAAAAGAGGCATTAGTGGAGGTGGCCATAGCTTTAGTTAAAGTTGCAGCCTTTATAGAGGAAATTCAAGAGGCTAAAATTGAGGAAGCTGAAGGCACAGTCCCCAATGGTAACAAGATTAGAAGCCGAGGGCCACGGAAAACCTGAAGGATTCCAGGACTGTCACGGAGTCATAGAGCATGGAAGCAGACAAATCTTACACTAATCCCATTTTATTCTCCCCACCTTCCAATTCATTTACCCCCCACCTCCACCACCCCATTTCACCACTTACACCACCAGCCAATAAACATATCAATCTATGCATCCTTGGGATGTGGGAGGAAACCAGGACACCCAGTAGAAATCCACTTAGTCACATTGAGAACATGCAAATCTAGGCAGCAGCACCAGGACTGAACCTGAATCAATCTCATGCAATCTCAAGCATGCAACTCCTAGCATGCAACCCCGAGCATACAAACCCGAGCTATGAGTCACTGGCTCTACGAACTGCTCCAATGTGCCAACAATGAATAGGAGGAGGACATAAACCTCATTGCCTAACCAGTCAGTGGCTGGGACAAATGACAATGGTTGCAACAGAAACAGAACAATGCAGAAATATTTGTTCTCTTCTGGCTAGTTATCCTCACCCCAGGAACCATTCTTCTTCACAAATCTTGAACACTCCTATTAAAGCATTCCTATACTTTTCCCTTTGTAATCTCAGCATCTCCCACTTAGATCTTAGCAATAGTCCAATAAATCGCCTCTGCATCCCTCTCCAAGGCTAAAATAGACAAGCACTGCACATGGGTCAGTGAGCAGCAGAGATGGAAGGTCTCAGTTTCCAAACCCAGGACAATGCTGAGCTAGCTAATCACAGGAATAAAGGGCTGGCCTGCCCAACTCCCTGTAGCTCAAACCCTCCAGTCCTGGCAACATCCTCATCAATCTTCCCTGCACTCTTTCCAGTTTAATGACACTCTTCCTACAGCAGGGCGGCAAAAACTGAACACAATACTCCAAATGCAGCCTCACCAATGTCTTGTACAGCTGTAACATATCATCAACACATGACTTTCCTTTCATATGTCTGTGTTGATTCTGCCTAATTCTATTATTATTTTTCAAGTGACCTCTTATCATTTCCATAATAATAGATTCTAGCACTTTTCTTTGTACTGGTGTACGTACAGTGCCCTCCATAATGTTTGGGACAAAGACCCATCATTTATTTATTTGCCTCTGTACTCCACAAATTGAGATATGTAATAGTAAAAATCACATGTGGTTAAACTGCACATTGTCAGATTTTAATAAAGGCCATTTGTATACATTTTAGTTTCACCATTGCAGCAGTGTTGATACATAGTCCTCCCATTTCAGGGCACCATAATGTTCGGGACACAGCAATGTAATGTAAATGAAAATAGTCATGTTTAGTATTTTGTTGTATATCCTTTGCATGCAATGACTGCTTGAAGTTGGCGATTCATGGACATCACCAGTTGCTGGGTGTCTTCTCTGGTGATGCTCTGCTGGGCCTGCAGCCATCTTTAGCTTATGCTTGTTTTTGGAGCTAGTACTCTTCATAGAATCATAGAAAATAGGCGCAGGAGTAGGCCATTTGGCCCTTGGAGCCTGCACCGCCATTCAATATGATCATGGCTGATCATCCAACTCAGCATCCTGTACCTGCCTTCTCTCCATACCCCCTGATCCCTTTAGCCACAAGGGCCACATCTAACTCCCTCTTAAATGTAGCCAATGAACTGGCCTCAACTACCTTCTGTGGCAGAGAATTCCACAGACTCAATACTCTCTGTGTGAAAAATGATCTTCTCATCTCGGTCCTAAAAGATTTTCCCCTTATCCTTAAACTGTGACCCCTTGTTCTGGAGTTCCCCAATATTGGGAACAATCTTCCTGCATCTAGCCTGTCCAACTCCTAAAGAGACTCCTTGTAAGTCTCTATAAGATCCCTCCTCAATATCCTAAATTCCAGCGAGTACAAGCCGTGTCTATCCAGTCTTTCTTCATATTGGAAGTCCTGCCATCCCAGGAATCAGTCTGGTGAACCTTCTCTGTACTACCTCTATGACAAGAATGTCTTTCCTCAGATTAGGAGACCAAAATTGTACGCAATACTCCAGGTGTGGCCTCACCAAGACCCTGTACAACTGCAGTAGAACCTCCCTGCTCTTGTACTCAAATCCTTTGCTATGAACGCCAACATACCATTCGCTTTTTTCACTGCCTGCTGCACCTGCATGCCTACTTTCAATGACTGGTGTACCATGACACCCAGGTCTCGTTGCATCTCCCCTTTTCCTAATCAGCCACTATTCTGATAATAGTCTACCCTCCTGTTTTTGCCGCCATTTGTGGATAACCTCACATTTATCCACATTATACTGCATCTGCCATGCATTTGCCCACTCACCCAACCTATCCAAGTCACCTTGCAGCCTCCTAGCATCCTCCTCACAGCTTCGTGTCATCCGCAAACTTGGAGATGTTGCATTCAATTCCCTCATCCAGATCATTAAAATATATTGTAAATAGCTGGGGTCCCAGCACTGAGCCTTGCGGTACCCCACTAGTCACTGCCTGCCATTCTGAAAATGACCCGTTTACTCCTGCTCTTTGCTTCCTGTTTGCCAGCCAGTTCTCTATAATCATCAATATTGAACCCCCAATACCATGTGTTTTAAGTTTGTATGCTAATCTCTTATGTGGGACCTTGTCGAAAGCCTTCTGAAAGTCCAGACATAACACATCCACAGGTTATCCCTTATTCACTCTACTAGTTACATCCTCAAAAAATTCTATAAGATTTGTCAGACATGATTTACCTTTCATAAATCCATGCTGACTTTGTCCAATGATTTCACCACTTTCCAAATGTGCTGCTATCCCATCTTTAATAACTGACTCTAGCATTTTCCCCACTACCGATGTTAGACTAACTGATCTGTAATTCCCCATTTTCTCTCTCTCTCCCTTTTTAAAAAGTGGGGTTACATTAGCTATCCTCCAATCCTCAGGAACTACTGCAGAATCTAAAGAGTTTTGAAAAATTATCACTAATGCATCCACTATTTCTGGGGCTACTTCCTTAAGTACTCTGGGATGCAGCCTATCTGGCCCTGGGGATTTATCAGCCTTTAATCCATTCAATTTACCCAACACCACTTCCCGGCTAACCTGGATTTCACTCAGTTCCATCTCATTTGACCACCGGTCCCCTGCTATTTCCGGCAAATTATTTATGTCTTCCTTAGTGAAGACAGAACCAAAGTGGTTATTCAATTGGTCTGCCATGTCCTTGTTCCCCATGATCAATTCACCAGTTTCTGACTGCAGAGGACCTACATTTGTTTTAACTAACCTTTTTCTCTTCACATATCTATAAAAATGTTTGCAGTCCGTTTTTATGTTCCCTGCCAGTTTTCTTTCATAATCTATTTTCCCTTTCCTAATTAAGCACTTTGTCCTCCTCTGCTGGACTCTGAATTTCTCCCAGTCCTCTGGTAGGCTGCTTTTTCTGGCTAATTTGTATGCTTCATCTTTAGTTTTGATACTATCCCTGATTTCCCTTGTTATCCACGGATGCACTACCTTCCCTGACTTATTCTTTTGCCAAACTGGGATGAACAATTGTTGTAGTTCATCCATGCAGTCTTTAAATGCCTTCCATTGCATATCCACCGTCAACCCTTTAAGAATCAATTGCCAGTCCATCTTGGGAACTTGCCAATCTATCTTGACCAATTCATGTCTCATACCCTCAAAGTTACCTTTCTTTAAGTTCAGAACCCTTGTTTCTGAATTAACAATGTCACTCTCCATCCTAATGACGAACTCAACCATATTATGGTCACTCTTGCCCAAGGGGCCACGCACAACAAGACTGCTAACTAACCCTTCCTCATTACTCAGTACCCAGTCTAGAATAGAATGCTCTCTAATTGTTGGTTTTAGAAAACTATCCCGCATACATTCCAAGAAATCCTCTTCCTCAGCACCCCTGTCAATTTGATTCACCATATAACTAATACAGCACGGAAACAGGCCCTCTCGGCCCTTTCAGTCCGTGCCGACCATTTGTTTTCCCTAGTCCCATCTACCTGCACCTCAGCCACTTTCTTTTAAATGTTAAAATTCGATCCTGCCTCCACCACTTCTGCTGGAAGCGCATTCCACACAGCCACCACCCTCTGAGTAAAGAAGTTCCCCCTCACGTTACCCCTACCTTAATTCTCATGTTATGCCCTCTTGTTTGAATCTTCCCTACCCTCAATGGGAAAAACTTATCCACGTCAACTCTGTCTATCCCTTTCATCATTTTAAAGACCTCAATCAAGTCCCCCCTTAACCTTCTGCGCTCCAAAGAATAAAGACCTAACTTGTTCAACCTTTCTCTGTAACATAGTTGCTGAAACCCTGGCAACATTCTAGTAAATCTCCTCTGTACTCTCTCTATTTTGTTGACATCCTTCCTATAATTAGGCGACCAAAATTGTACACCATACTCCAGAATTGGTCTTACCAATGCCTTGTACAATTTTTAACATTACTTCCCTACTCCTATATTCAATGCTCTGATTTATAAAGGCCAGCACACCAAAGGCTTTCTTTTACCACCCTATCTACATGCGATTCCACCTTCAGGGAACTATGCACAGTTATTCCTAGATCCCTCTGTTCCACAGCATTCCTCAATTCCCTACCATTTACCAGGTACGTTCCTATTTTGATTTTTCCTGCCAAGATGTAGCACCTCACACTTAACAGCATTAAACTCCATCTGCCATCTTTCAGCCCACTTTTCCAAATGGCCCAAATCTCTCTGTAGACTTTGAAAATCTACTTCATTATCCACAACACCACCTATCTTAGTATCATCTGCATACTTACTTATCCAATTTTCCACCCCATCATCCAGATCATTGATGTACATGACAAACAACAGTGGACCCAACACAGATCCCTGAGGCACCCCACTGGCCACCGGCTTCCAACCTGACAAACAGCCATCCACCATTACTCTCTGACATCTCCCATTCAGCCACTGTTGAATCCATCTTGCTACTCCGCCATTAACACCCAAAGATTGAACCTTCTTAACCAACCTTCCATGGGGAACCTTGTCAAAGGCCTTACTGAAATCCATATAGACAACATCCACTGCTTACCCTCATCAATTTCCCTAGTCACCGCTTCAAAAAACTCAAGAAGGTTTGTCAAACATGACCTTCCAGGCACAAATCCATGTTGACTGTTCCTGTTTATCCAGATGCTTATATATATTATCTCTAAGTATCCTTTCCATTAATTTGCCCACCACTGACGTCAAACTAATAGGTCTATAATTGCTAGGTTTATTCTTTGAACCCTTTTTAAACAATGGAACAACATGCGCAGTACGCCAATCCTCCGGCACTATTCCCGTTTCTAATGACATTTGAAATATTTCTGTCATAGCTCCTGTTATTTCTACACTAACTTCCCTCAATGTCCTAGGGAATATCCTGTCAGGACCTGGAGACTTATACACTTTTATATTTTTCCAAAAGTGTCAGTACTTCCTCCTCTTTGAATCTCATAGTTTCCATAGCTACTCTACTTTTTTCTCTTACAGAGTTCAATATCCTTCTCCTTGGTGAATACCGAAGAAAATAAATTGTTCAATATCTCCCCCATCTCTTTTGGCTCAGCAGATAGCTGTCCATTCTGGTTCTCTAATGGTCCAATTTTATCCCTCGTTATCCTTTTGCTATTAATATAGCTGTAGAAACTCTTTGGATTTACTTTCACCTTTCTTGCCAAAGCAACCTCATATCTTCTTTTAGCCTTCCTAATTTCTTTCTTAAGATTATTTTTACATTCTTTATACTCCTCTAGCACCTCATTTACTCCATGCCTCCTATAATTATTGTAGATATCTCTCTTTTTTCGAAACAAGTGTCCAATTTCCCTTGAGAACCATGGCTCTTTCCAATTTTTACTATTTCCTTTCAACCTAACAGGGACATAAAGATTCTGTACTCTTACAATTTCCCCTTTAAATGTCCTCCATTTCTCTTTTACATTCCCCCATGAAACAAAGTGTCCCAATTCAATCCTTTAAAATCCTTACACATTCCCTCAAAGTTAGCCTTTCTCCAATCAAAAATCTCCACCATAGGTCCAGCTCTGACTCTCTCCATAATTATATTGAAACTAATGGTATTGTGATCACTGGTCCCGAAGTGCTCACCAACGCATACCTCCGTCACCTGACCTGCCTCGTTTCCTAACAGGAGGTCCAGCACTGCCCCTTCTCTGGTCGATACCTCTATGTACTGCTGCAAAAAACTATCCTGCACACATTTCACAAACTCCAAACCATCCAGCCCATTTACAGAATGTGTTTCCCAGTCTATTTTTGGAAAATTGAAATCTCCCCACCACTACCTTGTGCTTACTACTAACATCTGCTATCTCCTTACATATTTGCTTTTCCAATTCTCGCTCCCCATTTGGCGGTCTATAATACACCCCTAAAAGTGTTGCTACACCATTCCCACTTCTCAGTTCCACCCAAATAGCCTCCCTAGACGAGCCCTCTAATCTATCCTGCCAAAGCACTGCTGTAAACACCTCCACCTCTGGTCCCTCCAATTCTATCACACCTGAAGCAACAAAATCCTGGAATATTTAGTTTCCAATCACAGCCCTCCTGCAACCATGTTTCACTGATTGCCACAACATCATATTTCCAGGTGTCAATCCAGGCTCTAAGTTCATCAACCTTACTTACAATGCTCCTAGCATTAAAATATACACATTTTAGAAACCCACCATCCCTTATTCTCTGTATATTATCTTTTTCATCTTTCTCGCCTACATTTTGGGTCCGAGTGCTTCCCTTCTCCGCCTCTTGCCCCACACCCTGACCCCTAGCCCCCTCTACCCGAGTCCCTCCCCCAGCCTTTCTAGTTTAAAGTCTCCCCAGTAGCCTTTGCAAATCTCCCTGCCAGGATATTGGTCCCCCTCGGGTTCAAGTGCAACCCGTCCTTTGTGTACAGATCATGCCTTCCCCAAAAGAGGTCCCAGTGATCAAGAAAGTTGAATCCCTGCCCACTGCACCAAGTCCCTCAGCCACGCATTTATCCTCCACCTCATTTCATTCCTACTCTCACTGTCACGTGGCACAGGCAGTAATCCTGAAATCGTTACCCTTTTGGTCCTTCTCCTTAACTTTCCCCCCAACTCCCTAAATTCTCCCTTCAGGACCTCCTCACTTTTTCTGCCTATGTCATTGGTACCTATGTGTACCACAACATCAGGCTCCTCTCCCTCCCTTATCAGAATCTTTTGGACACGTTCTGACACATGCGAGACCCTGGCACCAGGGAGGCAAACTACCATCCGGGTCTCCCAACTGCGTCCACAGAATCGCCTATCCGACCCACTAACTATAGAGTCCCCTATTACAATTGCCCTCCTCTTTTTGCTACCCTTCTGAGCATCAGGGCCGGTCTCTGTGCCGGAGGCCCGGCCGCTGTTGCTGCCCCAGCTAGACTGTCCCCTCCAATTGTACTCAAACCCGAGTACCTATTTTCCAGGTGTACGGTCACAGGGGTACTCTCTAGCCCCTGCCTCTGACCCTTGCCCTTCCTAACTGTGACCCACTTGTCTGCCTCCTGTGGTCTGGGAGTGACTACCTCCCTGTAGCTCCTCTCTATGACCTCCTCACTCTCCCTGACCAGACGGAGGTCATCGAGCTGCTGCTCCAGGTTCCTAACACAGTCCTTTAGGAGCCCCATCTCGACACACCTGGCGCAGATGTGGACGTCTGGAGGGCTATCACATTCCCTGACCTCCCACATCTGACATCCAGAACAGTACACTGCCCTGGCCTTCATACTCCCCCCTTACACAGGATACAATATCAACACAATATAAAATCACTACAAACTGCTGAAATATGACTGTAAATCAGCTGTTTACCCTGGTCCACTTCCCACCAATCAGCTGCTTACCCTAGTCCACTTCCCACCAATCAGCGGCTTCCTCAATAAAACCCACTTATCCAAATGGAACGTTATGGATTTAGGTAAAAACAAGCCCCGCGCTTGATTTTAAAGCTTACCAGTCGGGTGTCGCTCCTCCCCCTCCTTCTCATCCAACGGCTCCTGTAGGCCTCTGAAAAAACAAGCCCCGTGCTTTATTTTAAAGCTTACCGGTCGGGTGTCGCTCCTCCCCCTCCTTCTCTTCCAACGGCTCCTGTGGGCCTCTGAAAAAAAAAAAAAACAAGCCCCGCGCTTGATTTTAAAGCTTACCGGTCGGGTGTCGCTCCTCCCCCTCCTTCTCTTCCAACGGCTCCTGTGGGCCTCTGAAAAAACAAGCCCCGCGCTTGATTTTAAAGCTTACCGGTCGGGTGTCGCTCCTCCCCTCCTTCTCTTCCAACAGCTCCTGTGGGCCGTTGATTATGTAGATTGTAGTCACCCATTATAACTGTTTTACCTTTGTTGCACGCATTTCTAATTTCATGTTTGATGCCATCCCCAACTCCACTCCTACTGTTTAGGTGGCCTGTACACAACTCCCACTAGCGTTTTCTGCCCCTTAGTGTTTTGCAGCTCTACCCATATCGATTCCACATCCTCCAAGTTAATGTCCTTCCTTTCTATTGCGTTAATCTCCTCTTTAACCAGCAACGCTACTCCACCTCCTTTTCCTTTCTGTCTATCCCTCCTGAATATTGAATATCCCTGGATGTTCAGCTCCCAGCCTTGATCACCTTGGAGCCATGTCTCCGTGATCCCAACTATATCATATTCATTAATAACTATCTGCACATTCAACTCATCCACCTTATTACGAATGCTCCTTGCATTGAGACACAAAGCCTTCAGGCTTGTTTTTACAACACTCTTACCCCTTATATAATTATGTTGAAAAGTGGCCCTTTTTGATTTTTGCCCTGGATTTTTCTGTCTGCCACTTTTACTTTTCACCTTGCTACCTATTGCTTCTACCCTCATTTTACATCCCTCTGTCTCTCTGCTCATGCTCCCATCCACCTGCCACATTAGTTTAAATCCTCCCTGACAGCACTAGCAAACACTCCCCCAAGGACATTGGTTCCCTTCAAGCCCAGGTGCAGACCATCCTGTTTGTACTGGTCCCACCTCCCCAGAACTGGTTCCAATGCCCGAGAAATTTGAATCCCTCCCCCTTGCACCATTTTTCAAGCCACGTATTAATCTGCAATATCCTCCTAATTCTACTCTGACTAGCACGTGGCACTGGTAGGAGTCCAGAGATTATTACCTATTGAGGTCCTACTTTTATCTCCTAGCTCCCTAAATTTGCCTTGTAGGACCTCATCCCATTTTTTACCTATATCGTTGGTGCCAATGTGCACCATGACTGCTGGCTGTTCACCCTCCCCCTCCAGAATGTTCTGCAGCCGTTCAGTGACATCCCTGACCCTTGCACCAGGGAGGCAACATACCATCCTGGAGTCTCGTCTGCGACCGCAGAAACGCTTATCTATCCCCCTTACAATTGAATCCCCTATTACAATAGCCCTTCCACTCTTTTTTCTCCCCTCCTGTGCCGCAGAGCCACCAATGGTGCCATGAACTTGGCTGCTGCTGCCTTCCCCTGATGAGCCATCTCCCCCAACAGTATCCAAAATGCTATATCTGTTTTGGAGGGAGATGACCGCAGGGGACTCCTGCACCACCTGCCTACTCCTACGCTGGCTAGTGGCCACCCATTCCCTGTCTGTCCGCTTAACCTGCGGTGTGACCAACTCACTGTACGTGCTATTCATGAGTTTCTCAGCATCGTGGATGCTCCAGTATGAATCCAACCGCAGCTCCAATCGTTCAATGCAGTCTGCCAGGAGCTGCAGCTGGACACACTTCCTGCAAACGTAGTCACCAGGGACACCGACCATATCCCTGATCTCCCACATGTTGCAGGATGACCAAACCAAGGGGCCGATCTCAAATGACATGGCTTGCCCCCTAATTAAATCAACTCACTCACACTATAAAAATCTTAATCCTTTAAACTAACCTTTACTAAAAAGCAATGTACCCGTAGCTCACTGAACCCTTAGCTCACTGAAACCCTTGCGCACTGAACCCTTTGCTCACTGAACCCTTTGCTCACTGAACCCTTTACTCACTGAACCCTTTAGCTCACTTTACCTTTAACTCACTTTACCTTTAATGCAAAAAAGGGGTTGCACCCAATCAGCTGCTTCCTCCAGTCTGCTTCCACCAATCAGCGGCTTCCTCCAGTCCGCTTCCACCAATCAGCGGCTTCCACCAGAACAGAATTCAGTTTTCTCTTCAGCATATAAAAGGCATGCTCAATTGAGTTCAGATCAGGTGGTTGACTTGGCCACGTTTTAGCTTAGAAAAACACCTTTGTTGCTTTAGCAGTATGTTTGGGATCATTGTCTTGCTGTAGAATAAACCGCCGGCCTATGAGTTTTGAGGCATTTGTGTGAACTTGAACAGATCGGATGTGTCTATGCACATCAGAATTGATTATGCTACTACCACCAGCAGTATCATCAATGAAGATAAGTGAGCCAGTACAATCAGCAGCCATACATGCCCTGGCCATAACACCCCCACTACCGTGCTTCACGGTAGTGGGGGGGGGGGGGGGGGGGGGACTATGCTGTAAATTTCTACATTGTGAAACAAAAATGTATAAAAATACCCTTTAATAAAATCTGACAATGTGCACTTTAACCACATGTGATTTTTTTTTCTATTACAAATCTCAAATTGTGGAGTACAGAGGCAAATAAATAAATGATGGGTCTTTGTCCCAAACATTATGGAGGGCATTGGAGCTCATTGTCTCTCCCTTATTTTCGAAACTTTTAGATTTTGGAAGATAACAACCAGTGCATTTACTATCACCATTGAACCTCTTTCTCGACAAGTGTCTCATCTCATTTAGGACAGGGCAACAAATACAAGGGAAAAACCATCAGTTGCAAGTTGTTCACCAAGTTACACACATCCCAACTTGTATATATGTCATTGTTTCCTCATTGTTAATGGGTCAAATTGCTAGTACTCACTCCTGAACAATATTGCAGGAGTACCTTCATCACATAGACACATCCAAGAAGATGGCTTGTAAGGTTTTTCCCTGGATGCCAGCATCCCAGTAACCCCTGATGGGTAGCTCCACTCCATAATCAAAGGTTTGTGTTGTCAGTGGAAAAATCCAAGGTGGTATGTCAATGCAATACTGTGTCATATGGATATGAACAATTATCGTTTGGATGATTCCTTAAACCATGACTCTAATTGCTCTCCAGTTGAAAGACTCTATTACAAAGTAGAGCAAGGGCTTTTAATTCCTGCATTTCTGGCCACCAATAATCCCTCGACATCTCAAAAGCTGCTTCTCCGTCAAAAGCTTTTTGCTGTTGGCTGTTTGTAAATTGACTGCTCTGTACTCAGCAGCGACACAGCACATTAAAAGTACTACATTGGCTGCAGACAACGTAGGGATATCCCCAGAAAGTTGTGAAAATTGCCGCATAAATGCAAGTCTTTCTTTCTCAAGGAGAACAAATAATGGGCAACACATTTGTTGGAAATAATGTCCAGAACCCAGGAATTATTTTTTCCCAGAAACAGACCCTTCAGCCCACCGCGTCTACGTCGACAATCATTACATTAGACTTTATACTTTCGAGATAAAGCACGGAAACAGGCTCTTCAGCTCACCAAGTCCAAACCGATCAGCGATCCCCGCACACTAACACTACCCTACACACTAGGGACAATTTACAAATTTACCGAAGCGAATTAACCTCTAAACCTGTACGTCTTTGGAATGTGGGAGGAAACCAGAACATCCAGAGAAAACCCACGCAGTCACAGGGAGAAAGTACAAATTCTGTACAGACTTCTTTTACATTATTCTTTGCACCCTTAGTCAGGATCAAACCCAGGTCTCTGACGCTGTAAGACAGCAACTCTACCACTGCACCACTTTTGTGGTGATGCAATTAATTCCATCAACACCCACTTGTATTTAATAAATGGTTTATATTTTCAGCATAAGTTCTTAATTCAAGAAATGCAAGACTCAAGTGACTATAAGAAATAATATAGCAATTTTTTTGTGGACCTGAAGATTTTTATGATTGCTGCTGTTTATTTAATAGATATTTATCAATTAAAATACAACTTAATAACAGTATTAATATGAAATATTGAAATTGTACTTTTCTTGATTAATTGAATTCATTTGGATAAATGTTACAGTTTACTGCTTTGCAGCTTGTTTAAACTGGACTTGTTCATATAGTGTAATGAATCAAAGCCTAGGAATGAAAATGAATGTGATGCCACCCACAGGCATACGTGTGAAAAGACTCAAAGCAAATTCGCATGCATCCCTATTTCGATATTATGCATCTTCCATTGTCTCTGGCATGTTTTAAATATGGGAGCAGCGTTTACACTTGGGCTAAATCTAGAAATTGTTCCCAAAACAGCTGGATATTGCACTGGTTAGATTACTATTCAATGTTTCTTTATGCACTCTCAAAAAATATACATAAATATAACCATATAACCATATAACAATTACAGCACGGAGACAGGCCCTCTCGGCCCTTCCAGTCCGTGCCGACCATTTGTTTTCCCCTAGTCCCATGTACCTGCACTCAGACCATACCCCTCCATTCCCTTCACGTCCATATACCTATCCACTTTACTTTTAAATGTTAAAATCGATCCTGCCTCCACCACCTCTGCTGGAAGCTCATTCCACACAGCCACCACCCTGAGTAAAGAAGTTCCCCCTCACGTTACCCCTAACACTTCTGTCCCTTAATTCTCATGTCATGCCCTCTTGTTTGAATCTTCCCTACCCTCAATGGAAAAGCTTTATCCACGTCAACTCTGTCTATCCCTTTCATCATTTTAAAGACCTCAATCAAGTCCCCCCTTAACCTTCTGCGCTCCAAAGAATAAAGACCTAACTTGTTCAACCTTTCTCTGTAACATAGTTGCTGGAACCCTGGCAACATTCTAGTAAATCTCCTCTGTACTCTCTCTATTTTGTTGACATCCTTCCTATAAACTAGGCGGACCAAAATTGTACACCATACTCCAGAATTGGTCTTACCAATGCCTTGTACAATTTTAAACATTACTTCCCTACTCCTATATTCAATGCTCTGATTTATAAAGGCCAGCACACCAAAAGGCTTTCTTTACCACCCTATCTACATGCGATTCCACCTTCAGGGAACTATGCACAGTTATTCCTAGATCCCTCTGTTCCACAGCATTCCTCAATTCCCTACCATTTACCATGTATAAGTTGATAATACTTGCACCTGTGAGCCAAAAGGATCTTGGTTAAAATTCCACTCCTCAGTTGGAGCACAAAAACTGATAGACCAAAATAACAGTCCTTGGCCCCATTGACAAAGTTCTCCTTTGGAGAAAGTGCTTTGGAGAAACATTTCTTCAGTCAGAAACAGTGCACCTTGTAGTGGTTGATTATGCTTGCTCCTCTGAACCAAAAGGTTCTTGTTTCAAATTTCATTCCAGAGACAGTGGCACACAAGCCTTAGCTGAGGTGTTGCAAACAGCACTCTATGAAATAAGATATTAAGCCATCTGTTCTCTCAAATGGATCGACAAGATTTCTGAGGGACCACATTGGAGAAGGGTACAGAAAATATTTGGCCAATAGTCATTGAAACCGCATATTAATTGATCTACCATTTGGCTGTTTGCGAAATTTGTTTAGCTTAGTTTAATTTAAGGGTATAGTGTGGAAACAGGCCCTTTGGCCCACCCAGTCCGAACTGACCAGGGATCACCCCATACACTATCCTACACACTGGAGACAATTTAAAATGTAACTAAAGCCAATTAACCTGCAAACCTGTCGGTCTTTGGAGTGTGGGAGAAAACCAGAACACCCAGAGAAAACACATTGTCACAGAGAGAACATACAAACTCCGTACAGACAGCACCCATAGTCAGGATCGAACCGGGTCTCTAATGCCACAAGGCAGCAAATCTACCGCTGCACCACTCTGCCGCCCTAATTTATGCGTGGAAATTGACGGATTACCCTTATTCCATTATTTATGCTTAGATTCAACCAGTTCTATACAGTTCTTTGGATAAGATTAAAAATATCAAACCCTTCAAGGTACAATATATACTTTGCATGACACTGGTACCTACTTGCTGATACAGACATGACCTGTGGCTTGCACTATGATTATCAGGACTTTTAAGTTGGTGGTAGCTTGGAGTGCTCAAATTAGCTGCCACACTTCCCTACATGAGAGCAGCAACCATCATTCAAAATCACAATCAATCAATCACAGTTTTATTCGTCACTAATTAGTATTAATTAGTTATAAGAAATGCTTGTTTGATATTAAGAGGCCATGGAAAGCATAATGCAAGTGTAGGTTTATTGTTCCTGAAGCAAAATAAAACTGCTGGAAGAACTAGCGGGTTGACCAGCATCTCTGAGGCAAAGGAATTGTTGACCATTTATTAGGACTGCAGATTCTTGCGTATTTTGGATTTTTCTATGTGTGAACTGTGGTTGCTAACATCAATTTCACCCCACAGAAATGTTCCCAAGTTAGCGAAACCATGAGCAGAAGCTCATTCCCCATCCTCAACATGTTGGTTACTCTTGAACATTATCAATGCTATTAGTTCTCCACTAAAGCTGCAAAGATTTAAAATTAAAATTTTTAAATCTTCTCACATGTCCAGTGGGATCAGCCGGGGATCTTCACATAACACCAGTTACAGATGTATTGCAGCTGGTGCAAATGCCGAAACACTGTCAGATTTTGCCTTGAGGTCAAATTATACCACATGTCAAAATTTGATTTGGATAACCTTATAATAGCATTGCATTACATTTGCCCTGATATCTTAAAGTCAAATTAAGAGGTATTATTTTGTGCAATGATAAAATTCCACCTGAAAAAAGAAAAAAAACCATCTTCTCACACAGAAATATTTATACGAAATTTAGAAATATTATGCTTTAGGTCAGTGGTAATAACATACTTTTAAAAAAATCTAATAAAAATAAATTAAGGATATGAAATTTAATTGATGAAGTCTAAAGATTAAATGCTACTTTAATTAAAAGTATTGAGCAAATAGGACCAGAGAATTCCTATAAAGAGGTTGAATGTGGGTATACACCCATCATATTCTAATATGTTTTAAAGCAATGCCCTAAAAACAGATTGAAAACAAATTATTTGTCATGAAATGGAGATAAACACCATGAGAGGTGACCAACATTTTAAAAAATGTCTGTGTATTTGCAATCAAATAACATTCTGCCCTTTGAGAATGAAGTAACCTAAGATAATGAGTTTCATCACTGAGAGTTTCCTGGAGTGATTAAATTAAGGAACTAACTAGGGGCAGATTATTTTAGATTTTGCACGTCAGTCAGTATCTGGGGAGAGAAAAATTGAGTTAATGTTTCACATCAATAAGTTTTCATTAGAGCGTGTAAAGGGTATCAATAAATGGGCCTCATGTTGTAGATAAATAAGAGAGAATGGTGAGGGAGTGAAAGTTGGACAGATTAAATGGCAGAAGTGATGGCAGTGCAAGGTTACAATGCTGCCGGCTTTGTTGAACATTTCCACTATTTTGCCGATTTGTTATTTCACACAGCATCTTGCAATTGGCAATCTCGTGGTAAAGACTTCTTTCTGGTAAAATTATCATTGTATGAATTTTATATTCAATTTGACAAGAATATAATTCAATGGAAAACAAGAAGCACGAATGTAAATAAAACCAATTAAATAGTTACAAGGACCAATTGGCCACATTAGATTAAACGGTTTACCATTAATTAACACCTAATTTGAAGAAAGATTTCTTAATTTTAGATGAAGATATATTCCATTGAGAAAGAAAAATCTCATGGGGGAATTAATCCATCCATAGCTAACTGACATTATTGATACTATTAGAAGAACTTTATTACACTGCCTAGAAAAGCAGTAGGCCTTAGGATCTGGAAATTTTGGAACCAATAACAGAGAAACAAATGTATTGGAATGTTTGGAATGCACAAATGCATCAAACAAACTGAAACATTAACTGTTCCTCTTTTCGCAGAGTAGACCAAGGAACTGGAGATGCTGAAATATTGAGCAAAAACAGTGCTGAAGTAACTCAGCAGGTCAAGCAGCATATCTGGAGAAGATGACGATTCGGGTTGGAACTCTTCTTCAGACCAGGCGGAAGAAAGCTAGAACAGAGGTGGGGATGGTACAAAGTCAAGCACGTGATGAAGGGGGAACACTGGTGAAGTGGGTTGATTAGCAGATGAGTGACCAAAGGTCAGAGATGAAAAGGAGATAAATGGTTGTGAGATGACGAGAGAGAGGTGTGAATTTTGTGGACGGAGGAAGGAATGTAGGTCGAAGGGGAGAGGGGATAAGGAAAGGGGGCAGGATAGTGGTTTAAAGGGGTAAGCATCCAGGTGGGGCACAGAGAAGAGGGGAGATAAAAGAGGGGAGGTGGGTTAGTTTGGAGTTGGAAAATTGGACATTTCAATAGTCATACCATTAGGTTGTAAGTTACCCAAGCGGAATGTGAGGGGCTGTTCTTCAAATTTGCATGTGGTCTCACCCAAGCAATGACAGGACAGAAAGGTCAGTATGGGAATCGGAAGGGGAATTAAAGTGGTTAGCAATTGGGAGACCCAGCATGGCTTGGCTGATGGAACACGTGTTTGGCAGAAAACTTTCCCTCTGCATATCTTTGGTTCACTTATCCCTTCCCACCCAACAACTGCAACAACCCTTCCAGATATGACAGAGGTGCACACATGCACCTCCTCTAACCTCATCTACTGCATTTAGTGCTACTGTTGTGGCCGCCTTTACATCGGTGAGACCAAGGGTGGACTTGGCGACCGTTTTGCCGTACATTTGCGCTCAGTTTGCCAAAACCTACTGGATCTCCTGTTTACTAAACATTTTAACTCCAATTATGATCTTTCTGTTCTCTGCTTCCACCATTGCCAGAGTGAGGCAAACTGATGACATAGTACCTCATATTCTGCTCGGGTAGCTTACACCCAGTGGTATGAACAATGAATTCTCCAATATTAGGTAACCACCAACAAATCCTCCCTTCTTTTTCTCCCCTCCTCTATTTCCTGTGTCCCACCTAGATGCACACCCATTTCTCCCATTATCTGCCCCAATCCCCCATCTCCTTCAATCCCTTTCTATGGCCTCATAATTCATGCCTCTTCTCTACTTTCTCCTTTCCATCTCTGGCCTTTGTCCACCCATCTGCTAATTAGCCCCCTTTCACTGGCATCCACCCATCACTTGCCTAGCTTTGACCCATCCCCACCTCACTTCCAGCTTTCTCACCCCCAGTACAATCAATCTGAAAAAGTGTCTTGACCCAAAACATCGCCTATCAATCGTCTCCAGAGATGCTGACCTGCTCAGTTACTCCAACACTTTATCGCTTTTCACAGATGCTGGCTGACTTGAAGATTATTACCACCATTTATTTTGATTCCAAGTTTTTAGATTCTACAGTATTTTATTTCAGAGCTGCCAAATAATTGTGGGCACTTTAGAATAGTGGTTTTCAAAGTGGTGCAGAATTCCTCATGTGAATCGCAGGATGTTCAAAAATGGGTTGCTACCTCTGCTTCTTTAAAATAATTCTGGCCCATAACTCAGTGATCTTATTGATCATGAGGTGAACAATTTGGTTAAAGCAGATTGCTTGAAACATTTTGAAAACCAAATAAAGGGTAATAGTGACCGAAGCATTAAACAGATGTTGTTGCCATCAGGACACACCGTGGCAGTCCGTTTTGTCATCCGGTGGAGTGGGGGGACCAGTGGCAGTCTCCCTTTATATCGGGGACCTGGGGTTGTGAGTGTTGCACAGTATTGTAACATGTAGTCGCTTTTTTAGTCGGTCCTCATCGGCCACCACATCTGTAGCCAGAAGTCTTTGTACCACCTCTGCATGGGATGTGTGAGGTTGCAGCCCTTCTTTGAATATTTGAAGGGGCTGATACTCAAATTCTGGGTACACTTCAGCTCCACTTTGTTCATTTTTTTACACTTGGCGCAGAGGGGGGTGGGTCGGTGGGGGGAGGGGGTCTCTTGGTTGGTTTGCAGCTGGGCCTGGCCAAGCTGCATCATGGCAGTGGGCAGCTAGTGGCTCTAACCAGGTCGACAGCCTGCCCCTCTTTCTGGCTTACATCCGTGTCTGGGTAACCCTGGAAAGGGACCACACAGTGTTCATGGGTACCTTGGCTGCTGCCCGGGACTGCTGCCACCACAGAGGCTTGAATGTTTCATAGATGAAAGTAACAACGTTTTAATTTGAAACATATGCATATCTTAGATATCTTAGTGTTTTTACTATGATTTTGTACCTGTAAATAAGCTTACTTGTGTATATTAAAAAGATAGATGTTATATTTTCCTTCACTGCAGAATTCATAGTAAATGAACTACAAAGGGCTAATGATCCTGACACAATTTAATTAAAATTACCATTAACAAATTAGGTACTAGAGAACACAACGGATCAGCTGATCCTATTAGTATTCAAGATTCACAAGGAATAGAATGTAGAGATGGGGGATGGATTAGGGATGATCTTAAGGAATTCTCAGTAGATTGGAAAGTAGAAAATACATTACTTATTAAAAAATATATTAAAAAAAGGAAATACCAGTCAGCTTGCACTGTTAATCCTGGCCAAATTGGAGAGGCTAGGACTTTAAAATGGGGTAAAAGATTCAGGGCTGCTGGGAGATTTGGTCAATTTGGAATTGCTCTCTGCAAAACTGGACAAGCTGCTTGGACAATCCTGTGGATTCCGCAAACAGTCCAGTGTGTCCAGAGCCTAGATACAAGTTGCAAGAAAAGAATAAGAACATCTGCAGATCCTGTTCTAAAGATATGCAAAATTGGATTGGGTTGGCTGCAAATCGAGTGTCGATGATGAGGTATTGAGCCTTGTCTGGGTTTCTTGCAGATCAGGGTAAATGCTTCTAAGTTGGTTTCTTTGAGAAGTCCTGTTTGAATACAATGTATTGAGCTGCTGTATTATTGGGTTGGGAAGATGTCTGTTACGTATGGGGTTAATCAATATCCGTAATTGGATTATTCAGAGACCACCCCCATGTGGTTCGGCCTCTCAAAGCCCCGGACCTATAAAAGTCCGCTGCCACGAGGTCCAGCGTCGATCTTCTGGGAGAGCGCTTGGGACTGCGTGACCTTCTGGAGTGTCTCTGTTTGAGCGAGGCCTAGAGGGCTTGAT
This sequence comes from Okamejei kenojei, assembly GCA_035221665.1. NCBI lineage: Eukaryota > Metazoa > Chordata > Chondrichthyes > Rajiformes > Rajidae > Okamejei > Okamejei kenojei. The sequence goes on along the minus strand of CM069133.1, from coordinate 72,013,870 downwards.
CAGGCAGATACGAGGATCAAACCCATGGTGGGGTACAGTAGTTGAACTGTAATTGTGCTTTGTCAAAATAAAGATTAGTTGTTCAAGTGCTTGATTCAGTGTTTTTGACTGAAACTAGACTGAGGGGAAGATTAGAACAAGCAATTTACAGTACCATTATCAGACAAATGCTGGAATCCATTATTTGTGGGAACAAGATCACTTGGAAAGTCATATTACCCACATCAAAATTGGCATATAGCAGAGAATATTAAAATATTGTTTGACGATATTAATTTTTATTTGAGGATACAACTAATAAGATAAATGAGGGAGAAAGGCAACTGATGCAATATTTTCCTGTTATAGAGGGAACACTGCTTCCACTGAACCAAATTTTTCCCACCTTGGCTCTCTACTCTAACAATTCTTGTTACGTGCATCAGCCCCCCCGGAACCAGATCCCCAGCACCTTCAAGAAGTCCAGCTTGATGATGAAGGGGATGGAAGATCGGTCGGACCAGTTGCCAAAGAGCATGGCCTCGCTCTTCCTGCGGTTGACTCTGGCTCCCGTTACCTACACAGCTACTTGCAGATGCTAATCAATCCGCGTACTGAGCCTGGATCCGAGCAAAAGACAGCAACGTTGTCCATGCACATAGAGGTTTTGATCTGAGTGCCACCACTGCCTGAAAATGTCACCCCTCTTATGCTCTCGTCCTTCCTGATGGATTCCGCAAACGGTTCTATACAATAGACAAACAAGACAGGGGAGATCGGGCAACCCTACCTGACTCCAGACCTGAGGGAAGCTATCTGATTACCACCCATTGATTTGTGCTGCACTACTGTGTAGAGCAGTTGGATCCAATTCCTGATTCCCTCCCAAGAACCCATTTTGGAGAGCATGTCCATCATGTATGTGTGCAATATCGTGTCAAAGGCCTTTTCCTGGTCCAAGCTGACCAGGCAATCATCCACCTCTCTGTCCTGTATGTAGGCAATTGTATCCGTGAACAACACCAGGATATCTGAGAATTTCCTGTCAGGTTTGGTTGGGGTGAATCTCCTGTCCTAGAGCAGATTTGACGTGGTTGGCAATTGTCTTAGACAGGGTCTTATACATTAATCTACATTTTAGTAACTAGATGGGTCTCCAATTGCATGGATAACATGTTGGTTAAAGGTCATGAAGCATGAAGTGGGAACAGATGGGTTTTTTCCAGGTTGCTTTTGGAAGGCTCCAGTAGCATCAGTGTGAGACCTTCATCTATTTAAAAATTATAACTAAATCATCCAAGTTTTCTGACAATAGCAAATGTGGTAAAGAGTTGGAAAAACAACAGTGTATCAAGGCATATAAAGACAGGTTAAGCAAATGGCAAGGAGATGGCACGGAGTATATGGAGAAAACGTGAGCCCATTCATTTTGATTATTTTTTTTTAAGGTTGAGAAAATAGTAAATGTCGGTTGCCAATTCATGAAAAGCAGAAGAGAAACAGCAATGGACTCAGAGAACTCATGTTAAGGAAGTCTTGCTCTTTTATTATATGGAGTTTAGTGGTCTCCACATTTGGCATTGATGGATCGCAACAGATTCATGGATTGATTCCTGAGATGAGCGGTATGGCCTGAGGATAGCTTGAGAAAGATTGACCCAATAATACTGAAATGAAGTAGTTAAAATGTGTAGGAAGGAACTACAGATGTTGGTTTTACAAGTTAGACACAAAGGCACAAAGATGCTGCCTGACCCACAGCGTCACTCCAGCACTTTGTGTCTATCTTTAATACTGAAATGAAATTGATTACGTAGACATACAACATTCTTAAAAGGAGTTTATTGGCAAGCTGAGAATTTGTTTCTGCAGGAGTTTCTGAGTGTAGAACCTAAATGCTGGAGTGACTATTTAGGCCCAAGATATTTTTTTTAGTTTTAAGAGATACAGTTTGGAAACATGCCCCATGGCCCACCGTCCATGCCAACCAACGATCTCATGCACTAGTTCTATATTATCCCACTTTCACAAGTTTGTAGGTTAATTGGCTTCTGTAAATTGCCTCTAGTGCTTTTGGAAGACTCCAGTGCCGTCAGTGTTGCTTGCCAATTTGCCTAAGCCGTCTTTATATGCCTTGGTATACTGTGGTTCTTCCAACTCTTTATCGCCTCATTCTACACATTAAGGACAATTTACAGAAGCCCAGTTAACCTACAAACCTGTATGTCTTTGGAATGTTGGAGGAAACCGGAGCACGCAAAGTATGGTTTGAACCCGGGTCTCAATACAGCAACTCTACCACTGCGCCATTGTAGATCTTTGTCATTATCTGCTCTGGGGACTATGGATACTTAGTCAGCGAGTTTACTCAAAACTGTGATCAATAATTTGATATATTCATAACCTCAAGTAATATTGGGATCAGGAAATAAAATGGACTTGATTGTCCATTATCTGGATACAGAACATTAGACATGAAGAACTGCGCAACTCATTCCTATTTTTATTGTTTATGTCCTTGCAGCACCAATTTTTAAAAGTCACTCGAAGTATGTGGTCATGATTAATAAAACTTAAACCATCCTTCATTAACCTCCAGGTGGCAGCTTTGGGCCTTTTTCAACTGGCACAGCACATGCTGAAGTTATTACTGTGTGAAGTACATACGTACACGGTTCTTGGATCTTGAAAAAAAACAGCAACAAAGGAATGCAAATACAATATCCATTAAATTTGGGGCAGTCAATGGCAGTGTCTTGAGGACAGTCAGTATTAAGATACAGGATGTGCTGAATATCCTAACACGTATGGAGGTAGACAAATCTCCCAGACCTGACCAGATATACCTGATCTGTGGGAAGCTACAGAGGAAATTGCAGGTACCTGGACTGAGATTTATGAATCATCATTAAATACAGGTGAGATGCCAGAAGACTGGAGAGTGGCAAATGTTGTGCCTCTAGGGCTGCAAGATAAAGCCTGGAAACTACAGGCCAGTGAGCCTAACATCGGTATTCAGAAAGTTACTAGAGTATTTTGAGGAGTATAATGTACATGCATTTATGTAGGCTAAGGGCTGAGGGATAGTCAGCATGGTTTTGTGCATGGGAGATTGTGTCTCACAAATCTGATTGAGTTTTTTGAAGATGTGACCAAAATGATTGATGAGGGCAGTCATAGATGCTGTATATATAGATTTCAGCGAGGCATTTTACAAGTTTCAGCATGGTAGGCTGCTCTGGATAATTAGATTGTTTGGGATCTAAGGAGAGCTAGTGGACTGGATAGAAAATTGGCTTCATTGGTGGAAGGTTTCCAGGCTGGAGGCCTGTAATTAGTGGTGTGCCTCAGGATTTGGTGCTGGCCCATTGTTGTTTGTGGCTGATATCATCGATTTAGATGAGAACATACAGTGCACGATTTGTAAGTTTGCATATGACACTGACATGGGTGGTAATGTTGAATGTGAAAATTATTATCAAAGGATACAGCAGGATCTTGATCAGTTGAGCAAGTGGACAGAGGAATGGTTAATAGAATTTAATGCAGATAAATCTGAGGTGTCTCGCTTTGGGAAGTCTAACCAGGGCAGGACCTTCACAGTACATCACAAATGGCCTCATTCTTCAGAGAACGGGGATTCCCCTCCCCCACTATTGATGAGGCTCGCACCAGGGTCTCCTCCATACCCCGCAACACTGCCCTCGCTCCCCATTCCCCCACTCGCAAACAGGGCAGAGTCCCCCTGGTCCTCACCTTTCACCCCACCAGCCGGCAAATACAACATATAGTCCTCCGCCAGTTTCGCCACCTCCAACGTGACCCCTCCACCCGCCACATCTTCCCATCTCCCCCCTGTCTGCCTTCCGCAAAGACCGCTCCCTCCGCAACTCCCTTGTCCATTCTTCCCTCCCCTCCCACTCTACCCCTTCCCCGGGCACTTTCCCTTGCAACCGCAAGAAATGCAACACTTGTCCCTTCACCTCCGCCCTCCACTCCTTTCAGGGACCCAAGCAGTCATTCCAGGACCGACAGAGGTTCACCTGCACCTCCTCCAACCTCATCTACTGCATCCGCTGCTCCAGATGCCAGATGATCTATATCGGTGAGACCAAGCGGAGGCTTGGCGATCGCTTCGCCGAACACCTCCGCTCGGTCCGCAATAACCAACCCGACCTCCCGGTGGCTCAGCACTTCAACTCCCCCTCCCATTCCACATCCGACCTCTCGGTCCTGGGCCTCCTCCACGTCCAGAGTGAGCAACACCGCAAGCTGGAGGAACAGCACCTCATATTCCGCTTGGGGAGTCTGCATCCTTTGGGCTTGAATATTGAATTTTCTCAATTCTGTTAACCCTTGCTGTCTCCTCCCCTTCCCACCTCTCCCTCAGCCCTGGGGCCCTGGCATTCCCTCTATCTCTATCTCCCTCCCCCACCCCAGTCGCACCAGCTTCTCATTTTCACACCACAAACAGCTTACAATGGCTTGTTCCCTTTATCACCGATACTTTTTTGCAAATCTTTCACTCATTGTTCCTTATCTCTCCACATCACCGTCTATATCTCTCGTTTCCCTGATCCCTGACCAGTCTGAAGAAGGGTCTCGACCCGAAACGTCGCCTATCTCCTTCGCTCCTTAGATGCTGCTGCACCCGCTGAGTTTCTCCAGCTTTTTGTGTACCTTCACAGTACATGGCAGGGTTCCTGGAAGTGTTGTAAAGCAGTGCGATCTAGGCATGCACATATATAGTTCCATGAAAGTGGCATCACAGGTAGATAAGGTGGTCAAGAGGGCCTTCGGCAAATTGACCTTAATCAGTCAGGGTTTTGAGTATAGAATATGTAGAAAGGGGCTGTAGAGGCTGGATAACACCAAAGATAGACACAAAATGCTGGAGTAACTCAACAGGTCAGGCAGCATCTCTGGAGAAAAGGAATAGGTGAAACTTCAGGTAAAGACCCTTGGTTTTGGAAGAAGGGTCTCGACCTGAAACATCACCTCTTCTTTTTCTCCAGAGATGCTGCCTGTCCTGCTCCAGCATTTTGGGTCTATCTTTTGAGTATAGAAGTTGGGATGTTATACAAGGCACTGGTGAGGCCTCAGTCAAAGAAGTGTGTTGAGATTTGGTCACCCTGTTATAGGAAAGTTGTTGTTCAGTGTGGAAAAAAGTCCAAATACGATTGGAGGATGTTGCCAGGACTTGTGGGCCTGAGCTATGTCAGGAGAGATTGGTCAGGCAAAAACTGTATTATTTGGTCTTTTATAGCTGTATAAGGTTATGAGGGTAACAGATAGGGTACATGCACAGTCATATACCCAGTGCCTGGGAATCAAAAACCTGAGGACATAAGTTTAAGATGTGTTTAAGAGGGGAACATTTAATAGGAATCTGAGTGGCAACTTTTTCTCAGTGGGTGGTAGGTATATGGAATGAGCCGCCAAATGAGGTAGTTGAGGCAGAAACAACATTTAAAAGGCATTTGGACAGGTAAATGGATAGGAAAGGTTTAGGACGATATGGGCCAAACACGTGCAGGTGAGACTGGTGTAGAGGGGCACCTTGATCGTCATGGACAAGCTGGGCCAAATGGGCCTTTTTCTAAATCAACACCATTATATACATAGCTTGAGAAAAAAACAATTTATTCGTAAATTCAGTCAAAGTACATATTATAAAATTCTGCACAAAAGGTTTTTACATTTCAAATCACCATTTATCCAGAAATTATAAAAGTGATCAATTCTGTACAATGCTGATAGTGTGTTCAAACACCAATGAGTGTCAATACGCTTAATTTCATCACACACTCATTATCTTGTTTAGTTAAGGCAAGGATGGTCCCAATAAAAATATTTATGACACATTTAGGCCCAATCGTACACTTCGTAGACTTCACATTAGAAATTATAATCACGTCAAGAGAATAAATTCAGACATAAAACAGAATGCTCGACATGCTCAGTATAACAGGAAACATTGTGGAGATAAAAAAAAACAAAATTAACATATCAGATCATCTGTACCTATATCTTTCATCTGTTTTGGTGAAAAGGTATCAGCTTGAAATGCTAGCTCTGCTCCTCCCTCCATACTTACTGTCGATCATGCTGAGTAATTCCAGAATTTGCTGTTTTTATGTCAGATTTCCAGCATCTGCAGTTTTTGCACATCAACGCTGAGATCCTCTTTCACATCATAGGATTCTGGAACAAGTTCCAGATCATATTGTACGGAAATATACCGTAAGGTAATGTTTCTACCTCATATAGCTGTCATTGCGTTCTGTAAAAACTGGTTTAAAAAAGTTTTACAAATTGTTACCTTTAAAAAGAAATGCAAACTAGAATTGCACCATCAAAAATGTGCTTAGGTGATATAAACATGGTTAATTAACAATGATCAATAAAAGAGGACAAATTCACTTTGCATACAAACAAAACTATTTCATTGTACAGAGAACAAAAATTTCAGTTATGTAAGCAAATCCCAAGTTTATAGTTCACAAAAACAAAGGTTCATCCTCTATCTTCGAAAAAGTACAAGTGAAAATCTCAACATTCTGGCTATGCCATATAACTTGTACTAAATTAATTTGGTTTTCTGTCGATTAAATTGAGGGGATTAAAACTGGAGTACAATGGTTGGCAGTTTCTTTTGAATGCTATGAACAAACCACTCTGAGGAGAAACAGCATGACAAAGTTTAAATCCACAGGTGCAAATTGAAATATTTGTATATTATTTATTTCCCTGTATATTCACCAACATCATTTACCCTGCCAAAAATCATTAGATAATATATTGTAAAATAATCTCAAGCAATACAAAAAGTAACGTTAAAGGTGTATTCATAAACATCTGACTGAGTCTGCCAAAATGCAACTATAACAGAGCTGTTATTCAGGTCATTGACTATAAAAGCTAGACTGTTGAAATTTTACTTTCCAGAGTTTTAAAACTTTTTTTTCCATCATTTAGTGATTGATCTTACAGTATTGCTTTTTGTGGAATGTATAATTTTGATATTTGCTAGCAGTTGTGGAATTTAAAATGTGGAATATTCCTCACATAAATTTTCCATAAATTAATTTCAATTTTTAAACAATATTTAATCTTGATATAAACACAAAATTGCAGCTATATATTTTTTGCATTAAATAAAGGACACTTGAAAATTGTTCACAGGTTTCAGATATACTTCCTACTTCAACCCCTTAAACACTAATAAGAGTCAACCTTATTCCAATAACTTCTTTAGTCTATTTTCTTGAAATAGCCTTCTACTTGAATTATATGGTACCCATCATTTATCCCCAAGTACATTTTATTTTGTAGGTCACTATAATTATGCCCAATAAGTGGCATAATTATATGCTTTTGCTATTAAATGGTTTCTTAATTTCAAACTTCAAATAAAAGGATTTCAATGGAACAAAGGTCCACCAGAAAAGAAATATTCTGGATTCTCAAGATGAAGAGTTTTTTATTCTGACTTCTTTGTCTTCCTCCTTTTTATCATATCCATTTCTTCAGAAGGGATACCCGAGGGAGCAGGGCATTGTTTCCCCTGTAATTCTTCTTTATTGGAAGCTTCCGTCTTAAAATGGTCTTCAGATGAACTGGATTGCCAGCTAAAAGCCATATGGTATAAGGCAATTTCCATTGGTGCAAAAGGTGAATGATGAATGTTAAAGAGCACCATTGCAACCTAAAATACAAAATCATATATTGGCCAAAAGTAAATGAATATTAAAAATATGGCAAACTGCAAAATATGCAAAAAAGATGCAATGTTGTGTAATACTAGTGCTAACCAGCAGCAATAACAGCATTCTAGCTTTTAAAGTCATTAATATTTAGTGATACTTCTTTCTTTATGAGCAACACTTTAAAACTTTAACCCTCTTCCTGGAACATTCAGTTTTCTCTTACAAAAAAAGCCTCAAGAGCAATTTTCTACTATGTCTTAGCCCAGTAAATACAAGATCTCAATATAGATAATATTATTGCATATATATAAAAAAAACTTCTATTCGTACCATAGTGTTCAAAAATTGCCGGGGGGAAAAAACCTTGTGCACAATCAAAATTTCTGAATTGTATTTGTCAACTATGAATATGATGCCCAGCACTAATTAGTTGCACAACCCCATCCATTACTGGGTAGTTAACTGTGCAATTCTATTCTTACAGCACTTGGGTTTTGGTTGAGAATTCAGTTGGCTATATGGGATTATTGCCCTAATTAACAACCATCCGTGAAAAAGATACATTAAGGTCATATTTCCTCAAAACCATTCCACAAAATAAAAATCCAAAGTCATATATCTTCTAATTATTTAGTAGCGTTAAGAGCCAGTAGATTCAAAAAAGTGAAATATTGCCAAGAACTTGTGAAAACTATTAGTAAGCAATCGTCAAAAGCTGCATCATACTTTCAATACTTAAAAGTCATGTCAACGTTTTTCAAGATTCAAGATTTAAAATTAAATCAATACCTAGCTATTTAATCTTCCAACCAATCACAAAAGAGACAATGTATGATAGGATTTAAAAAAATTAAGCAGAAGTAATTACATTTACATTTTCTGCTCATCCTGAAGAATGGTTGTTACATTGCACCACGATCATGATGTACATGCTGAAAGTTTATTTCTAGCACCATAGAGCCATTATTCGGGAGGGAATAAAGTTAGAGCACACACCAAAACACATACATGTCCAGGCATTGGGAGATTGGTGTCAAATGTATAAATTTATGGAAACATCAAAACATACTTAGTTTTCTATTAGGTTGTCAGTAAACTCCTGTAAATCTTGCATTAAAAAACACACACACATTTCCAGAAGATCAAGTGCTGCCCAAGCACAAAATAAAGTTGCATTCCAAACAGAAAGCCCGATACCATAGGGGTCCCATAACAGTCAGAGTTCTGACTTTTTATTCTGTTTGACCGATTACCAAATCTCGTAGATATGTATCCTGTATTTATTGCCATCATGCCATGATCAAAAATCCTTTTGTTTATACAGTGCCCATAATGTATGGAACAAAGGCCCATCATTTATATATTTGCCTCTGTACTACACAGTTTGACATTTGTCATAGAAAAAAAATCACATGTGGTTAAAGTGCAGTCAGATTTTAATGAAGGCCATTTTTTTTAATACATTTTGGTTTCACATTAGAAATTACAACAGTGTTTATACATAGTCCCTCCATTTCAGGGCACCATAATGTTTGGGACACAGCAATGCCATGTAAATGAAAATAGTATTTTGTAGCATATCCTTTGCATGCAATGACTGCTTGAAGTCTGCGATTCATGGACATCACCAGTTGCTGGGTGTTTTCTCTGGTGATGCTGTGCCAGGCCTGAATTGCAGCCATCTTTAGCTTATGCTTGTTTTGGGGGCTAGTCCCCTTCAGTTTTCTGTTCAGCATATAAAAGGCATGCTCAATTGGGTTCAGATCAGGTGATTGATTTGGCCACTCAAGAATTGACCATTATTTAGCTTTGCAAAACTCCTTTGGTACTTTAGCAGTATGTTTGGGATAATTGTCTTGCTGTAGAATGAACCGCCAGCCAATGAGGTTTTAGGCATTTGTTTGCACTTGAGCAGATAGGATGTGTCTATACACTTCAGAATTCATCATGCTGCTACCATCAGCAGTTGGATTATCAATGAAGATAAGCAACTTTCAGCAGCCATACATGCCCTGGCCATAACACCCCCACCACCGTGTTTCACAGATGAGCTGGTATGCTTTGGTTTTGGGCAGTTCCTTCTTTCCTCCATACTTTGTCCTAGCCATCGCTCTGATACTGTACGTTAATCTTCGTCTCATCTGTCCACAAGACCCTTTTCCAGAACTGTGGTTGCTCTTTTAAGTACCTCGTGACAAACTATAACCTGGCCATCCTATTTTTGCGGCTAACCAGTGGTTTGCATCTTGCAGCGTAGCCTCTGTATTTCTGTTCATGAAGTCTTCTGCGGATAGTGGTCATTGACAAATCCACACCTGACATCCAGAGAGTGTTTCTAATCTGTCGGACAGGTGTTTGAGGATTTATCTTTATTATAGAGAGAATTCTTCTGCCATCAGCTGTGGAGGTCTTCCTTGGCCTGCCAGTCCCTTTGCGATTAGTAAGCTCATCAGTGTTCTCTTTCTTCTTAATGATGTTCCAGACAGTTGATTTTGGTAAGCCTAAGATTTGGCTGATGTCTCTAACAGTTTTATTCTTGCTTTTCGGTCTTATAATCGCTTCTTGTTTTTCAGTCTCATAATGACTTTCATTGGCGCAACTTTGGTCCTCATGTTGAGAAACAGCAATAAAAGTTTCCAAAGGTAATGGAAAGACTGGAGGAAAGACTAGGTGCTGAGAGCTCTCTTACACCTGCATTAACGAGGCATTTAAACACACATGAGCAATTACAAACACCTGTGAAGCCATGTGTCCCAAACATTATGGTGCCCTGAAATAGGGGAGACTATGTATAAACACAGCTATAATTTCTACATGGTGAAACCAAAATGTATAAAAATACCCTTTAATAAAATCTGACAATGTGCACTTTAACCACATGTGATTTTTTTTTCCTATTACAAATTGTGGAGAACAGAGGGAAATAAATAAATAATGGGTCATTGTCCCAAACATTATGGAGAACACTATGAGTAGATGGAGTTTCTTCTCGTCAGCCTTAGCATTCAATCAACGTTATGCTCTAATAAATTTATATCTTCACCCAGCAGCTTTTAAATTAAATTCACAAAATCGAATTAGCATAATTAGAAACAAAATATTTCCCTTTGCACATGATTTTGTGCTTCCAAAAGACCACTGTATTCACAGGGAAATAACACAGGAGACCCTTCAGCAGAATGGCAATTTATGGTTAATTATTATGGTCATTTGTACCGACTGGATTCTAGTAGAACAGCTGATAGCAACAATGTTGCAGACCTAAAACAAGTAGACCCAATGTTTCTTTTTTATCTATTCATTATTTAAATGTCATGTTATGTCAGCATGAAAATCTCATGGATCCAAAATATAGATGTGCCTCTTCTTTCAAAAACTCCAAATCAAGCACATGTTTAATTGAGTTTAATTTGCACTTAAAAATAGAATATACCTGATCACAAAATATTACAATAAGTACTACTTGGAATGCTTTTTCACACATTTTATTTCTGTAAGTTCCTTGAGAATGGAGGTTACTAATAAACAAAATATATTTTAAAAAAGCCAAATGAAAGCATATTTATGTAGTTATGAATAGGTGTATGATTCCAACATTTATCACATTTGAAACAGGTAGTTCAACTGAAAAACAGATTGTATATAAAATAATAAAGAATCTGATAACGATCCTCATACTAATGCAGTGGCCAGTTTTATGTCACCAGTTTCCCTGAGAAGTCATGCGAATGAAGCTATTACATACTCTGCTTTCTGAGGTACAACATTACTTGGGTCATGGTAAGAAAAATATGCTGGTGAACAAGGAAGCACACAAAGTGCTAGATTGGCTCAACATGGAGGGCATGGGTGGTCGGTGGTTCGTGTTGGGACCCTTCTTCAGACTGATTGTGGTTTGCAAAGAGGGGGTTAAGACGGCCTGGGGGATGGAGGATGAATGCAGGTGACAGGGGAATTTTTTGATGAGCAGATGGTTGAACGGAGCAAGAGGTGAGGGGAGAAAAAGTGTGGGATAGCGATGAGAGAGGTCTGAGTTATGGGGCCAGAGGGGAGTGGATGTGAAAGGGGAGGGGAGAGTGGGTGCGAATCAAAGTGTGGAGAAGGGTGTAGAAAGGTTCAGCAAGATCCATCTTCCCATCCTTATTGCCTTCCGCACAGATTGCTCCCTCCGCAACTCCTTGGTTCACACATCCCTTCCCACCCAAAGCACCTCCTCCTCCTCAGGTACTCTCTCCTGCAGAGATGCAACACCTGTCTTTATATCCTATCCTTCGCATCCATCCAGGTGAGACAAAGGTTTATGTGCACCTCCACTAACCTCATCTACTGCATCCAGTTGTCAATGTGGTGTCCTGTACATCGAGAAGACGGCAACCATTTCGCTGAATGTTTACGCTGGGTCCACCAAGGCCTGCTGGATCTCCCAGTTGCTAACCATTAACTCCCCTTCCCATGCTGACCTTTCTGTCCTAGATCTCATCGCTTGTCAGAGTAATGTCACATGCAAGCTGGAGGAGCAGCACCTCATATTCCACTTGGGTAGCTTATAACATAAGGGACAAGCAATTAAACCCAACCAACACAGTAAAACAGTAATCCACTATCCTTGCAGATGGTCTTCCGCTGTTTGAAGCAAAGATAAATTCAGTTCAATGTTTCCATATGCATTAAATATTATTTGTAGGGCAATTCAAACATATTTCAGCATCAATCTGACATCATAGTTTGTTTATTTTTTATTCCCAGCACCAAAAATAGAAAATGTATATTTCTGGACTCACAATGAACTTGCTACTTCTGCTGACACAAAAATGTTCAATCGTCCCACAAAAGTTAAATATACAGAAAGGAATCAGCAACAGCTCCATTACCACATCTTTATTCTTGAGCGTCAGCATCAGTATCATTATAACATATTTTACAACAGTCACGTACCTTTGTTGAAACTACAAACATAGTGTACAAAAAGATCAGGTTGTGTCTGGTAACAGGCAGATGATTCATCTCTTGCAAAGTAAAGAGAACAGCACCTATAAGAGTTACTTTTGTTGCACTGAAACAGAAACAGGATAATTAATCCTTCATTGGACATGGCCAATGTTAAACAAGACATTATGCAATACATAATGATTAGACAGCTATACAGCAAAAACATCTAAAACAAACCCAAAGGTATAGCTACCTACTGCACCCATGGATTTTGCACCATTCTGACAGGCTCATTATCAATAATTTCAATTTGTAAGCAAACATCAGAAAATAGATGAAATGAAACAGAAAAGGGAGACATTCAGCTGGGAAAAAAAAAGCTATTTAATTGGATGTTATATGCCCATGTAGTCATCTTTCTCATTCTATTATTTATAATACTGGAACATAATCGTAACTCTGGAAAAGGACTAGATCGGTGAAAATCCAAGGATAGACCGGAACTCTGTAAATTACTATTTAACTTCCCCAAAATATTAGTGTTTTTCTTCCCCCAAGATGCCAAGCAACCTGCTGAATATTTCAGCATTTTATGTTTTTAATTCAGGTTTCCAGCACCCATTGTATTTTATTCTATACAAGGTATTTATTGCTTTTTAAATCAAAACAAAGAAAGCAACATGACTAGGTTTTTTTTTAACATTGGCAAACATTTTCAAAGTCAAAGTCAAAGTATCCTTTATCGTCATTTTACTACCATAATCGCAGAGAATAACTTCTTCATATTGAATGGGGAAATGACCAGAGTCAAAATAGCATTTATTTTTTTAAATGGTCTCTATGCTTTGTTCTCCCTGCAAGAAGAATATATTATTTTGCAACTATATCAAAGATCTTTCTTATACCGGGGTACACAAAAGGCTGGAGAAACTCAGCGGGTGCAGCAGCATCTAAGGAGCGAAGGAGATAGGCGACGTTTCGGGTCGAGACCCTTCTTCAGACTGGTCAGGCATCAGGGAAACGAGAGATATGGACGGTGATGTGGAGAGATAAAGAACAATGAATGAAAGATATGCAAAAAAGTATCAATGATGAAGGGAACAAGCCATTGTAAGCTGTTTGTGGTGTGAAAATGAGAAGCTAGTGCGACTAGGGTGGGGGAGAGATAGAGTGGGAATGCCAGGGCCCGAGGGCTGAGGGAAAGGTGGGAAGGGGAGGAGTCAGCAAGGATTAACAGAATTGAGAAAATTCAATGTTCAAGCCCAAGAGGATGCAGACTCCCCAAGCAGAATACGAGGTGCTGTTCCTCCAACTTGCGGTGTTGCTCACTCTGGCCGTGGAGGAGGCCCAGGACCGAGAGGTCGGATACAGAATGGGAGAGGGAGTTGAAGTGCTGAGCCACCGGGAGGTCGGGTTGGTTAATGCAGACCGAGCGGAGGTGTTCGGCGAAACGATCGCCAAGCATCCGCTTGGTCTCACCGATATAGATCATCTGGCATCTGGAGCAGCGGATGCAGTAGATGAGGTTGGAGGAGGTGCAGGTGAACCTCTGTCGGACCTGGAAGGACTGCTTGGGTCCCTGAAAGGAGTGGAGGGGGGAGGTGAAGGGTCTCTATGCTTTGTTCTCCCTGCAAGAAGAATATATTATTTTAATTCAGATGGAAATTTCTTATACCAGTCTTGGCATTGGTTGTCTGGCTGTTTGATGAATTTAGGATATTTTCACTGGCACATTAATCTTTACAATAATCATTATGAAATCCCATAAGCAATAACATTTCCAATATACTGTGCTGCCACACTTTTCTCTCTTTATAAGATGTTTTATGTTCATTTCTGAAACACAATTATATTACCAAGTATTTATCATTGGGGGAGGGGGGGGGGGTGGTAACTAATAGGGACTAAGAGCATTAAGAGCTAAGGCTATTTGTTTTATGGAAGACAACACAACATTTAGAAATGACTTGGAAGAGATTTTCTCATTGTTACTTCACTTTAAAACAAATTCAATGCAATTTCAAAGCCATTACATACTAGGACATTTTCAGCAACTCATTTCTCTCAGGCATCCATACACCACGCACCAATTGTTCAAAGTTGGATATCAACCCAGAACCAGCACCTTTGGACAGAGAAAACAAAAAATTAATGTTTATAATAGGGTAGTATCTGAATCACTATATAAGGAGCACTCTATAATTATATTTTGCAGAATAGGCATAAATTTCTCCCTGCCACCCAATCATATTGAACATGGTGCAGGAGGAAAGAAAAAGAAGAAATAAAAGTAGCCCAATTTGCTTCTCCTGATTGATAGCCAGGTAGTGAAGGTCAGCCAATACCAATGTGATAAGATTCCTCTCTCTGACAACAGGAATTAATGCTTTCGAAACTGCAGGCACGAATAAATGCCCAAAAAGAAAAGTGTTCTTAAAAAAGAATATCATGTACATTCAGAATGAAACGGCCTCATACCTTTAGCCCATCCAACAGCAATTACAGCAAGCCACCCATTTCTGTAACGGCTGTGTGCATCAACTACACCTGCGACAATTTTGCGGGCTCTTGTTACTTCTTTCATACCAGCTATAAATAATTTGGATGGTAAAAAGTTGCAGCATTTGTAGAACTTGTCATATGGACAGTAGAATATCAAATACCTAAAAATATAAATGAAATAGATGACAAAAAAAATACCATAAACAAATGTAACATGTTGACAATGAGAATAAAAAAAATGAAAGCTAACCCCTCCAACACATTTATTTAGCCCCTTGAAAAATAATGTCTATGTTTTGGTCTAAGCTAATCAACAGATAATTTTGAAACCGATCCTGTCATTTCACTTAATGAAACATATACATTTTCCTCCAAATGCACTGTGCAACAAGCAGCAGTAAAATTACTGCCAAGGCACATAATGCACTCCTCCCCCCACTCTATCTAAACGCCCCCACCACCACACCAACCTCACCATTAGTCTCCACCCCTTTTCATTGTCGTGCATTATGGTCGGTAAACCGCTATAAGTTCACCCCTCAATCTCACACACTCCAAGGAATAAAGTTCTAGTATGCTCAACCTGTCCCTATAGTTCAAGTCCTTGAGTCCTGGAAACATCCTCTTATGTCTTCTCTGAACTCTTTACTGACAGTTTACTGACATCTTTCCTATAGCTGGGTGAACAAAACTGGACACAGTACTCCAAGTGCAGCCTCACCAATGTCTTGTACACTGTAACATTATGCCCCAACGTCTGTATTCAATACCCTGCCAATGTAGCAAGAGCTTTGTTCGCCAGCCTATCTAACTGTGATGCCACTTTCAGGGAACTATGTACTTATCCTCATAGATACCTCTGCTCCACAACACTTCCTCAGGCCCTGCCATTCAGAGTGAAGGTCCTGCCCGACTTCCCAAAATTCCACACCGTACACGTATCTGCATTAAACTCCATGAGGCAATCCTCAGCCCACTTGTCCAGATGATCAAGATCCAGGTGTAATTTTTGAAAAGCATCTTCACTATCTACAATTCCACCCACTTTAGTGTCGTCTGCAAGCTTACAAAATATGCCTTCTCATCCAAATTGTTAATATAAACGCCAAACAGCAATGGGGCCAGCACAGACCCCTGAGACACACCACAAGTCAGGCTTCCAGTCGATAAACAACCTTCCACCACTACCCTCTGCTTCCTTCCATGAATCCAATTCTCTATCCAGTTGGCTAACTCTCCCTTGATACCATGCAATCTGACCTTCCAGAGCAGCCTACCATACCCTATCAAAGGCCCTGCTGAAGTCTGTAAAGGTAATGTCTTTGGCCTTGCACTCGTCAATCTTTTTGGTTACTTCTTCAATCAATCAAATTCATTAGACTCGATCTCCCACGTAGAAAGCCACTATCCAAATGCATAAAATTCTTATCCTTCATAAACCTCTTAAAAAAACCAGTAATTTACATACCAAAGATGTTAGGCTCACAGATCGAGTTCCCAAGCTTTCCTCGCAGCCCTTCTTAAACAGAGCCACCCTCCAGTCATCTGTCACCTCACCTGCATCTAACGATGATTCATATATCTCAGCCAGGCCTCCTACAATTTCTTCTCTCACTATCCCACTAGTACCCACTCCTCTCGGAAACATATTTCATACCTCGATATCAACAATGCATCAAGGAAGCAAGAAATGTGCTCTTACTATGAATTAACAGGAGACATTCATAAAAAAGGTAAAGAGGAATCAATTGAGGGCAGAAATTAAAAACTAAACACATGACCAAAGCCAAGTCTGGGAGTAAATAATACAGAAGAAAAATAAATTAAGCACACAGTGGTATAAGGATGGAATACAAAGGAACTTGCAAGTAATGAAACCATTTTGCAATATGGTTATCAGGCGTAGCCTCTAATTGTGCACAATATTTAGCAGTACTGTAAGAATTAACCAGAGACTCCACATGCATCATTGAACCAGGCCACTATTTGAGGAAGATCAGCAAATTCTTCAGTAAAGCCACAACTTGTTAATGGGAATAATTCACAAATGCAGGAGATTAACAAATTGTGGCTTCACTGAAGTTTTGAAATTAGATTCATCAACAGGAGCATAACAGAACTATAATGAAAAACACGATCAAAATTGGCTGCAATTCATAAGCTACCATTTAATCCTCAGTTTTCATTTGTTATTTTGATCTTAGCCCTTCAAGAAAGCGTTAACCCTCATCAGTCTGCTAGCACAGTAAAGTGACGAGGTTTACTGCAAGAGAATGAAAAGGACAGATATATCTGTTTTTGATTCAACCAAATGCAGTAAATTACATTGAGATCAATGCATCCATTATAATCAGTGGAGACTGCATTAAAAGGAAAATGGAAAAAAAAAAATTGTAGAAACCAAATTTACAAGAGGAACGAACAGCAGTAAAACTAATTGAGTAATTTGCTTACATTTTTAGTGAAGAGTGTACCAAAGGTAATAACAAAATCAAGAAAAAATGGCAGACAAATCAGAAAGAACACAAACAGGAAGGTATGGAATACTGACAATTTGTGGAAAAAGCATCAATCTCTGACAGAAAGTCTGCAAAAACGGAGTAGTCTCAAAGGAAACAGCAAGGCAATTTCTGTAATCTTTCAAGCATCCTTTGATATAGAAATTGTTCCAAAAGACTGAAGAGTTCCCCGGGAGCTACATTGCAAGTAAAAGGGTTAAACCGGCCAAATGGTCATGTACACTTTTGTTGGTACTAAATATAACTCCTCATACACATGGTATTGGGTCATTTGATCTCTTCGACTGAATGGTCAGAAACACAAGACATGGGAATAAACATAGTTAGGCTGGCTTTTTTTTTTAAAGACGCTACCGAAACAATCAAATGAATAAGTTGTAAGAAAGCAGGCAGGATTCAGAACAGAAATGTGTCTCATTTGTCTAGAAGGTATTAAAATGGTCCTCCTTTTCAGGAAAAGCCTGTTATTACTGACTTGCGAGCCTAACATCAGTAGTAAGGTAGTTATTGTCAAAAATTCTGGAGAGTAACCCCAACATTCTTCCATGTGCCCCACCTGGATTCACACCCCTTTCCCTTCCTCTGGCTTCACAATTTGCAGAACTTCTTTTCTTATCTCAGACTTCTTGTCTCTTCACCTCTGGCCTTTGCCCATCGAATCTGCATATCAAAATACACCCCTCACCTGTATCCATCCATCACTTGC
Source organism: Okamejei kenojei (assembly GCA_035221665.1). Lineage (NCBI taxonomy): Eukaryota > Metazoa > Chordata > Chondrichthyes > Rajiformes > Rajidae > Okamejei > Okamejei kenojei. The sequence goes on along the minus strand of CM069133.1, from coordinate 71,995,526 downwards.
CAGGTATTGCCCTGCCATCACCCTTCTCCAAGCTTTCTCTCCCCCCCTGCGCGCGCACACACATCACCACAATCAGTCTGAAATGTCATCTATCCATATGCTCCAAAGATACTGCCTAACCCGCTGAGTTACTCCAGCACTTTAGTGAGGCTTTTGACTAATCCCACCCTGGTGACTGGTGGAAAGGCTCTACTGGATTCAAGGCAAGTTAGTAAATTGGATCGAAAATTGGCTTGGCAATCAATCAGAAACAGAGAGTGATAGTAGAGGTTTGATTTTGTAATGGACTCCTTTAACTAGTTGTTTGATAGGGATCAGTGCTGGAATCATTGCTCTTTGTAATATATATGAATGATATGGATGTGAATGGAGAGGCATGATCAGTAAGTCTTGCTGTCAACTGTAGTGCTGCTGATAATGTGAAGGATAGTCTGAAGCAACAGGGCGATATTGATATATTGCTGAAAATGTGCCAAGAAATGGCAGATGCACTTTAATCCAGGTAAATGCATCTAAGTGTTTCGGCGAGCACCTTAACATCATAGACACAGAAGGCTCCGAATCAAGTGCTGGAAGATGAAATTAATATAAACTGTGTCCATTGGTTGGTATGCTCCAGGTTCAGAAATAGCTACTTCCCCACGGCCATCAGGCTATTAAACTCAACTCAAAATTCTGAACATTAATAGCCCATTATCTGTTTATTTGCACTTTATCGGTTTTATTTATTCATGTGTGTATATATCTATATAATGGTATATGGACACACTGATCTGTTCTGTACTCACGTCTACTATATTCTGTTGTGCTGAAGCAAAGCAAGAATTTAATTGTCCTATCTGGGACACATGACAATAAACTCTCTTGAATCTTGAGATCCCAATACTCACTCATCTTCCTAAAAACATATACTTCCCTTTCACTTTTGATCAAATTTACAACTTCTCTCATCATCCAAGGTTCCCTTACCTTGCTATTCTTGTTCAGACTTGTTACTGGAACATGCAGCTCTTTAAACTACTTCCATGTCAGATATGAATTTCCCCAAAACAGCTGCTTCAAGTTCACAAAACTAAATAGCCCGCCAGAAACATTTGCAGAAGCATAACCCACAATCTTTAAAAGTATTTAAAGAAGAATAGTTTCAGAACAGCAAACGGTAGGAATTAAACTGCAATAGTGAAACACTTGAGGAAAGACTTTTTCCTTAAAAAAAAAAGAAAGTTGCTCAAATTCAGTAATATATTAATCTTCCACACTTACCAAATTACAGAAGCCATTATTATATTTCTGTTATTTGTGAAGGGTTCAATGGGAGGTTCACCTAGAAGCAGAGATGCCAGTATAGCTCCACCAAAGCAGCAAAGCATACCACTGAACCAACATGCAATTGGACTGTCATGTGCTACATCTATCGCGCCTGCAATAGGAAAATTGAAACAATTTTTTTTTAGAAAAAGAGTAAACAGGCAATATATTTAATTCAACATGGCACATCTCTAATGATAGATCATGAATTAATTTGCACTATTTGCACATTTGCAATCATTAAGAAATATGATAAATTCTATAGATATAAAAATATTTCAATATCCACATATATGAACTGCACAAGTATGGGACTGTAGATGTTAAAACTAACAAAGGGAGTTACAATTTATTCCAGGAAATTAGATTTATTTTTAAATACACAAAATGTCCATGTCAATGAAAATTACTCTCCATATTCTGCTTCAGTAATATTCAAACTGCAGTGAAAAACACAAATAAGCGTACATTTCCCAGCAGTTAACACACCTCACAATCACAATCACAATAATACTTTATTTGCCAAGTATGTTTTGCAACATACGAGGAATTTCATTTGCCAAGTCAGTCATACAAATAAAAAGCAACCTGTCGGTTTGCTTCACATTTCATGCTATATTTCAAAAGTCAAACCCGCCTTCTCACAGCTTCCAGCCTTCTCACAGAGAGCTTCCACTGGTGAGGTCATAGTGCCTCTCACAGTGCACCAATCACTATGGCCTTTCAAGCTTGCTGCCGACTGCCTAAATGACATCACAATGACATCACATGGTTGCTGCTTCTCTACCAATATCTGAAGGGACTGCTCCTCAAGTTCTGGTTGCATTGGGTCCCACACCGTACTCAGCTTCACTTAAGATTTTATGCTATATTTCAAAAGTTATTCATGATTAAAGTTTCAAAAAAAGCCAAATTTGAAAAAAATTAACTGCTTTTCAGTGGCAGACTCTTGCAGCACCTGCCAGTGATGATGTCACAATGCTATCTCACAGACGTATAATCTCAAAGGATCTCACTTCCAAATGACATCACAATGGGGCGTTGAAATGGTAACGAGGTTGCTGCCACTGTATTAATATCTGAAGGGGCTGCTCATAAACTTCTGATTCCCCCACCACGCTGTAATCAGGTTCACTTCAGATTTCATGCTATATTTCAACAGTTATTCACGATTAAAGTTTTTTTTAAAGCCAAAACAGCCTTCTCACAGACACCCTTTTTCTAGGAGCTTCCAATAATGTCACAATTCCACTCACACTGCAACAATCACAATGGGCTCTCAAACTGCCGACTGCCACAATGACATCGCAATGGGACGTTGCCAACGGTAACGAGGCTGCTGCCCCACGATCCTGGTGATTGGCTGCAAGGCAGGGAATGGGGAGGGCCGATCGGGGGGGGGGGACACTCATCGGCCCCCCCAAACCACCCACCCATTCCTCCGCACTCCCCCCCCAACCCCTCCTCTCCCGGGGTGAACGCAGATGCCGCACCCCCCCCACCCCCCGTGCGTTGGGGACGGGGCCCAACGGGTCCCACTTGGTCCAGTTTTTTCCCCAATATCTGCTTGCTAATCATAAATTATACTTTGTATTTTCTCTTTCTTGCAACAAAATTGCATGCTTTAACATTTACAGATATAGAATTTCAATATTTTCCTTATCCTATTAACTTATTAAACAAACAAATTATTTTAATCCAAACAAAGAGAAAACACAAGGATTGAATGAAATTCACAACTTGCCATTGTTGGATATCTTTTTGATTATTCCTCTCTTAAGAAGCTCAGCGGAGGCCGAAGGGCGCGTATGGATATGCTTCAAATAAAAACCAGTAGACTGGGCCATATTCAAAGATTTATCAGCAGACATGAGTGAATATGCCAATTGTCATCAATTTCATAAAGAAAGGCTTGGTCAAGTGTGCACCAATAAAAAGATTGAGTCTTCCCCAACCAGATGCCCCAGGTGAATGAGGACATTTGTAATATCCTCAGGACGAGATGTGTGGTGTTTAGAACTGGCCATCCAGTCACACAGTAAGTCTGGGTATGTCCTATAGAAGGCCAATGTGAGAGCAAACACAATTCCAGAGAAGGAGGGGGGGCAGTGAGGGAGGGGGGGGGGGGGGGGGGGGTGGCAGAGAGGGAGGGGGGGGGGGGGGGGCAGAGAGGGAGGGGGGCGGCAGAGAGGGAGGGGAGGGGGCAGAGAGGGAGTGGGGGGGCAGAGAGGGAGTGGGGGGGCAGAGAGGGAGTGGGGGGGCAGAGAGGGAGTGGGGGGGCAGAGAGGGAGTGGGGGGGCAGAGAGGTGGGGCAGAGAGGGAGTGGGGGGCAGAGAGGGAGTGGGGGGGCAGAGAGGGAGTGGGGGGCAGAGAGGGAGTGGGGGCAGAGAGGGAGTGGGGGGGCAGAGAGGGAGTGGGGGGCAGAGAGGGAGTGGGGGGGCAGAGAGGGAGTGGGGGGGCAGAGAGGGAGAGGGGGGCAGAGAAGGAGAGGGGGGCAGAGAGGGAGAGGGGCAGAGAGGGAGAGGGGGGCAGAGAGGGAGAGGGGGCAGAGAGGGGGGGGCAGAGAGGGAGGGGGGGCAGAGAGGAGGGGGGGCAGAGAGAAGGGGGGGCAGAGGGGGGGGGGGTAGAGAGGGAGGGGGGGCAGAAGGGAGGGGGGGCAGGGCAGAGGGGAAGAGGGAGCAGAGAGGAGGGGGCAGGGTAGAGAGGCAAGAGGGAGGGGCAGAGAGCGAGGGGTCAGAGGGAGGGGGCAGAGAGGGGGGGGGGCAGAGAGGGAGGGGGCAGAGAGGGATGGGGGGGCAGAGAGGGAGGGGGGGGCAGAGAGGGAGGGGGGGGGGCACAGAGGGGAGGGGGGGGCACAGAGGGAGGGGGCACAGAGGGGAGGGGGAGGGCACAGAGGGTGGGGAGGCAGAGAGGAGGGGGGGCAGAGAGGGAGGGGGCAGAGAGGAGGGGGCAGAGAGGGAGGGGGGCAGAGAGGGAGGGGGGCAGAGAGGGAGGGGGGCAGAGAGGGAGGGGGGCAGAGAGGGAGGGGGGCAGAGAGGGAGGGGGGCAGAGAGGGGGGGCAGAGAGGGAGGGGGGGAGGAGGGAGGGGGGCAGAGGGGAGGGGGGGCAGAGAGGGAGGGGGGCAGAGAGGGAGGGAGGGGCAGAGAGGGAGGGGGGCAGAGAGGGAGGGGGGCAAGAGAGGGAGGGGGGCAGAGAGGAAGGGGGGGGCAGAGAGGAGGGGGGCAGAGAGGGAGGGGGGGGCAGAGAGAGGAGGGGGGCAGAGAGGGAGTCACAGACACATTTTGGAACATCTGTCCTCAACTTGTTCCTTAAGGACTGGGAGCCGCGGTCTCTGGGGATGAAGCGGCCGCTGCAGACATTCCAAGCCGCTGAGGAGTGTTCACCTGACGCCAGTGTTCCATCTTCCCGGCAAGAGGGCCTATAACATCGGGCCACCATTGTGGCGACTGGCTGCGGAGGCCTCAAATAGGCCCCGACGTCGGGTGGACTAGAAGGAGGAGGACTGGACTTTTTGGTGCCTTCCCTCACAGTGGAAAGTGTTGATTCTGCTGTGTATAATGCTATAGTGTATTGTGTTTTTTTTTCCTTTTATATGGATGTATGGTAATCTAATTTATTTACTGTAAAGCACTTTGGCTTCAACGTGATTTGATTTAAAAGTTGTATATAACTAAAAATTGCATAATTACTTGACTGCCGAGGGTCAAATTTAGTAGCAATTTGAGAAAGGATTGCAACAATTCAAGGCACCACCAATTTTTCACGGGCAATAAATGACGAGCATTACATTCATTGGTGTTATAGATCCAACCAAGACCTCAACAGTGGAACAGGCGGAGGATGATGGCTGACCTTAGATGAGGATCACATCGGATGGGAAGGCGGATGAAGGCTGCAGCAGAAAAGGGTCTCTGGTTGTCTTGGAATCCATGCCACTGGATCCCGACCCAGATCAGTCAAGGACCGTGTGGTTGCTGTCTGTGCACCAGTCTCCCCACGTTAAACAAAGTCACGCACAGGCGTCCTCCAACCCTGGGGACACCCATGGTCAGCCATGACCGAGGGGGGGTCTAAGAATAGATTTAAAGGATCCATCATTGTTCTTATAACGGAGTCAGAACCAAGTTCCTCTGTAGTACAGAGAACAGCACAGTTGAACTCTGTGGCAAGACTAAAAATTAAACAAGGTAGTGGTGCGGTTGCTGCCACTGCCAGAGTTCAGAGATTCAGTAAAAGGGATATTGTGCCAAAGGCTCCTGTTGCAGCAGTCGTTTTGGCAGCACAAACAATACCACCGAAGATGCTGGCAATCAGTTTTTACAGCATCTGGAGTCTGAAGGAACATTAATTTTTAGTCTGAAGCCAAAAGAAATATCAATATTGCAAAAAATAAATACAATTGGTAACCTTTCTGCATATCTCACATAAAATCATGTTCTTGCTACTAATTTAACCAATTCCTCACCCCCTCCAATTCCTTCATATAGTGCTCTTTTTCCTCAAAAACCATTTTTAATTATACACTAGACCAAGTGCGGACCTGTTGAGCCCATTCCCCCAACGCAATATTCCACCACTCATCCATAGCCCACAAATGCGCCGGCGCGGCTGATGCTTTTAATGTTTAAAATGGCAATAACGTAAAATATAAGATCAATGTGAACGCATCTCATTCTCCCTCTTCAGTCCCCTATCCCCTTCCTCCATTATCCTCCTTCACCCCACCCTCCACCAACCATCCTCTGCTTCCTCCCCTCACCCCCTCCCTCCCCTCCTCCATTTCCTCACCATCCCTCTTCTTAACCCTATGCTCCATTCCTTCATCCCCAGCAACCCCTACCTCCCTTCTTCTTTCCCCTCTCCTCCCCACTCCCTCAACTCTCCCTCCTGTTTCCCCTACCCTCAGTCACTCCCTCCCTAATCCCTCCGCCCGCCCTACCCCCCTTCTCTCCCTCTATCCGCCTGATCCTCCATTCCTCACCTCCCACCTATTCCACCCCCACACAATGGGTTTTATAATGAAATTCTCAACGAAAATGGCATTTTTTCTTTACAAAACGTAAACACAATGGTAGCTGTTGATGAAAACGGAAGAATTTAATTAAAACGGATTTTTTTTTTTTTAAATCGTGATTTTTTAATGTAAATGAGATTCGGGATCCCATTGAGACGTCGAATGCTGCTGATGGGCAGGGCAAGGGAAAAGTGTTTTTTGTAAAGTTTAAAATGTCAATAACTTGTAAAATATAACATCAATCCAAACAAAACTTATTTCATTTACATCCCAGGACAATGATGAGCAAAGTGGGCCAAAAATGTTTGCGCTATCGTGTTCTGTTTTCGCGGGGTTTGAGGGAATCACACCCACACACGCACACAAACAAGATGAGAGTTTTAATATATAAACTCCAACGTGGGGGGAGGGGCAGCATCACACAGGAGGGCTGGTCCCCAAACACAATATTCCACCACTCACCCACAGCCCCCAATTGCGCAGGCGTGACTGATGGGTTCCCACTGTGACATAACCCCCCACACAAACACTAACCCCCCACACACACACTAACCCCCCCCCCCCCCCCGCGCGCACACACACACACACACACTAACCCGCCCCGCGCACACACTAACCCCCCCCCACACACTAACCCCCCACACACAAACTAACCCCCCCGCGCACACACTAACCCGCCCCACGCACACACCAACCACCCTGTCACACACACACACTAACCCTCCACACTTGAACCTCCCCCATTCCTCCGTCCAAGATGTCGGCGCTGGCTTAACAGCTGCGGCCCGCCTGCAGTCCGTCTGTTATTTTATTTATTTTGTCCTGTTTTTAGTTGGTTTTGTTTTATTAGATTGTGTGTGTATGTGGGTGGGGGGCGAGAAACATGTCTGGGTCTCTTCCTTCGGGGGGGGGGGGTGCGACTTTTTTGTCGTATTCCCCGTCTTCGCCTCCATCTGTGCCGAGGCCTAATGGCATAGCTGGCAGCCTCGGGCCTCGGGGCTTTTCCAGCAGCAGCAGCGGCGACCCGACTCGGTTCCGGAGCAGTTCCAGCAGCAGCAGCAGGCAGCAGCAGCAGCCCCGACTCGGTCCCGGAGCTGTTCCAGAGGAGCAGCAGCAGCAGCAGCGACCCGACTCGGTCCCGGAGCAGTTCCAGCAGCAGCAGCGACCCGACTCGGTCCCGGAGCTGTTCCAGCGGCAGCAGCAGCGGCGACCCGACCCGGTCCCGGAGCGGTTCCAGCGGCAGCAGCAGCGGTCACCCGACTCGGTCCCGGAGCTGTTCCAGCGGCAGCAGCAGCGGCGACCCGACTGGCCTGGAGCGGTTCCAGCAGCAGCAGCAGCGGTCACCCGACTCGGTCCCGGAGCTGTTCCAGCGGCAGCAGCGACCCGACTCGGTCCCGGAGCGGTGGCGGCGGCAGTGGCATTGGCCCGACCTCGACCACGGGTCCGGTGGACGACATCGTCGGGAGCTCGCAGCTCACAGGTTGGTGACCTGTTTTTACGAGTTTCCGCAACAACAGCTACGTCGACTGGTCTGGAGGGCAGCAGCTTCGACCACCCCGGGCCGCGGAGTTGAACCGGCCCGTTCGTGGAGCTCGGTTCAACCGTGGGACTGACTTACTTACCATCACCCGGTGGGGTTCCAACATCTGAAGCCTGGATCGCCTCGGCGCAGAGGGAAACAAAGAGGGAAGAGACAGAGACTTTAAGACTTTGCCTTCCATCACAGTGAGGAGGTGTTTGGTGAACTCACTGTGCTGGATGTTAAATTTGTGTTTACTGCCTGTTTCTGTCATTTTTTAAATTATATGTATCACTGCAGGGGAACGAAATTTCATTCAGACCGAAAGGTCTGAATGACAAATAAATTCAATTCAATTTAATTCACATACACCAACCCCCCTCACACACACACCAACCCCCCCCCCCACATACACACACACCAACCCCCCCCCCCACACACAATAACCCCCCCCCCCCACACACACACACTAACCCCTCACACACACCAACCCATCCCCACACACACACCCTAACCCCCGCGCACACACTAAACCCTCTCCACACATATTAACCCCCGCCACACACTAACACGTCCACACACACACTAACCACCCCCCCCCCCCACACACACACACTAACCTCTCCCACACGCATACTATCCCCCCACACACTAACCCCCTTCACACACACACATTAATGCCCCCACACACACACACACCAACCCCCCCCCCCCCACACACACACACACCACACTAACCTCCCAAGCACTAACCCTCCCCACAGACACTAGCCTCCCCACACACACTAAGCCCCCCCCCCACACACACTAACCCTCCACACACACTAATCCCTCTCACACACACACACCAACCCAACCCCCCACGCACACACACACTAACCCCCCCACACACACACACTAGCTCCCCACACACACACACTAACACTAACCCCCCACACACACACTAACCCTCTCCACACACACTATCCCCCCCCCCACACACACACACTAACTCCCCCCACCACACACTAATCCCCACACACACTAACCTCTCCCACACACACTAACCCCCCCCACCACATACAAACCCCTCTCACAGATTAATGCCCCTCACACACCACTAACCCCCAAGCACTAACCCTCCCCACAGACACTAGCCTCCCCACACACACTAAGCCCCACACACACACCACACCTCCCCTCACACACATACCTACCCAACCCCCCTCACGCACACGCACTAACCCCCGCACACATTACCCCCCCAACCACACACACTAGTCCCCCCCACACACACACATAACACTAACCCCCCACACACACACTAACCCTCTTCCACACAACTAGCCCCCCCACACACACTAATCCCCCCACCATACACTAACCCCCCACACACACTAACCTCTCCCACCACACACTAACCCCTCTCACCGCACATAACCTACCCAACCCCCCTCACGCACACGCACTAACCCCCGCACACATTACCCCCCCAACACACACACTAGTCCCCCCACACACACACACTAACACTAACCTACCACCACACCCCACACACACACTAACCCTCTCCACACACACTAGCCCCCCCCACACACACTAATCCCCACACCATACACTAACCCCCACACACACACTAAACCTCTCCCACACACACTAACCCCCCACCACATACTAACCCCCTCACACAGATTAATGCCCTCACCCACACTAACCCCCCCCAAGCACTAATCCCCACACACTAAGCCCCACACACACTAGCCCCCCCACTACCCCCCCACACTCACACACACACATAACCCCCCACGCCACACATACTAGCCCCCCACACACACACTAGCCCCCACACACACTAACAACCCCACACACACACGCACACTGACACCTCCACACACACACTTAGCCCCCCCTCACACACACACTAACCCCTCCCCCCCCCCATACACACACACCAGGCACGTGCCGTCAGGATAGGCAAGGTAGGCACTGCCTACCCTGACTAAAATTATAACCTGGTAATAACTAAATATAAATAGTAAAGGCATGGGAGAATTATGCCTATCTAAGAGATCGATCTCTTAGGTAGGCATAATTCTCCGTGTCTTTCAACTGCAGCACTTGTAACCCTTGAAGTTCTGTGCAGCCCATGTGCCATCAGCGCTGCTGGAAGCCAAAAATGACAAGCGGGGCTGAAGGCAGCTGAAATTTTGCCTTTGCAGCACTACGCATGCGCAGCAGCCTACTGCGCATGTGCAGCGCTAGTTTCTTGGCGGGGCTTTCAAATATGGATCGACAATATTTGTATTTTAGGAAACAAAGAGAGAAGAATGGAGTTTGAGTACCAATAATGTGGTAAGTACATTTTGTGTTTATGTTTTTAAATACTGTATTTCCAGGTGGGTGGGTGGAGAGCTCCTTTTACAGCATTTGGGGAGTCTGGCCCAGGGTAAAGTTGCAGGGAGGGCACGAATGTTGTGAAGGAGGTGATAGGGATAATGCCACTTGCGACGCTCCTTGCACGGGGGGCGAAGCAGCTCAGGTGGCTGTGAGAGGCATGAATGCGGAACCGGCCGCCACCTCAGCGCCTTCTGCCGGTCCCCGCTCACCCCTGGCAGCTCTCCGTCTAAAAACCTCTCTCCTGCCGCTCGCTGACCTCACTCATGTCCCGCAAATCCTTAAATTCCAACAGCGCGATTGAGGTTACTCAGCTGTGGTAATTTAAGGATTTTCAGGAAGCTGCTGACATGAGCGAAGTCAGCGAGTGGCAGGTGAGAGGTATTCAGACGGAGAGCACTGCCGGAGGTGAGCGGGCCAGCAGAAGGCGCTGAAGTGGCGGCCAGTTCTGCTGTCGGGTCCCGGCGGCTGCTCGCAGCTCCCCAAGCTGCTTCTATCCCCGGCTACGCGCCCGGAGCCCGGAAAGGCCACGGCAGCGAGTGAGTTACTAGCATTATCCCCGACCCCCTCCTTTTCAACACTCCCTGCCCTCCGCGCAACTTCACGCCTGACAGACTCTCCGCACGCTGTAAAAGGAACACTTGGACCCTTGAACAAGTGTTGTCATTCAATTAGATGACAACTGATTCAACTTTTCCCTGTACTCCCGTTTTTCCCACCATCGCTCCACCTGCCATCACCCTTCACTCCCCACCTATTCAGTAATTAAGAATAAAGGAGACTCGGAAGCTATGGGCAAATTGATTTGTTACTGTTTTTATTTTTATTTTTACGGAGTGAACAATCTGCGCATGCGCAGTTAAAAAATTTTTTTGAAGCCGATTGACTTCCGACCCCGAGTAATTACTCACGGCACGTGCCTGACACACACACACAGTAACGCATATCTATCTCTATGTCTCTGTCGGGTGGCAGCTGAGATCCCAGTGTGATGTCATTGTCAGGTGGCGGAATGTTCACGGTAGCGTATGTAAATGAGATCCCATTGTGATTTTAAGACTGAGATGCCATTGTAACGTCATTGCTGGAAGATGCCAGAAAACTCTCACAGCAGAGTCATTGTTATTCTTCTCAAAGTGGGCTTTTTTAAACTTGTATATATCAATAACGTGAAATATAACATCAAATCTGAAGGAAACTTGACACAAACGGCCACGGGACAAAGGTGAGTAAGGTGGTGCAACATTTTCGCACAATTCTGTAGTTTTGGCGTAGTTCCTTGACATCACTAGCACGCACGCATTCTCCATTCCCCTTTATCACCAGCAGTCCCTCCCCCTCTTCACCCTCCCTCTTCTTTACCCTCTCCTCCCCCTCTCTCCCTCACCCTCTATCTCCCTGCTCCTCACCTCCCCCCTATCCCACTCCATCACTCTCCCTCCTCACCTCCCCACTGCCCTCCTCTCTCTATGTCCCCCACTCCCTAACTCCCCCACTGTAGATTGGTTAGAAAATAGGTGCCGGATTAGGCCATTCGGCCCTTCAAGCCTGCACCGCCATTCAATATGATAATGGCTGATCATTAAACTCAGTATCCTGTACCTGCCTTCTCTCCATACTCCCTGATCCTTTAAGCCACAAGGGCCACATCTAACTCCCTCTTAAATATAGCCAATGAACTGGCCTCAACTACCTTCTGTGGCAGAGAATTCCAGAGACTCACCATTCTCTGTGTGAAAAATGTTTTTCTCACCTCGGTCCTAAAAGACTTCCCCCTTATCCTTAAACTGTGACCCCTTGTTCTGAACATCTCCAACATCGGGAACAATCTTCCTGCATCTAGCCTGTCCAAACCCTTAAGAACTTTGTAAGTTTCTATAAGATCCCCCCTCAATCTTCTAAGGTTATTGCATGTGAACCAGAGTAGTGTAGCATCATTAACCCCACCTTACTGTACACTTTATATTAACACCCATTTTCTACATTAAGTCTTGGAAGCGGTAGTGATGAACCAACAACCTGCTGTACCACTCTACTATATGTTATGATTAAAGATGATTTAAACTTCAGACCTGTGATCATCAAGTCATTTACATGGTGTCAGAAGTGGAATTACGACTTTGTGACCTTTGACAATGACACTGTCCTGTATTACCAACTCATCACGGACTAGGAAGAACGGCTGCACCTCCAATGGTGTGCTGGAATGTTTGTCTGGCTAGCCTCTTTTGATGATGGATGAGAGCAGTTGTAGAGTGCCGTCAGCGGCTGTGTGTTCAGCCAGGCGACGCAGGCGTTCCATGGGAACGAAGTCAACCTTGGGAACCGTGAGCTCATCACATTCATAGGGATGTCGTTCACTATATGCATGTGGTGCACGAGAGAGAGTGTCGGCAACGAGCATGGCCTTTCCTTTTTTGTAAACGATTCTGAAGCCGAACCGCTGGAGCTGCATCATCATGCGCTGCAAGCGTGCAGGTGCTCCGTGGATAGGTTTGTTCAGGATGGTTACAAGTGGTTGGTGATCGGTTTTTACTGTGAAAGTGTTCCCAAAGATGAAACCCTTCAATTTTGAGCAAGCGAAGACCACAGCTAGCAGCTCTTTCTCGATCTGGGCATAGCGCTGTTTGGTGTCTGTCATGGTGCGGGAGGCAGATAGTACAGGTAGTACAATCCCTTCGGCAGATGTTTGAAGGCAGGCTGCGCCCAACCCGTATTGTGATGCATCACAGGTTACCGTGACAGGTCACTTCAGATCAAAGTATACCAGGGTAGGAGCGCTGGCCAGCTGTAGCTTTAAAAAGTCAAATAACTGTTGATGTTGCTGATACCATGTCCATTCAGTGTCCTTGCGGGTGAGCTGTCTCAGTGCTGAAAAACTTCGCTAGCCGAGTTGATACCGAATGGCATTCTGAGAAATTCGAATCTGCCAAATGGTGTAGCAAACGTAGTGAGGTTCGAGGACACATCATCTAGAGGTATCTGATAGAACGAGCATTTTGTGTCTAGTACGGAAAACACTGTTGCACGGCCGATTTGTGCCGTGACGTCTTCGACAGTCCTCATCGGATAATGTGGGTGCTTGATGGCAGTGTTTAGGTCTCTTGGATTGATGCCCATACGGAGCTTGTCTTTGTCTTTCTTTTGCGTGACAACCATGGTGGAGACCCAGTCTGTAGGTTAGCTGATTTCAGCCAGTACACCCATGGAAACCATATTTTTGAGCTCAGTCACGATTCTGTCACGCATGGCATGTGGCACGAGGTGGGGGGCACGGATAGCTGGGTCAACGGTGGGGTCAACAGCGATTTTATAAGTCACAGGCAGCTTGCCCAGCTTGCCATCGAACAGATCAGGGTAGCTTTTAATCGGATCCTCAGATATAAGTAACTTGTGAACGGAGCGGTCGAAAGAGACTAGCTCAAGGTCCTGGCACGCATGGATGCCCAGTAAAGTCACAGAGTCCGATTTTAGGATATAGAAAGTCAGATTTGTTGTGGTATTTTCCAGTACACATTTAAAGCTAGTTCTTCCAAGAGGATGCAGGACCTCCCCGCCATAAGCAAGTAAGGTAGAGCCATCTCTAGTCAAGGTCTCATTATTTCTTATCCTGTTGTAGACATGCAGAGATATTACATTCACAGGCTTGTTGTTAATTAACATGGACACAGAGGATTCCAAAAGCTTACCAGTTGTGTGGAGGAGGGTGTGAACAGTAGACTCTTCATATGAGCTAATTGGATCGTCCTTGTGGGCTGCTTCGAGCTGGTCTTGTGAGAAGAAAATGTTTGGTCTTGTTGCAGCAGGTGCAGATTAGACGTTGAGCTAGAATTTCTGTTCCCACGGGACCTGCAGCAAACGGTGAAATGATTCATCTTCTTGCAGTAGTTGCTGTTCGCTGGGCAGAACATCCGTCCCTTGTTGTGGAAATAGATACAGTTCGGACACCTTTGCGGCGGTTCATTGATAAATGCACGATTAGCCGTTTGTGGCGATTCATTCATAAATCTTCTGTTAGCTGTCGGTATGGCTCGTTTGTTGAAGCCCGTCAAGTTTATACTCTTTTTCTGAGTGTCAAACTGGTCACTCAGTGTGGCCACAATCTCGGACGTGCGGCAAGCATGCACAGCTTGTTCAAGGGTTAGGTCAGCATTCCATCGTAGTTCAGTCTTCAGCTTTTGATCAGTCATGCCACTGACAAGTTTGTCTTGAATTAACTCGTTAGACATATCCCCGAAGCGGCATTGCTGAGCCATATATTTCAAATCACAGATAAATCATTCAACAGGTTCATGAGGAAGCTGTTGTCTCGCGAAGAATTTTTCTCTTTCCAAGATCCGTGTGTTTAACATTTGCCTAACAATCTTTTCTCTTTACGGGCAAGGATGTAGTTTTGTTATTGGATGTGAACCAATCAGAGTAGTGTAGCATCATTAGCCCGACCTTAGTGTACACTTTATATTAACACCCATTTCCTACATTAAGTAGTCTTGGAAGCGGTAGTGATGAACTAACAACCTGCTGTACCACTCTACTATATGTTATGATTAAAGATGATTTAAACTTCATACCTGTGTTCATTGTCATTTACACCCACCACCTCTCCTCTCCCTCTATCCCGCTTCCTTCCCCACTCTCCCTCCTCACCACCCCCAACTTTCTCCTTCCTACCACCCATCTCTATCCCCCTGCTCTCCCACTCCCCTATCCCTCCTCACCTCCTCCACTGCCTTCTCTCCCTCTATCCCCCACTGCCCCCTCCTCTCCCTCTATCCCCCTCCTCCCCTCTCCTCCCCCACTCCCCCT
The DNA here is from genome assembly GCA_035221665.1 of Okamejei kenojei. Taxonomy (NCBI): domain Eukaryota; kingdom Metazoa; phylum Chordata; class Chondrichthyes; order Rajiformes; family Rajidae; genus Okamejei; species Okamejei kenojei. The sequence goes on along the minus strand of CM069133.1, from coordinate 71,980,506 downwards.
ATCCCACCCCTCAACCCCTACAATTAAAATCACTTTTTTTTGTGTGAATGAAACTTCTCCCCTATCCCCCCTCCCCACCACAATGAAAATCCCAATTTTTTTTTTGTAAATGAAACCTCCCCCCAAGAATTTGATTTAAACGTTTTTTTTGAAAAACAGTTTTTTATGTAAATGAGTATCGGGATCCCATTGTGACATCATTGTGAATGAAAACGGAAACATTCTGAATAAAACTGATTTTTTTTTTTCAATAGCAATTTTTAAAGTAAATGAGATTCGGGATCCCATTGTGACATCATACGTTGTTAACGGGCAGTGCAAGTGGAAGTAATTTTTGTCAAAGTGGTTTTTGTAAAGTTTAAAATGTGAATAACTTGTAAAATATACCACCAACCTGAACGAAACTTGCAACAGCATACCACAGGACAATGGTGAGTAAGGTGGGTCAAATATTGTAGCGCAATTGTGTACTGTTTCAACATAGTTTCGGGGTCACACACACGCATACAGACAAACAAGATAAGAGTTTTAGTAATATACTAGACTAAATGGGACCCGTTCCTACGTCCACGAATTCCAATATTGGTAACCAGTCGAGGGGTGGCTTTCTGGAGCACTAGTATGGGTGTTGTGGGCCGAAGTTACTGGTTTCCAGAGGGTTAGTATGGACATTGTGGGCTGAATGGATTCTTGGGCTGGCAGCTCAGTCACTCAGGCCTGGCAGTTCAGTCACTTAGGCCTAAAGGGCTGGCAGCTCAGTCCCTCAGGCCTGCTGGGCTGGCAGCTCAGTCACTTAGGGCTGGTGGGCTGGCATCTCAGTTACTCAGGGCTAGTGAGCTGGCAGCTCAGTCACAGCTATTCCTTGAAATTCCATTTCAAGCAGAGTGCAGGCCACCAAATTCAATTTCATAGCATTTCAAGCAGTGTGCAGGCCACAAAATCCAATTTCATAGCATTTACATGCAGTGTGCAGGCCACCAAATTCAATTTCATAGCATTTCAAGCAGAGTGCAGGCCACCAATTTCAATTTCATAGCATTTCAAGCAGAGTGCAGGCCACCAAATTGTCAAACAACATTGCATTGTCATTAAGGGCTAATAAATCATTTATTGCAAGTACATTTCAGACTCACAATTCAGTTGATTCACAGCTTAAAATCACAGTTGTGGACTCTCCCTCGCGATCTTCCAGACTGACTGACTCACGTCCAGACATCCGGGGTTTTATAGCCCTGCCCCCCCCCCCCCAGAAGGGGGGTTACCTTCATCATGGTGATTGATAGCCGAGAGGACTAATCAGCTGATCTCAAGATTTTTTTAACACTCATAATTTTTTAATTTTTCACGATCTGAAAAATCCTCGGGGCTGCCTCAGCGGAGTAGGACTGCGTAAAATGGCCAAAAATCATATCGATATGGTGGCGTTTTTTCTAAAATCAATATACAGCGCAGACAGGAAGTGGTCAAGATGAGACTTCAAGTTATATAAATACTAGGCTAAGTGCAGACCTGTCGGATCCGCTCCCCAATGCAATATTCCACCACCCACCCATTCCCCCAATGCAACCCATTCTCCAATGCAATATTCCACCACTCACGCACAGCCTCCAACTGTGCAGGCTCAGCTCATTTCCCCTCATCCCCCAGCACTCCCTCCCCCTCTTATTTTTCCCCTCACCTCCTCCCCTCCCAAATCCCTCCCTCATCTCCCCCTCTCTCTCCTTTCCCCTACCTTCAGGCCCTCCCTCCATAACTCGTCTCCCCCTACCTATCCCTCTATCCCCCCACCACTCACCTACCCCAATCCCCCCCCACTGCCCTCCTCTCCCTCTATTCCCCACTCGGTACCTCCTCCACTCCTCTCCATTCCCCCTCCTCCTCACTTCCTCCTCACCTCCCCCTCAATCCCCACTCTCCCTAAACTACCCAGGGTCTTTCCTCTCTCCTCCTCCCCATTCCATCCTTCTCCTTTCCCCTACCCTCAGTCACTCCCTCCCTCCCTCCATAACTCCTCCCCCCCCTCCCTACCCCCCTGCGATCCCTCTATCCCACTCTATCCCTCTTCACCCCCACTGCCCTCCTCTCCCTCTGCCGTCCTCACCCCCACTGCCCTATTCCCCACTCCCTACTTCCCCCACTCCCTGCTCTCCATCTATTCCCCCTCCTCCCCCGCCAGACATGAGACAAGAAAAAAAGAAAGAAAAAGGGAGAGATAGATTTCTCCGTGGATTTTGAAATTCGGAAAGACCCCACCGCTATCGCGAGGCCTCACTGTCGCGGTCTTGATGCCTCCTGGAACGCCGGGTAGAACTCCGACTGGGCCCTCGCAGGTAGAAGCCAGAGTTGAACGAAGCGGCCGACGCTTCGTTCAACTCTGGGCACCACGGAGGCCCGTGAAGTGGGCTTGGCCGCTCGCCCACTCGGCACCATGGAGGCGCCCGCAGATGCAGTTCCAGCCGGCGGCATGTTAGTGATGCTCACTCCGATCCTTCAGCTGGGCGAGGCGGGCTCCGCCCGTGACTGACAGCGGACCTGGCCAATCAGTGCGGCGATGGTGCAGGAAGGGGCGTCGCTGTCCCAGCGACTGACAGGAGAGGCAACTAACCTGCATGGCGGCGACTGACAGGAGGAGACCAATCTGCACATGCGCGGTTTTTAAGATTTGTAAACCGTAATAACCTTTGAAATATTCCATCGATCGGAGCAAAACTTGTTGGCCCTATAGCACAGGAGAATGGTAAGATGGCAAAAAATGTGGAACACTGACCTTCCTTCATCCTCTCCCCCCCCCCCCCCACCCCTCCCCCCCCCCTCTCCCCCTCCCTCCTCCCCCAATTCATCCAGTACTGAGCCCCCTTCCCCCTATCTATCCTGCACTGCCACCCCCATGTCCATTCAACCCCCCAATGTACTGACCCCCTTTCTATCTGCCCACCCGTCCATTCCTGTAATGACCGCCCTCCATTTATCCTGCACCGATTCTCCCCATCCATCCTGTAGTAATATCCCCATTCATCCTGTACAAAACCTCCCCATTCATCCTGTACTGATCTCCCCCCATTCATCCAGCACTGATCCCCCATCCTGTACTGATCCTCCCATTCATTCTGTACTGATCCTCCCATTCATCCTGCACTCATCCCCCCCCACCCATCCCAGACTGATCCCCCCATTCAACCCCCACTGACATCCCCCGCGCTCTCCCCTCACAATTTTACCTACTCCAACCAACACGCACAAATTCCCCTGCCTCAATCCATCCATCCGCACCGATTGCCTTCTCAAACCCCCCCCGCCCACCCACCCCACCATCTATCCATCCCGCACTGACACCCCCCCCCCCCCCCCCCCCCCCCCCCCCCCCCCGCCCCCCCCCACCCCCCCACCCCCCCCCACCGCCTGACACTACTGCGCTGGAAATGTCGAGCGAACATTGACTATGCTGGATAATGGAATGCAATCAAATATTTTAATTCCCAAGGTTATTATTTGTTTTAATCCATAAAGATGGATTCATTAAATTGTGAACACGTGAATCATTTGAAAAACTGCAGAGTTCGATTGTCACTGCTACCATTGACACGTTATATGGAGTATAAGTACCGTAGTTATTTAATGAGCAACATTCACAACTATACGTTGATTTATCCAGGTTTTACTTATATAGTCGGTCAAATACATCACGAATTTGGTCAGGAGATATTTCAGTTGAAATTTTAACGTTAATTCTGAAGTGGGAATGATAGAAACAGCGTTTATTAAATTCTTTTTTAAATCTGGTGCGTAAAAACTGGGTATCTTTATTGCTGTTTAAAACACATACATCTAATCTGAATCACCACACCTGGCAGCGCATTGGGGCGTGTGGCAGCGCCTAATGGCAGCGGCTCGATTACAGTCGCCTGCCTTTTTAATTTTTGTCTTGTTAAATGTATGTCTTGAGCCTAGTTTTTATTTATTTTTTAGCTGTGTATGTGGGGGGTGGAAGGGGTGATGTGGGGGAAACCGTTAATCTCTTCCCTGTAAGGGGACCCTACTTTTTCCCTCTTGGGCCTCCGGTGTCATTGGGCCTAACATCGTGGAGCTGGCGGCGGCCTCCGGCGGGAACCAACCTGATGGCTCCAGTCGCGGAGCCTGCGGACCCGACATTGCGGAGCTGACTGTCTTCGGAGTGGGAAGAGCTGTGGTGGCGTCGGCTGCGACCCGACATCGGAGATACGGAGGCTCCAGCCGCAGGCCCGGTGGACAAGAACATCGGGAGCTCCAGGTCCCTGGTGGGAGTCGGCTTTTCAGAGCTCCCGCAACGGCAACTTCTCCTGCTGGAATTGCGGGGTTTAAAGAACATGGAGCCGGGGCCTGACATCGTCCGCCGGGGGCTTTAACATCGGCGCCCCAGTTCGCCTAGACGCTGCAGTTGGACTGCTGGACCGCGGGTGAAGAACAAAGGGAAGAGATAAGACTTTGCTTCCATCACAGTGAGGAGGTGTTGGAGACTCATTGTGATGGATGTTTATGTAAACTGTGTTAAGTGTGGGACGGGGTTTTTTGTAATGTAAAAACTGTAGAAAATGCAATTTCGTTCAGACCAAATTGTTTCAATGACAATATAAGGCAATCTTTCTTTCTTTCTTTCCTTAAAAGAATTTAAATTCTTTCCAATATTATTTCCAACTTTCTTTTAAAATCTTTTTATTGGGTTTTTTATTCCGAAAAACAAAAAACATAAAAAAGAGCAAAAAGAATAATGATAAACATAACAATTATATTGATACATAGGGATCAGGATGACATTAATAACAGGTATAACCTAATATGAGACCAGTGACAAAATACACATTGAATATAGACCTCCCAGTCTCTATGTAAATACAGTTAAGACTTTAAATAAAAAATTATAAATTTATTTTAAAAAAACACCAAGAATAAAAGACAAAAAGAAAAGGAAAAAAGGAAAAAACAAAACCCCCCTAAACTAAAGAAAAAAAGAAAGGAAAAAATAAAAATAAAAATAAAAATAAAAACAAAATAAACAAAAACAAAGCAAAGCAAAACAGAATCTGAACTGAGAATTTCAACAATTTAAGTCTGTTTGTCGTCAAGTCTGTTCCACCATATAAAGGTAAAATAGTTTTTGTAACGGTTAAAGAGGGAGCAATTTATGTTGTATGAAAGTGTTGAATAAATTTTCCACAAGTCTTATCAAATTAAACCAAGGGTTCAACAATGTCACTCCTGATTTTTTCTAAGTTTAAACATGGTATCGTTTCAGAATACCATTGAAGTGTGGTCGGAGGGTTGGGGTCTTTCCATTTAAATAAAATAGATCTTCTGGCAATTAATGTGGTAAAAGCAATCAACCGATGGGCGGAGCGGGACAAATGAATAAAACCTAGCATTGGTAGCCCATAAATTGCATGAATAGAATGAGGTTGTAAATCAATACCTAAGACTACAGAAATAGTATCAAAAATTTATTTCCAATATTTTTCCAAAAGTGGACAGGACCAAAACATATGGGGTCAATGAAGCCACTTCAGAGTTACATCTGTCACAGGTAGGATTTATATGACCATAAAAACGAGCCAACTTATCTTTTGACATATGAACTCTGTGAACCACTTGAATTGTATCAGAGTGCGTCTTGCACACATTGAAGAGGTATTGACTAATTGAAGAATCCTCTCCCATTTCTCTATAGATAAAGACATTTGGAGTTCTCTAAGGCATTCTATTCTATATGTCGGGTAAAGTGGCATTTTGACACCTTTAAACATTTTGCCAAAAGAACATTTGCTGCAGCTATGTCCTTTGGCCATCGCTTGTCAGTTAGTGTAGTATTTAACCTGTCCCGGGTATAGTCGGTTTTAACAGTTATTATCATAAAATGCCTTGAGAAATTTCCTTGCAACATGTATATTTTGTTGTGGATAAATTATGTCAGAAGCGAGAGTGTTTATGCACCAATATCAACAACGACCCATGCTATGACCATATCATGATAATTTTAAGTCCTTCACTGAAAACATGCTTGCATCAATCTCTAGTGTGCATGGTTAAGCATACATGTTACCATGGTCCAGGATTTATTGACACAGGTTGATCATACGCTGAATGATCCAACCACATCTTTGTTTGGAAGTGGAAAGAAATAATATAAATTGCATTCATTGTAATTTTGCAGCATATCATTGTGGTGTATATCATGCCTTGATTGGTGAATATGTTTAGTTTGACGCAGAAATAATATGTGAATGCTTCATTGAGCATAATTCCGACTGGTAACTAGACACGCCGTCAGAGCACATTATCGCACGCGTCATGCATGCCTTCTTAAATGACCACCTAAACTGTCATTTGCTAACCTAAAAAGCTGCCTAGGTTGCCCGGCTGCCAACAGAGAAAAAAAATTATGCGAGAGCCCTGCGCTATCATGTACCATTTCAACGTAGTTCTAGGATCACGCACGCACACAGAATCACAAACAAGATGAGAGTTTTAGTAATATATGAGACCAAGTGCAGACCCGTTGGGTATGTTCCCCCAACGAGTGGATGCGGGGGGGAGGGGGGGGGAAGCATATGGCGTCACACACACACTAACAACCACCCCGCACACACGCTAACGACCTCTCTTGAGGGGGGAGTGGTGGAAGTGGGAAAGAGTGAGGGGGAGGGGGGAGTGGTGGAAGAGGGAGAGAGGGGTAGGGGAAAGGGGTGGGGGGGAGATAGGGAGGGAGGGAGAGACGGAGGGAGGGGGAGAGAGAGGGTGGGGGAGAGAGGGTGGGGGAGAGAGGGGGGTGGGGAGGGGAGAGAAGTGGAAGAGTGGGGAGGGAGGGGGTGAGGGGTAGGGGGGGGAGTGGTGGAAGAGGGACAGGGGGGTAGGGGGAAGGGGGCGAGAGGGAATGGGTGGGGTGAGAGAGGGATGGGAGTGGGAGGAGGAAGGGGTGAGGGGTGAGGAGAGGGAGAGGGGTGAGGAGAGGGAGATGGAGAGGGGAGAGGTGTGTGGGGGAGGGAGGGGAGGAGGGAGATGGGGTAGGGGAGAGAGGGGGAAGAGTGTGGAGAGAGGGATGGGGATGAGAGGAGGAGGAGAGGGAGAGGGGTGAGGAGAGGGGGGAGGATAGAGGGGTGGGGGAGGAGAGAGGGATGGGGATTTGGGGAGAGAGGTGTGGGGGAAGGGGAGAGGGAGGGGGGAGGGAGATGGGGTAGGGGAGGGAGGGGAAGAGTGTGGAGGGAGGCAGTGATGACAACCCTAAATTTAGTTCACAGTAACATTCAACCCATTTGTCAGTAACAAATGGGGGTAAATGCATTTCTCTCAGTAACATGTTGCGGCACCAGAAATTATGTATGGCAACGACCCAAAATCTGCAACGCGCGTTGAATCCAACCTTCCTTTTTTCAACTAGTACTATATACAAACTCATTAAACACACATAATCATCCTTTAGTATACACATACACATAAACTCAATTGTCTAAATGACAATGCCGATGTTGGGGGAGTTCAGAACCAGGGGCCACAGTCTTAGAATAAGGAGTAAGCCATTTAGAACGGAGACGAGGAAAAACACTTTTTCTCACAGAGAGTGGCGAGTCTGTGGAATTCCCTGCCTCATAGGGCGGTGGAGGCCGGTTCTCTGGGTGCTTTCAGAGAACTAGATAGGGCTCTTAAAGATAGCGGAGTCAGGGGATATGGGGAGAAGGCAGGAACGGGGTACTGATTGGGGATGATCAGCCGTTATCACAGTGAATGGTGGTGCTGGCTCAAAGGGCCGAATGGCCTCCTCCTGCACCTATTGTCTATTGAAACATACAACACAGGCAATGGGCCCTTAGCCCCACAATGCTAATGTTACTCTGTTCCTTGCACATGAATGTTTAACAGCCTTTTGACCATCTCTGTCTGTAGCATCATCTGTACCCAAAATCGCTCGTTCCGTTCCCGCCCTTCCCGCTGAGTGTCCAACCGCCGCTCGTTCCCGTTCCCGCCCTTCCCGCTGCACGTGTCCAACCGCCGCTCATTCCCGCTCCCGCCCTTCCCGCTGCACGTGTCCAACCGCCGCTCATTCCCGGCACGTGTCCAAGCCACTCATTCCCGCTGCACGTGTCCAAACCGCCGCTCATTCCCGCTCCCGCCCTTCCCGCTGCACGTGTCCAAACGCCGCTCGTCCCGCCCTTCCCGCTGCACGTGTCCAACCGCCGCTCGTTCCCGCTCCCGCCCCCGCCCTTCCCGTTTATTGTTTTGATTATTTTTCGTTCCCGCCCTTCTCCGTAACGACATGTTTGCCTGCCGGAACACCGTAATTAGGTTGTTTCGCCGGGACGAAATACGGCGAATCCGGGACAGTTGGTAACCCTGGGGAGGGCGGAGGGTGGGGGGAGAGAAGGGAAAGAGCGGGGAGGTAGAGTGGGAGAGGGAGGGGTAGGGGCATTCCATCTATTCCCCACTCGCTATCACCCCAATCCTCTTTCTCCATTCCCACACACGTGATCACACGCTTCGACACTGGCTGGGGGGGGAGGGGGGGGGGGGGGGGGGGGGGGGCGCTGGTGCAAAGGCATATGTAAATGAGGTCCATTCGGATTGGCCATCTGTGAGGGATGGCATTGTGATATCACACAATGGAACGTGCTGCAACATCAGGCGGGGAGAAGGGGGGGCTGGAGCTGGTGCAAAGGCAGATGTAAATGAATCCATTGCGATTGGACATCTGTGAGCATTGGGCATTGTGACATCACGCGATGGAACATTCATCAACATTCTATGGGTGAGAGCAGTTTAATTTTTTTTTACATTTTGAAATATTGGGGGGGGGGGGAAGGATTTTATTAAAAATGTGTACATAAAAATATCTAAATGTAATGAGGAGCGCATTAGTGAATGTAAAAGCATAATGTCTAGCCAAATGGAAAAAATCGCGGCGATTGTGGGTCTGGTTTTGGCGGACCATGGAATCAAAGGGCAAAAATGTAATGTGACAAACACCCACAAAGCCCACACCCACAAAGCCACACACACACACACAGTTTTAAATATAGACTAGACCAAGTGCAGACCCGTTGGGTCTGTTCCCCTTCGCGTGTTTCGGGGGTGGGGGGGTGCAGGGCGGCATGCGGCTTCACACACACTAACCACCCCACACTGACTACCCCCTTGATATTATTAATTACATCCTTTTACCCCATAACCGCCCTAGCCACTGACATATAGCCCCCAAATCGCAGGCGTGTCTAGAGAGGGAGAGGGGGGGTTGAGAGTAAGGTCAGAAAGAGAATGGGGAGAGACAGTGAGAGAGGCAGAGACAGAAGGGAAAGAGATAGGGAGAGGGGGGTGGAGGAGAGGAGGAGGAGAGGGAGGGTGAGGAAGGAGGGGAGAGTGATGGGAGGAGAGAGAGGGGGAGAGGGGAGCTGAGAGGGCGGGGAAGGGAAGGGGGTGAGATAGGGTGAGAAGGGGGGAGAGGTGGGGGAAGGGAGGGAAGAGGTGGGGAAGGGAGGGAAGAGGTAGGGAAGGGAGGGGAGAGGTGGGGGGAAGGGAGGGGGAGAGGTGGGGGGAAGGGAGGGGGAGAGGTGGGGGCCAAGGGAGGGGGAGAGGTTGGGGGAAGGGAGGGGGAGAGGTGGGGGAAGGGAGGGGGGAGAGGTTGGGGGGAAGGGAGGGGGGGAGAGGTGGGGGGAAGGGAGGGGGAGAGGTGGGGGGAAGGGAGGGGGAGAGGTGGGGGGAAGGGAGGGGAGAGGTGGGGGGAAGGGAGGGGGAGAGGGTGGGGGGGAAGGGAGGGAGGAAGGTGGGGGGAAGGGAGGGGGAGAGGTGGGGGAAGGGAGGGGGAGATGTGGGGGAAGGTGCAGGGAAGGGGGTAGGGGAGGGGTGGAGGGGAGGGGGGGAAGGGTGTTTAGGGGAGGGCAGTGGAGAGGAAGGCGGAGAGAGAGGGAGAGGGGGGGGGGGCAGGGGAGAGGGGTGCGGGCAGTCCATCTATTCCCCATCCCCATCACCCCCACTCATCTCCCTCTATTTCCCACACTCTCCCTCCTCACCTCCCCCATTCCCCCTCCCCCACTCCCTCTCTCCCTCAATCCACGCCAGTGGGCCTTACCCCCCCCCCCCCCGAAGCGTGTGATCACGTGTGTGGGAATGGAGAAAAGAGGATTTGGGGTGAAGTAGCGAGTGGGGAATTAGATGGAATGCCCCTACCCTCCCTCTCCCACTCTACCTCCCGCTCTTTCCTTCTCTCCCCCCACCCTCCGCCCTCCCTCCACACTCTTCCCCTCCCTCGGGAGGCCCTAAGAGAGAGAAGCCTTGGGATTGGTGGGCATCCCTCCCCCCTCCCTTTCGATTCCCCTTCCCCCACACCTCTTCCCCAAATCCCCATCCCTCTCTTGGCCTGAATCCCCCACCCCTTTTAAATATATCCCCCCCTCCCCCCCTCTATCATCTCCCCCTCTCTCTCCCCTCTCCCCTCCTCCTCTCATTCAACTCATCCTCTCTCCACACTCTTCCCCCTCTCTCCCCTACCCCATCTCCCTCCTCCCCTCCCCCCATAAAAGGATGTAAATATTCAGTATTGGAAAACACTTCCTATCTCAATGTTTGGTAGAATTAATGCTATAAAAATGATCTTACTCCCACAATTATTGTACCTCTTTCAATCAATTCCAATATATCTCCCAAATTTTTTTTTTTTTAAGTTGATTCTATTGTCACAAGTTTTATTTGGGATTATAAGAATCATAGAATAAGTAAAAAACATTTATGAAAATCCAAGACGAATGGAGGATTAGCTTTACCAAATGTTTTGTTTTACTTCTGGGCAGTTAATATTCAAATTATGAACTTCTGGTTGGAAGAAATGGACCAGCAACCAGACTGGTTAAAGATGGAAAAGGAATACCGCTTGCCTTTTGAAATTGGCTCGATTCTGTTAGCTCCCACAAAACTGAACAAAAAAAACCTATAGTGAAAACCCTATAATATATAGTGGTACACGAATTTGGAAACAATTTAAAAAAACTTTTAAATTGGATAATTTATCACTCTTTCTTCCCATTGTAAACAATCCTTCATTTAAACCCTCTGTGCTGGATACAGGTTTTACACAATGGAAAAATTATGGAATTAAAAAGGTGGGACATCTTTATAGGAAAGGCATTTTTCTTTCATTTCAGGAGTTACAACAGAATTATGGACTACAGTCAAATAACTTCAACTTATATCTACAACTTAGAGATTATGTTAAATCACATACACAAGATTATAGAACTAGAGAGCCAGAAACTCTTGATGAATGTTTGAATAAACATCCTAATACAGATAAATTAATATCTCATATTTATAATACCCTCTTAAACCCCTGTCTCACGGTGCAAGTTGACCCACGAGTGACCCCGTGTTTTCACTCGCAGTAATCACGTACAATCAACGTAGCGGGAACGTCGGAACTCGCGCGAGCAACTTAGCGACTCGTGGCGCTAACGGCAGGTACTCGGGAAACTTGTTAACTCGTGAAAAAAATCAAACATGTTTGATTTTTTCCACGATAAAATTTACTGTTCAAGTTAAAAATTGAAACATTTTAACTCGTTGTAATAACGTAGCGGCCCGTGCGTTTATCTTAGTGACTCGTGAGTCTACCGTGGGAACTCTTTAACTCAGCGGGCAGGCAGCATCTCTGGAGAGAAGGAATGGGTGACAGGATGACATTTCCAAATTTCTCCAGCCCCATGTGTTCACTTTTTGTCAACCAGCATCTGCCCTTTCTTGTGTATGTCATTATTTGTGTCCGTGGCAGTTGATTGTCGCTCCCTTCAGTTTCCCAGAGGGTCGGGACGGGACTGGAGTTATTCACTAACACGCTGACAACAACATGGTGGTATTGATATCATTTGGTTTATTGTTTCACGTGCAACGATGTACAATGAAAAACTTTGCCTGCATGCTATCCATTCAAATCATACCGTATGCGAGTACAATCAAGTTGTATTAAGTCATACCAACGGCCGCACGGTTCAAGGGGAAATTCAAGTTCTTTTCAAGGGGAAGGCTCATTCTTTTTTACGCATGATTCAAAATACAAGAGGCCAATCGTCCATCAAGTCTGAGGATCACGATTCCAAGCGTGAAATATCCATGTCCCGCCACAGATGCTGCCTGACCCGTTGAATCGTCCGGCAATTAGTTTTTTGGTCAAGATTCCAGTATCTCCTGGCTCTTGTGTCTCAACCCTGTGCCGTCACTCACGCACTGTATTCCCATCTGCCCCACTGCCTGCACACATTTATCACGCTCGTACCAACACCTCCCTTCACCCTACCCTATTCCCCCTCCCTCCACCACCACTAATCTAGACTGGGGTCACATCAAGCAGCCAATACAACGAGAGCCCCTTGCACCTTCGGGAAGTGGCAGGAAACCGGAGCACACGCGGGTAAAGCACGTGGGGACGGGTTGAATGAACAAAGTCCACACAGGCAGAACCCACGTCGTTGGATCTCGCTGGCGGGTGCTGTAAACACTGGAACACTCCGCCAGCCACAGCAGCGTTTGTGATGGGACAGTGCAGTGAATTTATCGACGAAATAAGATGCACGCCACCCAGATTTATATTCCAGATATGTTACTTTCCTCACAGAATTTCCAAAAGTCTCTGCGCTGAGGCCACCATCAGTACTAGGCGGCCCTTCGGATCACGGACAACACGGGGTACGAACACAAACACCAGAGGATGTGAAACCCCCCGCCCCCCTCCCACCCCCGGCACTCACCCTCATCACCCACCCCCACCTGCAGCAGTGTCTCCAGTCCCAAACGGTTTAGGTCTAGGTTTATTATTTTCACATATATAAAGGTTTTGTTTTGCATTCTGTCCAGTCAAAGTAAATAATAAACGGGAATCCAGAACCTCGTCAATGAGGGTCCAGTGTACAACATCCGGACATAGTCACAAAAAGCTGGAGTAACTCAGCGGGACAGGCAGCATCTCTGGAGAGAAGGAATGTCTGAAGTAGGGTCTCGACCCGAACCGTCACCCATTCCTCCTGATGCAGCCTGTCCCGCTGAGTTACTCCAGCATTTTGTGCCTATGGAAAGGGAATAAGGCTTTTCAATTTAGTTTATTGGCACGTGTATCGAGGGACAGTGAAATTCGGTCAGCTGATAGACAATACATTATTACAATCGAGCACATTACAGGTGTTTGTGTAAAATTGTCCCTATTGTATATTGGTCGCGGGTCGGTGCGGACTCGGTGGCCCTGAAGGGCCTGTTTTCGCGCTAATCTAACTAATCTAAGTGAACCTTTGCATACTGAAATAAATATTAACGGGTCATATAATATCCTTTAAATAATAAACAAGACTGCTGCATGAGAGACAGGTGCAGACTGTTGTGGATTAAAATAAGGCTGGAGGGAGGTCTCCGTCCTGATCCCGGGCTGTGATCGGTGGGTTCCACTGCCCAACAGGTGCAACGCCTCGTCAGGTTACACATGAGGCTTTTCCCAAACCCTTTTCTCAGCTTTCGTCTATATTCAGGTCAGTTTCATGTCCAAATACAACATGTCCAAATAGAAACACTGTGTCACTTTTCAGGAGACGTTGTCAGCTCAAGAGTAAACGGGAGACGAACTTGGTTAACTCAGGAGACGAACTTGGAACATCGCAGCGAACGGCAAAATACCATACTCTTTGGAACTTGGTTCAAACACTTGAACATCAACTTAGGATCTCGTGCACAACCACGAGTCTATCATTCGGGGTCACTCGTGGGTCAACTCGCACCGTGAGACAGTGAGGTCCCATCGATGGAATTATATAGACAAACATGGGACAATGAATTAGGCCAACCTATAATGAAAGATACTTGGGACGAAAGTCTACAACATATACATCAATGCACGTTAAATGCCAGACATTCTTTAATACAATTTAAAGTATTACATAGACTGCATTCCTCTAAAACAAAATTAAATAGAATTTTCCCACATATTTCTCCTGTGATAAACGTCAATACTCAGAGGCTAACTTCTCATACTTTTGTAAATTGTATAAAAATCAAAAATTTCTGGACGGATATTTTTAGAATAATTTCTGAAGTTGTTAACACCCAATTGGATCCCGACTCAAAACTAATAATATTAGGAATATCAGAACAAAGCCTAAAACTTACAACAAGCCAAAGAAACTTCCTTGATTATAGTATAATAACTGGGAAAAAAATATTAAAATTTTGGAAAAGTCCAACAACCCCCACAATTAAAATGTGGATTATGGAGATGTCGGAGACCTTACATTTGGAAAGAACTGGACTTGTCTTAATTGACAAACAAGAATTATTTGCTGAAATATGGTCTCCATTTATTGACTTTTTGAAAGGGTAAATTGGTCCGGCACGGAAGTCTGACTGAAGCTCGAGCCCAGGATTAGATGAATAGTTATGTTTTATAATCTACGGACCTATCTCCAAAGTTGTATTATTGGTAAATTATTCTATTCTTTTTTATTGTGTTTTTTTTTTCTTCTCACTTCCTATCTATTAAAAATAAATAAATAGAAGCAGAGTTAATATACAATTGATAAATGAGGACCACTATTACTTTGATAGTTGGAATCGCATATATTAACAATATGTAATTGATATACAAAATGTGTTTCGATTATGATATGTACATGCTTCTAATAAAAATATTATTTCAAAAAAAAAAAATATATATATATATACACTAGACCAAGTGGGCCCACTGTTGAGCCCCATTCCCCCAACGCAATATTGCACCACTCACACATAGCCAACTGCGCAGGCGCGGCTCATTTCCCCTCATCCCCAGCATTCCCCAGCGTTTATTGAACAATTTCTTTTCTTCGGTATTCACCAAGGAGAAGGATATTGAACTCTGTGAGGTAAGGGAAAAAAGTAGAGTAGCTATGGAAACTATGAGATTCAAAGAGGAGGAAGTACTGACACTTTTGAAAAATATAAAGGTGGATAAGTCTCCAGGTCCTGACAGGATATTCCCTAGGACATTGAGGGAAGTTAGTGTAGAAATAGCAGGAGCTATGACAGAAATATTTCAAATGTCATTAGAAACGGGAATAGTGCCGGAGGATTGGCGTACTGTGCATGTTGTTCCATTGTTTAAAAAGGGTTTAAAGAATAAACCTAGCAATTATAGACCTATTAGTTTGACGTCAGTGGTGGGCAAATTAATGGAATGGATACTTAGAGATAATATATATAAGCATCTGGATAAACAGGGTCTGATCAGGAACAGTCAACATGGATTTGTGCCTGGAAGGTCATGTTTGACAAACCTTCTTGAATTTTTTGAAGCGGTAACTAGGGAAATTGATGAGGGTAAAGCAGTGGATGTTGTCTATATGGATTTCAGTAAGGCCTTTGACAAGGTTCCCCATGGAAGGTTGGTTCAGAAGGTTCAATCTTTGGGTGTTAATGGCGGAGTAGCAAGATGGATTCAACAGTGGCTGAATGGGAGATGTCAGAGAGTAATGGTGGATGGCTGTTTGTCAGGTTGGAAGCCGGTGACCAGTAGGGTGCCTCAGGGATCTGTGTTGGGTCCACTGTTGTTTGTCATGTACATCAATGATCTGGATGATGGGGTGGAAAATTGGATAAGTAAGTATGCTGATGATACTAAGATAGGTGGTGTTGTGGATAATGAAGTAGATTCTCAAAGTCTACAGAGAGATTTGGGCCATTTGGAAAAGTGGGCTGAAAGATGGCAGATGGAGTTTAATGTGATAAGTGTGAAGTGCTACATCTTGGCAGGACAAATCAAAATAGGACGTACATGGTAAATGGTAGGGAATTGAGGAATGCTGTGGAACAGAGGGATCTAGGGAATAACTGTGCATAGTTCCCTGAAGGTGGAATCGCATGTAGATAGGGTGGTAAAGAAAGCCTTTGGTGTGCTGGCCTTTATAAAATCAGAGCATTGAATATAGGAGTAGGGAAGTAATGTTAAAATTGTACAAGGCATTGGTAAGACCAATTCTGGAGTATGGTGTACAATTTTGGTCGCCTAGTTATAGGAAGGATGTCAACAAAATAGAGAGAGTACAGAGGAGATTTACTAGAATGTTGCCAGGGTTCCAGCAACTATGTTACAGAGAAAGGTTGAACAAGTTAGGTCTTTATTCTTTGGAGCGCAGAAGGTTAAGGGGGGACTTGATTGAGGTCTTTCAAATGATGAAAGGGATAG
Source organism: Okamejei kenojei (assembly GCA_035221665.1). Lineage (NCBI taxonomy): Eukaryota > Metazoa > Chordata > Chondrichthyes > Rajiformes > Rajidae > Okamejei > Okamejei kenojei. The sequence continues at coordinate 71,964,305 of CM069133.1, read as the reverse complement.
ACAGAGTTGACGTGGATAAGCTTTTCCCATTGAGGGTAAGGAAGATTCAAACAAGAGGACATGACATGAGAATTAAGTGACAGAAGTTTAGGGTTAACGTGAGGGGGAACTTCTTTACTCAGAGGGTGGTGGCTGTGTGGAATGAGCTTCCAGCAGAGGTGGTGGAGGCAGGATCGATTTTAACATTTAAAAGTAAAGTGGATAGGTATATGGACGTGAAGGGAATGGAGGGGTATGGTCTGAGTGCAGGTAGATGGGACTAGGGGAAAACAAATGGTCGGCACGGACTGGAAGGGCCGAGAGGGCCTGTCTCCGTGCTGTAATTGTTATATGGTTATTCCCTCCCCCTCTTCTTTCCCCTCTCCTCCTACCCTCACCCACTCCCTCCCTCTCCTTTCCCCTACCCTCAGTCACTCCCTCCCTCCATAACCCCTCTCCCCTCCAACTATCTCCCCTATCTCACTGAACACAATGTTTAAATAACATTTCTCCTCCTCCCCTTCCCCACTCCCTCACCTCTCCACCTTTTTTTGTAAATGAAATCTCTCCCCTATTCCACCCCCCACCCCACAACGAAAACCGCAATGTTTTTTTGTAAATGAAACCTCCCCAAGAATTTGATTAAAACTGTTTTTTTTTTAAATCTCACTCCCTCCCTTCCTCCATAACCCCTCTCCCCTCCCTACCCCCCTTGAGGTGGAAGCTGCTGATCCCATTGTGATGTCATTGTGGGCTGTAACACTGCTCACAGGCAGTTTATGTAAATGAGATCCCATTGTGATGTAATTGTCGGGTGGAGCAGTGCTCACGGGAAGTTTATGTAAATGAGATCCTATTCTGACATTGTAAATACCACTGCAAGTTCAAATGATTCTCAAACTGGATTTTGTAAAGTTAAAAATGTGAATAACCTGTAACATATAACATCAATCTGAACGAAACTCGATAAAAACACACCAATTGTGAGTAAGGTGGTCCAAAAATTGTAATGCAACAGTTCTGGGAGCATGCACGCACACAGAATCACAAACAAGATGAGCGTTTTAGACCAAGTGTCTCTCACCCAAAACCCTCAACAGCACTGGTGCGGCTGACGTGTTCCCGTTGTGACACCCCTGATCCCCCCTCCTCCCCTCACCGCCACCACTCGACTGCTTGCCCTTCACCACTGTACACCAAAATTGTACACCATGCACTCACTGCATCCCCCCCCCTCAAACCCCCCCCCCCCCCCCCACACTCTTAGCGGCTCTCCGGCGGCGCAGCCATTCCCTCCCATTGGGTTCCCATTGTGACGTAGAATACGCAGGTATTATTGCGTAGGTGCAGCTGACGGGCACGGCTAGTGGAAAAGGGATTTATTAAAGCTTAAAATGTTAATAATTCTTAAAATATAACAATTTCTACGTTAAAGAGGAGATTTATTCAGTCCATTCTTTCTTGTTGCGTTCTGCAGCCGGGGGAGGGGGTCGGCTTCTGGTGGGGGCTGTCAGGGGCAAGTCCTGCAGCCTGGGGAGGGGCACAGCTTCAGGCACGGCTGCTGGGGGCCGGCGGGGGACTTCACTCAGCCACGGCTTGCGGACTCACAGTTCACTCAGCCACGGCTTGCGGACTCACAGTTCACTCAGCCACGGCTTGCGGACTCACAGTTCACTCAGCGGCTTGCGGACTCACAGTTCACTCAGCCACGGCTTGCGGACTCACAGTTCACTCAGCGACGGCTTGCGGACTCACAGTTCACTCAGCCACGGCTTGCGGACTCACAGTTCACTCAGCCACGGCTTGCGGACTCACAGTTCACTCAGCCACGGCTTGCGGACTCACAGTTCACTCAGCCACGGCTTGCGGACTCACAGTTCACTCAGCCACGGCTTGCGGACTCACAGTTCACTCAGCCACGGCTTGCGGACTCACAGTTCACTTATGGCTTGCGGACCCACAGTTCATTTACTCTCGGTTTGCGGACTCACAGTTCAGTCACTCACGTCTTGTGACCTCTGCACTCAGGGGGTGGTGGGGGTATGGGGCCTGGTGGGGGTATGAGGGTTGTGGGGGTAGGGGGGGGAGGTGTGTGTGTGGGTGACGGAGGGGTAAATGTGGGGGGAGGGTGTGTGTGGGACAGGAGAGGGGTGTGTGTGGGGGAGGGGAGGGTGTAGGGGAGTCCTGTTCTGCACATTGTCTGTAAGGAATGTTTCTTGAATATAAATATCTCAACCTGATGCTTGGCTAATGAAAATGACAGCTTTCTTAATAGACTCCAGATGTTCGCAATGAGAATGTTGACTGATGAAGTTGGCTGGGAGCAATTATACCATGCTTGAATTTAGTGCCAAGAGTGACACTGGGTGCTACATCGGTTTTATCCTCTGTCCATCAACACAATCTTAACCAAGTCTTGACCTCAGCTTCACTTCCTTGTTTGATTCCCTCAAAGTTTGTCTTTTGGTTTCAAACATCATCTGATAGCAAATGCAATATTTCCATTGTTTTAAATAAAAACCAGAGATATCAAGAAAAAGCATTTGTCCCAGTAATGTTAAGCATGATACAACCTGAACATCCAACACATTTATATGATTTTTTATGTCTTTCGGGAAGGAAATCTATGGCATCTACCGGGTCTGATGTGAAGACTACTCCAGGACTACCAATATGGTTGATTCAACTGTGTCCTCAGTTCAGGGGCAATTAGGGAGGGACAATAAATGTTGACGTTTCTAGCTACCAGCAACCTATGAACAAATGAGTAAAAGGGATCCATAGTCCAAATATAACCGATACATCCTTAGCACAATTTCCTTTCCTTTGACTGTAACTGTGCCCGAGCCAAGTAACTTTAGTTAAAAGATATTCATAAATCAAAGAATGATTGACAATGTAGATAACCAGTTTGAGTTATGACAAGTACAATGTGACAGGGAAGACGTGGATGGAAGGAATGCATTTGGTTTGAGAAATATTGGTTTCAAAACAATTTAAAGCAAACTTAAAATATCAATGTCAGGACACGTCAGTTGTAGAACATGATAAATGTTTCAAAGTGCAAGGCTGACCATACATCTTTCCATTTAACTGCTTATAAGTTTTCAGCAGGTTTAATTTATAACCTTTATATCTCACTGACAATCAGAATATATCTTGATGCCTTTACAAGGGAAGCTCCTCCCCATCATAATCAGTCTACAACGATAGATAAATCCAGGAGAAGGTATAACCAATGTATTTAAGCTAGTCACATAATGCCTTGCAGAAGCCTTAGTGTTCACACAAATTTTACATTTTCTGACAGCAGCTCAGAATGCAACAAATGCATTATTATCCACAAAGCAATACAGAACAATTGGCTAGGAGCAATGCTACTAGCCAACAAACTCAAAAGTAAAAGCTGCTCGCAAAACTTGTGATCTTTATTGGTGAGACTCACAATAATTCAGCTTAAATCAGTAATCAGCTCTTGGTGCTCTCAGCCCTAAATTGAATGCCGATTGATCTATTACTCATGGGAATTGAAGCATTCTCAAATAGTAAAGCACAAAATGACAAACACTCATCTTTACAAATAGCAAAATAAAACGTTATACATAAATACAAGTTTAACTTGGTCTGAAATGTTACAAACTAAAATTTGTTAAGATTTCAATTATCTGAGAAAATTGGACCTCATAAAATAAATTGGGATTAGCGGTGACCACCTGCACAGTGGCGCAGTGGTAGTGTTGCTTCCTTCCAGCGCCGGAGAACCGGGTTCAATCCTGACTGCGGGTGCTGTCTGCACGGAGTTTGTACATTCCTCATGACCTCGGGCTTTCTATGGGTACTCCGGATTCCTCCCACATTCCAAAGATCTGCAGGTTTGTTGGTTAATTAGGTTCTGTAAATTGGCCTAGAGTGTAGGATAGAGCTGGTGTATGGGTGATCATTCGTCAGCGTGGACTCGGTGGGCAGAAAGGGCCGTTTCCACTCTGTATCCTTAAACTAAACTAATCTGTAATTATAATTTAGTATGCCACTAGAAACTCCATTGGCATACCCCATTAAATAAAGTAAAATATTTTCAGGACTTATTAAAATGAAAGAAAAGCAATTTAGTTTGTAAATAATCAGAACTCTCAACAATTCAATAGTAGACAACAGAGGTGAAAAATAACCCAAAAAGAAAAACAACATTTAACCACATATGTAAGACTTGGACATTTTCTCAGTTATGAAGGTGTCAGTCATAAATTTTATTTTCCTCCTAGTACAAATATACTGGTCCTGTTGTATACATCACTAAGCTTTGTTCTGCTATCTAAAGTATATTCTGCAAAACACTTCAATAGCAACAATCTCACAGAAGCAACAAATGTCAGCATGAACCAGAGACAAACATTTCATAACTAGTCTCCGGGGTTTTCTAAGGTTCTATTAAAATTAGCTTTGTATTTCAGGTTTCTTTCAGATGTTGGAAGTCAAACTGTGGACACAAAATACTCAAAACGCAAGATATTTCTCTGAGGAATCATGAAAGAATCAGAGTATTACTAGCACAGCTTTCTGGGAACGATTTTCACAACCACTGGTTTCAGCTGAGACATCAGCCTATCAACTGGTCTTCCAAATGCCTGTACCAGCTTGTGCATTGGATACAAGTAAAATAAAACGTTCCTACTTCCCAATATGCCATCAGACCATCATAGTCAACCATGTGCAGCACTTTGAGGTGAGAGCTGACAGAATCTTAATATACATTAAAGGGATGAAAAGTCCTAAATACAGTGTGTTTTTATTGTACATCACCCAAAATATATAGAGGGTATGATGCCTTGTTGCACTGAGAATTGTAATGTATAGGAAACAGAATAACCGCCATCTTTCATCCTATCTTTCTCTTCTTTCCAGTACAGAGTCAAAAATAATGTAATCACAGGTAAATATTTTGTAAGAGAGAAAATGGAGAACCTGAAATGCTACATTTGGCATTTTATATACTCAGTTCTCCCACCCAATCACCCAACTTCGAGACTAGAGTCAAGACTATTTAATTGTCATATGCACAGAAATGGAACAATGAAATTCTTACTTGCAACAGCAGCACCACAGGTTGGTAAACACAGCACTCAACAGATGTAATAAATAAATAATACAATATCTTTAAAAAATCAATGTGGAAAACAAAACAAAATGCCAAAGTCACTAGTGCAACCAAGAGAGTTCATATTTCAGAGTTTAGTTGGCATTTGTAGTATTCAGTAGCCTGTTGGCTGTTGGGAAAAAGCCATGCTGGGTCCAGGACAGATCTGCAGTAATATGCACGCCCAGGAATTGAAGCTGTTGACTCAGCCACCGACCTGTCGATGAACAGGTTTGTAGATCCTCTGCTTTCCTCTACTGAAGCCAACAATCAATTCCAAGGTTGTTCTTCTGGCACCATTCAATTAGATGATCGATCTCCCTCCTACACAACGACTCATCAGTCACTGTAATTCATCCAACAACGATGGCATCGTCGGTGAATTTAAAGATGGTGTTGCAACTGTGTCGAGCTACACAGTCATGGGAAAAGAGTAGAGAAGGGGACTGAGCACACAGCCCTGAGTCATAACCTCTTCTAAAAAAGTAGTTTTTAATAAGATCCCAGCCAGTATTAATCAGCTGCACTGTTACAATATTTTCTATTATACAAAAAAAAACTAAGCCATGCCCCTTAAGACCTTGACATTTTCCCCTAAGACAATGAAGTACAGATAGTTTTGCTGCAACTCAAGTTTCCATCACACAAATTGGATACAATGCAAATTGGTTATAACATGATCTCAATCGGGAACTGGAGAACCACTTAACAGTTACTTCACAAATTGACAAGCATAGAAGTAAAAAAAACTGTCTTGGATTTAAACAGTATAGAGGATTTTGAAAAACTGTTTCCACGTAATCTCTAAGCGGTTATCGGACACAATGTTCTTGCTACTTTAACCGTAGGTGGCTATTGAAATTAAGTGGCATTCACTTCTATTAACACAAAATTAAAATAAAATTTAACAAAAATAACAAAATACTATTGAAAAAAACTTTTTTTGAAAATCCTGGAATAATAATTTTGGTATTGCGAGTGAAATTCCCTAGCCCCAAACTCCTTTCCACCATTGACATAATTGCCATTGCAACACAATTTTCTATAACACAAGGTTTCTTAGGATTGTGACTATCCTTTTATATCAGAATTATGAGAACGGCAGCATGCAATTGACACAGATACGTAACAAATTAGAATAACAAATAATTCACTCGACTACTTTTCAGAGTACCTGTCTCACCATTCAATATACTCAGGGCCTCGCTTTTCTGCGGCACTTCCCCTGTAGGCCCCAAATCTCTGATATTTCAAAATACCTAACACCCTCTCGAAACACCCACTGGGATAGAGAATTCCAGAAATTCACCACCTTTTGCAAGAAAATATTCCCAAGTACCTTGGTTTTAAATTATTGTCGTTTAACCTTATAACTCTGTCCCATTGTTCAAAATTCTCCCACTAGTGGAAACATCTTGATAGTTACCCTGTCATTTCTCCTACATAAGATCAGCACTTATTCATATATATTCCAAAGAATATAGAAGAATCCTATCATCCCAGGAATTAGCCAGAGGAATCTCTTTTGGACTATCTCCGATGCTACTATATCTGATCTTTAATTAAAATTGTGCTCAATACCCCAGCACCCTGCACAATTTGAACAATATTTCCCAAGCTTCAAATTTCGACCTTCATGCAATTAATAGGCTGTTAATCTTCCCAACCACATCAAGCTCCATAAACATTAATTTAATAACATCAGGGTAATTTGCTTCAGTTATGTTCATTGAGAAAAATAAAAAGCTGGTCCCGAGTAAGAATTAAAAGACATATGAAATAGCTACAAGAATACACCATAAGGCTCGTGAGCAATATTACAACAGCAGTATACCAATATCTTAATGCTTCATGGGATACTGCACTATCCTAAAATTAACATGTGCAGACACTGGAAATGTGAAATAAAATTTAAAAATTGTGGAAAAACTCAGCATGTCAGGCAGAAGCTGTAGAGGATGAATACATCTATATTCTGGGTCTGCAACTCTTAGTTGACTGTGTATCTTTCCACAAATGCTGCCTAATCTGCTGAAATATTCCCACATTTTCTGTTTTTACCACATATTTTGTATGTGCACCAAATAAAGCGCACAAAACTTGATTTAGTATCTCATCTGACACATTGCACACCTCCCCCTCTGTATAGGGACTATTCACAACCAGTATTAAAACTGCAGATTCTGGAACCTGAAACAAAAAACATAAACAAAAACACACAAACTCAGCTGCAGCTGCAGACAGAGAAATCAGTTAATGTTGTGGGACAATTATCTTTCTTAGAACTGGAGGAAGAGTAGGGGGTTTAAACTTTCAAAGGAGAACTGGGGAGAGGATTGAGGTGCAGCAGAGACTATATGGATATAGGTCGAGATATCAGGTAATGAGGAGTACCAGTATTGTCCATTAGCAAGACATTTTAAAGAAATTGGTTGAGAAAAAACTAGAAGCATTATAAAGGCAAACAATGAGAGTTTACCATAACTTGGAAAATTCAATGTTCATTCCAGAAGATGGCAACGTGCACGGTTGGAAGATAAGATGTTGTTATTTTAATTTACGTTTGGCCTCACTACGGCAGTGGAGGAGAGATCAGACAGACGTCAGAATGGGAGTGGGATTGCTAAGGACTTCTACAAAGCTATCTGCAATGTAGAGGAAGCCACATTGTGAATACACAATTCAGTAGACTAGAGCGAAAAAAGTACAAACCTGCTTCACATGAGATGATTGTTTGTGTCCTTTGATGATGGAAAGAGATGAATGGACAAGTATTGCGGTTTCATGGGAAGGTGCCGTGGGACAGGGAGTGATAGATTGGTGGCACAGCCGCAGAGTTGCTGCCCTGCAGCACCAAAGACTCGGTTTTGATCGTGACTACGGGTGATGTCTGTATGGAGTTTGTATGATAGACATAGATAGATAGACATAGAAAATAGGTGCATGAGGCCATCGGCCCTTCGAGCCAGCACCGCCATTCATTGCGATCATGGCTGATCGTCCCCTATCAATAACCCGTGCCTGCCTTCTCCCCATATCCCTTGACTCCACTAGCCCCTAGAGCTCTATCTAACATGATCTATGATCTGCCATGTGGATTTTCTCTGAGTGTTCTGGTTTCCTCCCAAACTACAAAGATGTAGAGGTTTGTAGGTTAATTGGCTTCAGTAAAATTGTAAATTGTCCCTAGTGTGTTGGATTGTGCTATTATACCGCGCGATTGCTGGTTGGTGCGGTCTCCGTTGGTTGAAAGGCCTATTTCCGCACTGTATCTCTAGTCTAAACAGTGCATTGTAGCTGGTGGAATTTGCAACAAATAATATGTTCATTGTGAAGGCTGATGGATGAAAGGCAACTACCACAGGAACCAATTAAGAAAAGGGGAGATGCAACGAGACCTGGATGTCATGGTACACCAGTCATTGAAAGTAGGCATGCAGGTGCAGCGGGCAGTGAAGAAAGCGAATGGCAAGTTAGCATTCATAGCAAAAGGATTTGAGTATAGGAGCAGGGAGGTTCTACTGCAGTTGTACAGGGTCTTGGTGAGACCACACCAGGCACGTGCCGTGAGTAATTACTCAGGGTAGGCACTCAGTCCGCTAAAAAGAAATTAACCGCGCATGCGCAGATTGTTCGATCCGTTAAATAAATAAATAAATAAAAACAGTGACATTTCAATTTGCCCAAGGCTTCCTAGTCCTAGACCAATTGGGGGAACAGTTCCTTTCACAGCATGTGGAGTGTCTGTGTCAGGGGTAAAGTTGTGGGGAGGGCACGAGTGTTGACAAGGAGGGTGTCGGGGATAATGGCAGAAACTTACTCACTCACCGCTGCCGCAGCTCTCCGGGCACGAAGCCCCCGCACTGTAGCTGGGGATAGAAGCAGCTCGGGTAGCTACGGTACCCGACAGTAGAACTGGCCGCCACTTCAGCGCCTTCTGCCGGCCCGCTTTCTTCACTGCCTGCTGCACCTGCATGCTTCAGTGACTGATGTACAAGGACACCCAAGTCTCATTGCACCTCCTCTTTTCCTAATCTGACACTATTCAGATAATAATTTGCCTTCTTGTTCTTGCCAACAAAGTGGATAACCTCACATTTATCCACATTATACTGTGATATCACATGTGAACAAAAGGAGGAGCCGGCGTGCTTTGTAACTTTGTCAGCGCCGTAGGTGGCAGCTATTTGTACACATTGTGTATGCAAGCAAATAATTTCACTGTGCCTTGTCACATGTGACAATGAAATATTCCATTCCATTATAAATTAGCATTCATTCAACTCTGAGAATCTGTTGGAGCGGTCCAAAAACAAAGCGATGTTCAGGAGGCAGTAGATTAAAAAACTGCTGGAAAAACTCAGCGGGTCAGGGAGCATCTCTGGAGGGAAATGGAGGGAGGAGGTCTGGGTGTGGACTCTTCTCGAGACTCAGGTGAACCAAAGAACAGAGGCACAGGTGAGGTCACCTGGGTAGCGTGAGCCACGCCCCTCTCACCGCCCACGTGACCAATGCACGCACCTTCCGAAATGTCGCCCATTCCCACGAGATACTGCCCATCCCGCTGAGTTACTTCAGGATTTTATGTCTTCAGTGTAAACCACTATCTGCACTTCCTTCCAACACACGCACCGACCGCACAGGGCTGACGACCGAACTCACCTGCCCTTCCTCTCCCTCCTCATCAGATCAGCTTCACTCCTCACTCCTCCTCCCTCCCCCTTGTATCAGGGCAACTTCACCCTCCATCACACCTCGCTCACCCCTCTCCCCCCTCATCAGATCAGCTGTTCGCCCTCACATCCTCCTCCACGCCCGCCTCACCTGGCTGGTTCTTCAGGTTCATGATGGACATCGTGTAATGGGCCATGTCGAAGAAAGGATACAGGGAAATCCGCGAGAACTGCAGGACGAAGTTGCTCAAGCCCAGCGTCGACACGATGTCCATCCTTGGGGCCGTTGACTCCGCGGGCGGGAGGGAGGAAGACAGGGTCCGCTGCGATGCGCGCTGACGACCAAGGCGAGAGACTCGGCTCAGCGCGGCCCAGCCGGCCGGGTGTCGGGTTACAGGCGATAATCCCCGAGTTGACACAGGAGGGTGTCGGGTGTCGGCTGAGGCTGCGAGGCGAGCGCCGCGATGCAGCGGGAGTGCGGGCAGCGGGCTGAGGTCAAGTGGAGCGTCTCCCGCTCTCCTGCCGCTCGGTGATTTCAAAGCGGCGCCGCGCGCCCTCGCCACTAACGGAAAAGGCGGAGGAGCGCGCATGCGCGCCGCCTCTACCTACCATCGCTTATGTGTGATGCTGCTGTGCAGGAAGCAACTGCAGATGCTGGTTTACATCAAAATGCTGGAGGAACCCAGCGGGACAGGCAGCATCTCTGGAGAGAAGGAATAGGTAACGTCTCAGGTCAAGATCCTGACCTGAGACTGGTTAGGGATAAGGGAAACCAGTGATCTGGATGGACGATGATGTTGATAGATAAAGTTTTATATAGAATAACGAATGAAAGGTATACAAAAAAGTAACAATATAAAGGAAACAGTTTGTTGGGTGCAATGAGAAGCCAGTGAGACTTGAGTGGGTGAGGGAAAGTCGGAGAGAGAGAGAGGGAATGCCGGGGCTACCTGAAGTGAGATAAATCAATATTCATACCACTGGGCTGTAAGTTGCCCAAGCGAAATATGAAGATGCTGTTCCTCCAATTTGCGTTTAATGGAGGAGACCAATGACAAGAAGGTCTGTGAAGGAATGGCAAAGAGAATTAAAGTGTTTAGCAGCGCCCCGGCACTGGGGACACAACACCATCAACAGTTTAGACACAAAATGTTGGAGTAACTCAGCGGGACAGGCAGCATCTCTGGAGAGAAGGAATAGGTAATGTTTCGGGTCGAGATCCTTCAGACCTGACGTGAAGACTCAACCTCATCAGATCAACTTCTCCCAACTCTCTCCTCATCAGATCAGCGTCACCCTTACTTCCTCCCCCCCCCCCCTTTATCAGATCAACCACCTCTCGCTCACCCCTCTCAATCCTCATCAGATCAGCTTCACCCTTCACGCTGTAGACCTATTGTGTCTAAAATAAACACAAAAAGCTGGAGCAACTCAGCGGGACTGGCAGCATCTCTGGAGGAAAGAAATGGGTTATTCCAACGTACTGTTACTCCAGCTTTTTGTGTCTATCTTCAGTTAAACCAACTTCTGCAGTTCCTTCCCACACATTACCCATCCATTATCTCCAGAGATGCTGCCTGTCCCGCTGAGTTACTCTAGCATTTTGTGTCAGCAAAATCTCATCAAGGATTGTCCAACGGTCACTAAAGAGATAGATAGTAGTTCAGTAACAACAACAACAGCCAGAACCAAAGATAGACCCAACAAATGCCCCCTCATCAACAAATGCAACTGCTGCTGAAACGTGTGTGCAAGGACTAATAAGGACAAGCCATACGTTATGAATGATAGGGCCCTATGGAACTGAGAAACTATTTTTTTCCCAAATATAAACGTTATCAATATTTTAAAAATATGTAAAACAAGAACCATGAAAAACTCTTCCAACATTCTCAGCGTTTTTACATTAATTAGTGTTATATTCGGTGGTGTTCACAAACTATCCTTATACCAAGCACCCTTGTCACTCATGACTCCCACCCCTGGGTTGATATCCCTTCCCTTATTTGACAAGTGTCTTCACTAAACCCTGCCCCTCAGTGTCCCGCTAGACTGTGGTCCTTCGCCACAGAGTCTTGGCATTGACTGCACCGAGCTTCAGTGCGTTCCTCAGCACGTACTCCTGCAGTCTGGAATGGGCCCGTCAGCAACATTCCCTGACGGACATCTTCCCGAGCCCAAGGTGGTGCTGAAGCCAGGCAACTCTCTACGTGCTTGTCCCAGAAGTGGATCTGCAATCATTCATTATGATTGCTACACATCTTGCTCTACTGGGAAATCAACAGGTTTCGGGCAGAACATCGAAAGTCTTTCACCAAGTTGATGACCTTTTAGCAGCTCTTGATATCTATCTCCAAATGTGTCCCTGGGAACAGTCCATAAATCAGAGGATATTTGGGTTTGTTCAGAGTAAACCATGACAAGGAACATTGCATCATTCTCCAGATTCAGGTGGGCAACTGTCCCCTCTCTGCGGTAGCCATCCCAAGGGCAGTGTGTACTGGTAGTAAGATTCCGACAGGGCAGAAAGGATCTGACTGGGAGGGACCTTCTCACCACCAGCCAAGCCAGGTCTTGGTGCTTGTTGGAGAGTTGTGGTGATGAGTCATTTTGCAGACACGCTGGGGAGTCTGCTCAGGGAACCACACCACATTATCCATTGAGTCCTTGTCCCGCAGTGCCTGCAGGATGTTCTGTGCTGACTGTTGCCCGATGGACGTGGTCTAAGGTGTTGGTACGGAAGACCTTTCCATGAATGACAGACAGTGCGGCAATATCCAGCTAACTAGCACACTGCGCGGCATCCAAGTCAGGCCCATCCTTCACAACAACGGTAGAACTGATGGAATCTCAGCAGGTAGTGACACTCAGTGCCCATGTGCTTTGACTCTATACACAACCTAATGCAGCCACACATGGGTGAAGGCAATGTTGGGCTTGCATTTGCACCCGTTGTCTTCCGACTTGTCCATCGTGACCCATCTTTAAACCACAGATAAATTGTAAGACAACCTGGGTTGGGTGATCACCGAGATGGGGGAGCTTGGAACAGGCCACACTTGCGCCAGGTACGGCAGCCCCGAGAGTGCCTCACACCTGATGATAATTTCTGTATGTTAGCGAGAGGGAATGGTGCTTTCACCAACTCAATTTTTTCTTGACCTTGGCTATTCGCTCCAGTCAATTCTTGTCACGTGCCTCAACTCCCCGAACCAGATCGCCAGCACCTTCAAGAAGTCAGACCTGATGATAAAGGGGATAGAAGATCGGTCTGGCCAGTTGCCAAATAGCATAGCCTTGATCTTCCAGCAATTGACTCTGGCTCCCGATGCCGATTCAAACTGGAAACAGATGCTGATTAAACTGCGAACTGACTGGATCTGAGCAGAAGACAGCAACTTTGCCCATGTACAGCCAGGTTTTGACCTGAGTGCCCCCGCTGTCTGGAAATGTCACTTCTCTTATGCTCTTGTCCTTCCTCATGGATTTGGCAAATGGTTCTATAAGCACACAAAACAGGGTAGAATAGGCAACCCTGCCTGATTACCACCTGTTGATTTGGACATCAGTGTGGAGAAGTTGGATCCAGTTCCTCATTCCTTCCCTAGAGCCCATTTTCGAGAGCATGTCCATCCTGTACGTATATGACATCCTGTTGAAGGCCTTCTGATCCAGCAATTCTGATCCTAATATCATTAATCTCTCCCTTCTGCTTGTAGATTAGGGTGGGGTGGAAGATTGCAACCTTCACGTGGTCCGCCCTGTTTCGACTAATGCAATCAACTCGACGTGCACAAGACAAGGCAAGGCAAATTTATTTATATAGCACCATTCGTACAAGCAGCAATTCATAGTGCTTATGAATCGGAAGATCAAATAGAACAAGTTGTTCAACAACTTCAGACTCGTGCACGCCACACGAAAGAAGAAGAAGAAGTAGATTAGGGTGATGCTGCCTTACTTTTTTTTAAATAACTTAATTTTTGGTTATTAAACACAAACACAGAACACCAATAAACAGTACAAAACAGTACAACATTTATATACCCCCCCCATCCCCAAAGTTGAAAAAAGAGAAAGAAAAAAAAAAATTAAAAAAATTAAAAATTTTTTTATTAAAATAAAAAAAGGCAGAGTCTTTATGTTGAAATGTTACATGTTAATAACAGCACCATACAAATATAAATAAATGATTATGACTGTATAGACAATATTTTCAGTTAAAGGAAAAAACTTTAATAAAATCTATAAATGGGTTCCAGGTCAGAGCGAAGTTTCTGCAGGCCTTGCACCGTTTATACCTGATCTTTTCCAAGGGTAAAAAGGAGAGCATCTCCTTTAACCATTGCAAAAAAGATGGAGCTTTTTTTTACTTCCAATTGAAAAGAATAAGCCTGCGAGCAAGCAATGATGCAAATGCTAATGCATTTGCTTGTAAATTTGTAAGCTTACAAGATAGCTGTGTGCAAGATGCTGCCCTTACCGACGGAGTCTGGCATGGTGCCGTCTAGAAGAATAGTACTCATTGTGCACTATTGTACAGGTCAGGGCCCATCCAGTCCAATAGAGCCGAGTACAATGCAGCCGGTAAGCCATCGCTTCTGGGAGTTGAAGGAACGGATTGAGCCATTCAGTTCCTCCTGGATCAATGGTTAGTCCAGACTCTCCAGCTGATCTCAAGAACTCCATGATAGGGGAAAGATGTTCTCGGTGGCTGTTTGTGCCCTTCTGTCATACAGACCAGATCATATAGATATGGAAGGATCTGCAGATCCTTAATATGTCTGCCTGTGAGGATGTTACTGAGCCGTCCTCTTCCTTCAGCCTGTGGGTCACAGACCTCTCCCTGTGAACCTTTTGGAAAAAGAACCATAAGTACGCCTCATCCTACTCTACGGAGTGGACTCTGGATCTGACGATGATCTTGATGATGAGGTGAAGAGCCGATCCAATTCACATCCAATTCCTTTGACTGAAGATGGAGGAGTTGCTGCAAGTCAGGAGTTGGCACAATTCTTGTTGACTCTCTTGCTTTCTGAACACCTTAAAGGATGACGAACCTCTTGATGTTTTCTTTGGTTAATGAGCAGTGCAGAAGAGTAAGCCGGGTTCAGCACATGACATTTCTAAACACAGTGAGGTACCAGCATTGTAAAGCTGTGTTTAAAATACTTCTTCTAAGGCAGTCCCTTAGTATCAAGAGCAACGTATTTCCATTATAGTTTTGGGGCTTGTGTGTTGGCCAACATGGGATTTCAGATTCTTTCACAGATGAGGCAAGTGGTGGCTGATGAAGCAATGTGGCTGGGTAGTTTATCCCTTCACAGCCTATGCAGGGCCTCTGCGTGTTCCTGATGCATGGGCTCAAGGTTTTCGCAAGGTAATGTCCTCCATTTTAAGTGGTCACAGAACATAAATTCCCAGGAATGAGTGGGGATGTTATATATCTTCATGGAGGATCTGAAGACATCTTTGTTTTTTTTTACTTCTGTGGTCTCGATCATTTCTGCCATGACAGAGCTCAAAATAGAATGTCCGTTTCAGGAGTCTGGTTTTGGGCATGTAAATTATGTCCCATCCATCGTGACCAATGGAATGTAACCAGGCCCTCAAAACTAGGCTAGCCTGGGGGCAGACACTCACTTAGGCTGCTTAGTCTTTCAGTAAATTTGGAGACTTCTGCAGGGACAGCATTGGTATTATTTTTTCTTGTGTCTGCTATAAGCAATCCATTTGAGGCATTGACCTGAAAGTCACCAAGACCAGAGCTATAAGTACGAGTTATGAGCCGGTCAGAATCTCCATGATACAAGATACATTTATTTGTCACACGTACCAATTTAATACCTTCGCTAGGTCACGTCCTCCATTTTAAGTGGTCACGGAACATAAATTCCCAGGAATGAGTGGGGATGTTGTATATCTTCATGGAAGATCTGAAGACATTTTTTTTAAATATATTTTTGAATGATTCTCCATAATCTCCTTGATTATCCAGTTGCAAGTGATTAATTTTGCAGTCACTCACCCAAGCTATTCCAACGGCACCTTCCAATCCAGTAAGCTATTCCACCAAGAAGCACAAAAGCAGCAGCAGGTGTATGGGAAAGCTGCCACCTGTAGGCTCTTCTCTAAATCACTTAAAAACCTGAATATCACGTCCATCATGATCATTGGATCTAAATCTTGTAATTCCCTACCTAAAAGCCCTGTGGAATTACCTTCACCAGAAGATCTGCAGCAGGTGAAGGTGTTGACTTACCTGCACCATTGCAAGGGCAATTAGCCTTGGGAAATGCATGCTCCACGTCCACATCCTCATAATGTTATTTTTTAAAGAATGGTACAGGTGAGCACTGAGCTATTTACTCCTAGGCTTTGTGATCTCTCTGCAGGTTAGATCAGTGAGTTTGCAACAAAACAGTTTCCAAAGGAAACAAAGAATTCTGCACATTTTTGGCATTCACTATTAGAGAAAGGTTGCTACCAAGGTAAAGAATTGCTTAGCTATCTCATTTAACTTTCTCCTTTGTCTGTCCGTCAATAGTACATTCTTGAAGACAATAAACCTCAAACATCGATGCTGGACTGTAGGAATACAGGGATGTTGACTCTTGATTCCTCAGCAAATGTTATAATCCCAGCTCAATTCTTGCCCGAGATGCCTCATTAAGTCAAAGAAAATTCTACAAAGACAATTCTCTGAAAGCATATCTCAAGAAAACAGGCACAGATGTCACAAGCTGAGAAAAACTGGTCACCATTTGATCTTAGTCTCCATCAAGAGAGAAACTGTTCAAAAATAAATGTCCTCCCTCAAAGACTGAAGGAGTGATTGCAGAGAAAGAAAGGGGAATAAATCTTAGTTAGGCATCATTCATCTGTGAAACATCTGCAATTTCTGTAGCCAGGTCTGTGAGTCTAGGATCAGAAGGTCCCCCTCAGGATTCATTAACAAACCATATATCAAGGGATTGCTCACAACAATGACTGCCTATGTTGAAATCCTTTTGCATATGACACACTAATGCTGCAAATCTTTTTATATTTTGTCACAATATTAACTATTTGGCACATACCTCATATCAATGACATGTGAGACAAAATGCTTAATTTATCTGTTCTTTCCCTGCTCTTCATTGCCATACCTCTTGGCAGACTTGACTGTGATGCTGCTGCTGCTGCTGCCTATAATTATTATTTTCTATTTTCGCCTCATCTTACATTCTTGTTTCCCTGAAATATCTATCTATTTTGTCCTATCCCTCTTCCTCATCCCCTTCTGCATTTTTATTTTTTCAAATAGATATTAACTTCCTTTTAAAATATCATAGAATTTATTCCATTCCATATCCTAATGACACAATGGAAAATAAAATATTCCTAACTACACTCTTCAGGGAGTTTCAGTGTCTTTGTAGAGAATACAATGTCTCTGACAAGGTGAACTCACCAAGCATTGTAATGTGCAAGAATGAGAATGGAGAGAAGCAGTTCTTGTGATAAATCAAGTAAATTAGTTCAATGTATTGTTGGTGGCGAAGATAAAAGAAGCGGCGATGAGAGGTTTAAGGTGCTGATAAGTACAAGATAAAAGAAAGCAGCTGTGATCTTTACTCCCAGGGTGAACCTCAGCATTGAATGTTTTCAACAGTATCTAGGGAAGCTCAATAGCATTTGATGTGCTCTGAGCCATTTGTGTGATGGATAGTTAAACTGGGTGCATGGCAAATTCAGAGAACTAAATTTCCACTATTGTTTGTGTCAATGAGTGCTTCTTAATCTTGATCCTGAACAGCGTCTCCAATTTTAAAGTTATACCCTTTTGTTCTAGATTATTCCTCATAACAAAATAACATACATCCATCTACTATTATTAAATTGTCGACATTTTAAACATTGGGATCATATTGCTCTTCGATCTTCTGTTACTCTAAGGCAGGGATCGGCAACCTACGGCCCACGGGCCGAATCCGGACCGTAACCCGAAATCATCCGGACCGCAGGCGTATTTTTTTTTTCTGAGGACTTCCGTCATCTAGAATCCTAGAACAAACACAGACAGTGAGTGCGGCAAAACTACAATTAGCTGCGGCGGAAAGCGACTCTCTCTCAAAACCCTCCCTCCATTCCGCTCAACGGCTAATCACAGCGCTGTTTACAGTCAAGATATGAGGCAGTGAACGAAGCGCTATGAAGGGCATGAAAAGATGATAAGTTGAGTCCAGAAATGTTAGGAGGCGACCCCAATGGCTACAAAACGCAGGAAGGTGGATGCTGATTGCTGAGTCTTCCAAGATACTTGGACAGATAAGTACTTCTTTGTACAGCTCTTCGGCATGCCCACATGCCTTATCTGCCACACAAGTGTTAGTGTGAACAATGAGTTCAACATCAGGTGGCACTATGAAACAAAACACCCAAAATTCAGTGAAATTAGTGGGCAAGCAAGGAAGCATGAAGTTCATAACCTTAAATGGGGCCTGGAAAATCAGAGGTTGATGCTCAAGAAACAAAGTGTAGAATCAGAAAGGAACATGCTCGCCAGCTACGTGGTTTCTAAGTTGATAGCAGAAAAAATGAAGCCCTTCACTGACGGTGATTTTGTGAAAGAATATTTGGCAATTGTGGACATTCTGTGTCCCGAGAAAAATATTTCATTTTCAAATGTCAGTCTCTGCAAGAACAGTTGCACGACAAATAGAAGAAATGTCAGCGGATGTGAAAAACGGTTTAAAGGACTATTGCAAAAATTTCCAGTTCTTCTCAATAGTGCTCGATGAGAGTACAGATACCAAAGACACCGGTCAGCTTGCAGGGCTTGTACGTGGAGTAAATTCAGCTTTTGACATTGTTGAGGAGTTTGTTCAACTGGTACCTCTGAAGGATACTACCCCAGGAGCAGACATTCTTGAAGCATTGATCAAATGTACTACAAACATGGAGCTGGATCTATCTCAGTTAGTATGCGTAGCAACTGATGGCGCGCCAGCAATGGTTGGAGAACAGAAACGGTGGCAAGCTGGTGCCGGTGCCCACGTCTCATCATGGGTCCTTCCGTCCGCATGTTCCCACTGCTCTGGAGGACTGCCAGTTCGTCTTCCTTCGTAGGGATGCTCCTCGGATACCTCTCCAGCGGCCGTATAATGGTCCCTTCTGAGTCCTAGAGCATGGCTCATCTACATTCGTCCTGGACATGGGGGGCCGGCATGAGACTGTTTCGGTTGCGCGGCTAAAGCCAGCACATATTGATATTGATCAGCCGGTGTTGGTAGCGCGGCCCCGTAAGCGAGGGTGCCCTCCGTCTAGGGTACCTCCTCCAGTGGCTACTCTGTCCTCTGCACCTGTTGGTCAGTTTCCCGTTCCTGTGCTGGGCATGGTGCGCACCCGTGCTGGCCGCCGTGTGCGGCCTCCTGTCCATTTCGTGCCTCGGGTTCTTGGGGGGGGGGGATCGTCCTGTAGCGGTCCCTGGGGGTTAGGCCACTCCTTGGGTCATCCCCCTCGACTCTTGAGGACCAAGGGCGTGGGTCTGCCACGGAGTTTCCCAGGTCCTGCTCGCGGGTGTGTGGGTTCTCGCTACTGAATTAAACTACTTCTGAACCGGCCTGACGTCTGGCCTGTTCCTGACCTCGTCCAGGCCACTACAGTGTTGTGGCTCTGTTTCAAAACCACATGGAAGGCCTTGGAATTAACCACTAAATTAAAAAAAATGCACTGCCTAATTCACCAGGAAGCATTGTGTGCCAAGTCTTCAAATTTGAAGGATATGATGGATGTAGTGGTAAGAGCAGTAAACCTGATATTGTCTCGGGAACCGAACCATCGTCAATTTCAACAATTTTTGTCTGAAGCAGAGGACCAGTATGGAGACCTGCTCTACTTCTGCGACGATGGGTGGCTCAGTCGAGGTGCAATGTTAGAAAGAGTATATGCTCTGCGGGATGAAATTGCAACATCCCTCAAAGCTAAAAATGTGAATGCCTCAGAATTTCGCAATCCTAAATGGCTTTCGAGTCTAGCATCTCTGGTAGATTTAACAGCTCATTTAAACAACTTTAACTTGCAACTTGCAAGGGAAGAAATCAACTCATATATGAGATGTGTGGACATATAACCATATAACCATATATAACCATATAACAATTACAGCACGGAAACAGGCCCTCTCGGCCCTTCCAGTCCGTGCCGACCATTTGTTTTCCCCTAGTCCCATCTACCTGCACTCAGACCATACCCCTCCATTCCCTTCACGTCCATATACCTATCCACTTTACTCTTAAATGTTAAAATCGATCCTGCCTCCACCACTTCTGCTGGAAGCTGATTCCACACAGCCACCACCCTCTGAGTAAAGAAGTTCCCCCTCACGTTACCCCGAAACCTCTGTCCCTTAATATCGTCACCTTTGAAACAAAACTATGACTGTGGGAATGCCAGCTTGAGAAATCATGCTACGCGCATTTCCCTAAACTCCAGGAGACACAACTGACAGACACCAGCACATTTGTGACTGT
Organism: Okamejei kenojei; assembly: GCA_035221665.1. Taxonomy (NCBI): domain Eukaryota; kingdom Metazoa; phylum Chordata; class Chondrichthyes; order Rajiformes; family Rajidae; genus Okamejei; species Okamejei kenojei. The sequence goes on along the minus strand of CM069133.1, from coordinate 71,944,005 downwards.
GATACGTGACTTGAAAACTGAGTTTTCTTCAAGTTTCGCTGACATTCGCTCACACTCAAGCAAATTCAGGCTGTTTGCCACTCCATTTGACGTGGACATCGACATCGCACCAGAAAATGTTCAAATGGAACTCATTGAGATGCAGTGCAGTGATGTATTAAGATCTAAATTTAATGCAACAGACGCATCTCTACTAGAGTTCTACAAGAAATATCTTCTTGAAACTGGTATGTATAACAACTTGGTAGATCATGCAAAAAAAATGACATCAATGTTCGGCAGTACTTATATGTATGAGCAACTCTTCACAAAAATGAAATACACGAAGAGTAAATTAAGAAACCGACTGACTGATGCCCATTTAGATGGCATCTTGCATCGGGCCTCTTCCAGCCTGTCATCTAATATTGAGAGACTGTCGAGCAAAGCACAACACCAAGTGTCACACTAACTGCTCTGAGACAAACTGACTGACAGAGAGGGGTGAGGGTAGTTTCAATACCAACTAACTGCTATGTTCAGTAGACATAATATTGCTTAAATATATAAGTATGTCAAAGTTTAGTTAGTATGTATTATTATTACCTCCATTTATTATGATAGATGTGGCCCGCCATCCGCTCACAGACATGGGTCCTAGCCCCTATGCAGAACAAGGTTGCCAACCCCTGCTCCAAGGGTTAAAAAGCATAACCCATTTATACATTGCTTTCTCATAATTTAAGACCTTTATTATTCTGATTAATCTGAACTACTGCTACTTTAAACTAATAAATCTTTCCAAAAATGCATGGCTGTAAGTTGAATGCAGTACTCCAGATGGGGTCTGACCAGCAATACGGCTGAAATTCCCATTCCTCTCCTTTGTATCCCCCGCATGCTTCATCTAAATGACAACATTCAATTTATCTTTTGATTGCTTTTTGTATGTGGCACTAACTTTGAATTTTGAGTACACATAAACACATTTATTCCTTAGTTTCTAATTTCTCCTCACTTAGAAAATATTAGGATATCTTCTATGGATCTAAGGGAAGAGTGTTACATTTAGCAAGGTTTTTTTCCACTTGTTGCTTTGGCTCACTCAGCTATCATGTATTCTTCAATGGAATTAAATGGAAATATTTATGGAAGAAAGCAGCGTGGACAAGGTTTCAAATAATGCAGCACTATTGGTGTGGTGCACCAAAAGTTAAACAAAACCGAATTCTACTTTCACAAGATTAAACAATGTGTGACAGGATGAAATACTAATCTTGTGCCACAGTGGCTATAAAATGCAATTATTGTCAGAAAGCTTCCAAAACCATAATTAGTTAAAATAGTTTGTACCTGTGGTTGGTAACCAGATCTCGTGTCTGAGCAAATATGATGATGGCATCCATTATATGCATGGTTATAATCATGCTTTTTAGACCTAAGAGGAAAGCAGTAGAAACCATTGGGAAAAAATGCTATTTTTGGCACATCACGCTTTCCATTAACGGAGTGGAACAAAGTCAATTGCTTGCTTTTTAGCTATGGTTCAGTCAGTCAACAAGTTGTTACAATAGATTTGGTTCACACATTTCATGCATTCTTTTTAATTTAAGGATATTGCATCTTTATGCCACATTAGACCAATCTAGATTAGATGTCACAAGATGCTGCTTTACCCAGAGAGTAGTAGATCCTTGAAGAAAACCATTGTCTCAAGTACTGGAAGCCAGTTCATTGAGTTCCTTCAGGTAAGAAGTGGACTCATTTCTTGTTAGGATGATATCGTCCTCTTCAACAGCAATTGCAAAAAATTCAGTGTCACAAAATTGAATGACTGGGACAGTTTTGATTACCTAACTGGTTCTGAGAGGGAGATTAATTTGCCCTGCTTGGCCTGTAACACTTGAGTTTATGTATTATAAAACACAACCTTGTATAATTTTGGATTCTTTACTAATTTGTGTTGGACAGTTTGGATGGGCAGAAAGTCTTTACTTGTCAGTGGCAATATGGCAGTACATTTATTTGTACGTTTTTGCAAGGAATGGCATATATAACAGTAATTGTAATTCCAGTCCAAGGATATTCAGGTGATTTTAACTGATGATATTCTTTGCAAAACAATTAAGATTTAGCAACAACATCCATCTGCCTGTAACCCACACCGTGAAGATAACAATGATGTGTTACTGCAGAGACAGATACACTACATTTAGAACGGAGACGAGGGAAACACTTTTTCTCACAGAGAGTGGTGAGTCTGTGGGATTCTCTGCCTCAGAGAGCGGTGGAGGCGGGTTCTCTGGATGCTTTCAAGAGAGAGCTAGATAGAGCTCTAAAAATTGCGGAATCAGGGGATATGGGGAAAAGACAGGTACGGGGTATTGATTGGGGATGACCAGCCATGATCACATTTAATGGCGGTGCTGGCTCGAAGGGCCGAATGGCAAGCAGAAGCCTCCACGTGGCGCATCCCGGGCAATGCTGACGACAGAAACTGTACCACAGTGACTCACTGAAGTAGCCAATTCTGCAACCACCGGCCGTCAACCGTCACTGACCGGAAAGCATGATATAGAAGATGGCCGGACAGGAGCAAGAATCCCCTTAAATATATTTAAAAATAAAACATGACATTACATTTGTTTACAATACCGCCAATGTGTGATGATGTACTCTTTGCTTCATCAGTTCATTTCACACCTTTATCTGAAGATTATCCCATCTCATCGGATGTTTTTCAATAAGTGTGCTGATAATCTGATTAAGAGATGGTGGTCTGCCTTTCGAGCAAGTGTTGGGACTCTTAGAATGATGGCATAGCGGGAAGATAGCTGGATGAAGAGGTGAGGGGAAGCGGTGGGATAAGAGCTAGCAAATGAGAGGTAGATGCTGGTGAAAAGTGGTTGACTGGTAGGTGAATCAGATGGGGGAGAGAAAGGTGGCACTAAATGCAACACTGGAGGTGGAAAAGACATAAGAATGCAAATGGTGGAATCTGTTAAGAAGGAAAATGTGAAATGAAATGTAGAACCTGAGGGAGGGATGGTGGATAGAATAGAATGGGGTGAGATGGAGGGGAAGAAAAATGGGGATCTGGAGCAGGAGAAGAGTAGATGGGGAAGGAGAAAGGAACATGATGACAGGCAAAAGGAGTGGAAAAAAGGATGAGTTCCTTAAGCAGTGAGTTTTTGTCCAAGATTCCAACACCTGCAGTCTCTTGTGTCTCAACTGTAAAGTACTTTTTTCTTCCTAAAAACTGCTCTTTATAAAATACATCTTCTTAATTCTGCTCCTTTTTGGCAAGTGTTTACGTCTTTAAAATGATTAATTTTACCACTGGGAATTGCAAAATACTTGAACTTTGGCCATGTAAATGGTTTCAACACAGTCGTATATGTTTGCCAACAGTAAAAGATAATTATTTAGTCATTTTTAGGAGCATATCTGACTTCAGTTGTATTTTAAGGTACTTACACCACCCAGTGGTTAAAACAACAATCTAACCAGATGTAATAACCATCAGGATATTCCAGTCAGTTCCATTCCATGGTAAACTAAGATGAAACAACTCAAAGAATTGAATATCTGAATTGTTAAACATAGAAACATAGAAACATAGAAATTAGGTGCAGGAGTAGGCCATTCAGCCCTTCGAGCCTGCACCGCCATTCACTATTCACTTAATGAAAAGCATTACCTGTAATAGAGAAGGATTTAACTCATGCCTCTCTGTTTTGCATCCATAGGTTTTGTATTTTGTTATCAGATTTTGCATAGTGAGCTCCTGCTCCATTTTTGCAATGGTGATTTGAGAGAAGAGGTGCATTGTTTCTGCCTTAAATGTGTGATTTTTAAAAATTAATCAGTGACCCACAAAAGGAAACATCACCTCCATGCCCACCATGTGGAGGTCCCTCAAGCTAGTAATTAGACTGCCATGAGACGGGAGGGTAAGAGAAAGGAAAATCGTAGTGATCTCTGGTCAGTTTGAGCAGAGGGTAAAGGAGCTTCAGACCCAAAAGACCTTGAATTAAACAGATCAAAAACATTGTTCCTCGAGTTAACCGAGGACCAGTGGGTTCAGTCATGTCAGAGGTGTTGGCTGAGGATCTGTGGGTTAATGCTGCCACTCTGGGTCTGAAGGTCATGTATTAAAGCCCCATACCAGAGGATTGAGCATAATGTTCAGGCTGTTACATGAGCATTAGGCACAGAAGGCAGTAGAGGCCGATCACTGGATGTTTTCAAGAGAGAGTTAGTTATAGCTCTTCGGGCTAACGGAATCAAGGGATATGGGGAGAAAGCAGGAATGGGGTACTGATTTTGGATGATCAGCCATGATCATATTGAATGGCAATGTTAATATTGACCAAATTAGAAGTATTATAAAATGGAGGATCTTTGCATTTGCAGAGCCTGCTTGGCCTCTGTCTGTGAAAAGTTGGAAGCTGTGAGCTGACGCCAGAAAGTCTAGGTCCTAGATTGACATGCAGGATAAGGAAAGATCCAGATGTCCTCTCCATTGTTAAAAAACTGTATGAGGACTATGAAGAGGAGCTCAAAGGTGTTGCAAATGCATGATCAGGATTGGCCAGCTGCAGAGCGGTTGTAAATACTGTTAATAATGTTGCAAGGTGTTTGTACTGCTGTTTGATGATTGGCGCCTTGTTTGAATGGTTTACATTACCTGGTAAAATGTTGCATTACTTGATTAACTGACTTCCTTCCAGAAGCTTCTGTAGAAACATTATAATGGGGTACTTTGTAATTAAGTTGGGGAACTGTCAATAACACTTTAATGTAATCGATATCTGTGATTGGTTTGTAGGGGCTGCCACCCCCATCTAGTTTCGCGCCACAGGCTCCGATGACCTATGAAAGATTGAACCCCACGAGGATCGTCGTCGATCTTCTGAAGGGGCGCTTGGGACTGTTTAATCTTTTGGAGGTGTCTGCTTGCACGAGACTGAAAGGCTTGAACAAGCAGAGACAGGGATCGGACCCGTGGTGGTTAGGTATTGTATAGGGAGTTTGTTATTGTTTAAAAAAATTAAGTTTAGTGGTCCAGTGCTTGACTCTGCGTTTTACTGAACTAGACTAAGAGGGGTTAGCTCTAGGAGCATAATTACAGCAGTGTTGGCTCGAAGGGCCAAATGGTCTATTGTCTATGTTTGTTATGCTTACACATCCAGTGTAGCAATTAAAGAATGCTGTATTATTCTTTAAATATATCCCTAAACCAACATCCATCCATTCTCTCATGAGAAAATAAAATATCTCACACCAATATTTTAAAGTAAAGCAGAGGAGTTTTCTCCTGCCAATATTTATTTCTTGAGCAACATCGCTAAAACAGACTATCTGGCGATTATCCAGAAACCAGAAACTGCAGATGCTGGTTTCCAAAAAAACACACAATGTGTTGGAATATTTCAGTGAGTCAGGCAGCATCCCTGGAGAACATGGATAGGTGATGTTTCGGGTTGGGGATCCTTCTTGGGGCACAGGAAGGATCCCGGCCAGAAACGTCACCTGTCCATGTTATCCAGGGATGTTGCCTGGCCCAGTGAGATACTCCAGCACTTTGTGTCTTTTTTATCTGCCCAATATCTCATGGCTGTTTTGGGGAATTTAATGGCTGTTGTATTTTCTACATTTCAACATTCAATTGCCTGTAATGTGGAATATCTTGAAGTTGTGGAAAACACTAAATAAATGCTGGATTTAATATATATCTGTCTGTTTCCAATGACCTATCTCAGCATAAGCTGCAAGGCAGATTTAATCTTGTAACTCCAGGGTCACTCTCTAAATTCCAAACCCAGTTAGCGCAGTTAACACAGCTATTTGGTAGTGGGAGTATGGTATACATATCTTTGAGGAGATGATATCAGGCCATATGTTAAAGATTATAGTATCAAACTTGGGGAGAGAATTCTGGAACAACTTCTTAAGTACAAAAGGTTAAAGTAATTGAAGTCAGCAGTACTTCTGCCAACAGTAATGTTTGCTTAGATCTCTGTCAGCACTGCCTGTATTATGTGACCTATACTTACAATGATCTCCACGAGTAGTTTTTCCACCTCAAGATTAAATAATTTGACGCTAAATAAGCAGGGCAATATTTAGTTTTGAAAATTAGCAGCAAATTAAATATTTTGTACAGAGCAATTGTCCTTTCAAGTTTGAGGCTATGCATAATTGCAAACGCTGCATTCTACGATGGAATGATTAAAGATTATAACCATTGTTTATCACTGATCGGCTATCCATTGTGTTAGACATTTTACTGGAAAATTGAGATCACAGCCAATAAACTGATAGCGAATGAATTATTGATAAAGAAGGCTCATTGGTTCTTCAAAACCAATTAAACACCAATGATTTGTTTACATCAATTCATAGTTCCTCCTTGATCAAACCAACTGGGTCAATGTAATTTAGCTAATCCTGGCACAAAAGTCTCTCTTACAAGGTAAGTTTATCAAAGATACATAATCTTTATTCTCCAAGGCATCAAGTAAAAAGCTCAAGGACATACAGCATGGTGCAACCAATGCCAAGGCTCTGTGGGGGAGGACCACAATCTAAGGTCCTTCCATAGAAACATAGAAACATAGAAATTAGGTGCAGGAGTAGGCCATTCAGCCCTTCGAGCCTGCACCGCCATTCAATATGATCATGGCTGATCATCCAACTCAGTATCCCGTACCTGCCTTCTCTCCATACCCTCTGATCCCCTTAGCCACAAGGGCCACATCCAACTCACTCTTAAATATAGCCAATGAACTGGCCTCAACTACCCTCTGTGGCAGAGAGTTCCAGAGACTCACCACTCTCTGTGTGAAAAAAGTCTTTCTCATCTCGGTCTTAAAGGATTTCCCCCTTATCCTTAAGCTGTGACCCCTTGTCCTGGACTTCCCCAACATCGGGAACAATCTTCCTGCATCTAGCTGCTGGACATGGGGGTCAGGGTGTGGTGGAGACGTCCCTCAAAATAAGGGAAGGGATTCCACGCCAGTGCGCCACATGCGTGGCAAGGGTGGGGGAGAAATGTGTGAAAGTTGAGCAATGTGTGTAAACAGTATTGAATGTTTGTATAGTCTCTGAAAATGTTGGATAATTTTATACATGGTTCATGTATTGTATATATTTATTACTTGAATAAAGTCTATTTATAAATAAAAAATAAAAATATATAAAAATACAGCATCGATCTCTCCTCTTGTACAAAGCCCAAAGCCCCAAAGGGTGTTGTTAAAGAAGTTCCTTGCAACTACCCCTAAATGCAGCTGTACTGGAAACCTGTGTTGCAAAGAATTGAACAATCTACCCACTCAAACTTTTCAATAGATCTGGAGTCTCATGGCTGTTTATTTGTGTAAAGATAATTAATTCAATGCAAGGACAAGCCACATAAGCCTGAAGAAGGGTCTCGACCCGAAACATCACCCATTCCTTCTCTCCACAGATGCTGCCTGTCCAGCTGAGTTACTCCAGCATTTTGTGTCTATCACACCTTTTTTTCTTTCATTCCTAAACGGTAGTATTGATTACACACTCAAAAAAACAGTTATGGACATTTTTTGTTTTAGGACTTTTCTATCACTTATTTCACAACTGCCGAACGCCAAGTTTGGAACATGCTCCAAATGAAAATAAATTAGATCCTACTAATTCATTCAGAATTAGGAATATACCCTTGAGAACATATTTTCCATGGATTTGCAGCCAGAAAATGTTCTGACAATGTCCGGAAAACAGGTAGTGGAAATCCATTATCCATTGCATTGGGACATTAACTGGAGGCTTCTAAATCTTCTTTCATGTATCAGAGCAATGTCAACATTTGAAAACTCCACAGTTCAAGCACTACCTTTGAAATCGAGATGGACAGACGTTTCTGTCCTGAAGTGCACCAGACAAATACCTAGACACAGAGCCTGGCACTACATCTTGGAATTGGACACCTCACAGATTTGCTAGAATCTGTTGGAAGTGTGATGTGGATGATGGAGACTGGTGAGTAATGCAAGGCAGAGTCAAAGGGAGAGTGAGAAAAATAATAATTTAGATTTAATTTCTATTGTATCGTTCACACACTTTTTGGATCTGCCAATGAGGAATGTTGGATGTGTACTCTTGTAATTAGGAATACAGTAGCCAACTTGTATCGAGCTAGGTCACGGGTACCTGTGTGATCACAACAAGATCATTGTGTTTAAGTGATGTTGGTTGAGGTAAAATTACAAGGCCGGGTTTTTATAGAGAATTCATCTGTTCGGCTTCCATATAGTGCCATGGGAGGGTTTTTTGCATTCTTCTGAGAGACAAGGATTCATTTTAAGTTAAAAAAAAGTTAGTTTAACAGTACAGCACTCTCTTGGCACTGATTTTTAATGTCTTCCGAGAGGTTCATGATCAAGTTCCTGAAGTGGGACATGAATTATAATATTTTCACTAAGAGGTGCTACCAACAGACTTAGAGCAATTTTATTTTGTTGCAGGAATCTCCAATGTTTCTCGTCCTGATCTCCAACAGCAGCCCATAGAGTCCGTGGCCTACAAGCTGGGAATTGTACTTCTGTATCTGTCCACTGAATTTCAATAACTTGCAAGGCACCTATGACATTATAAAGCTCAGTACCAAGCAATCTTTGAATGAGACTAGACTAATTCGAACCCGTGGGGTTCCATTCTCACACGGGAGGGATGGTCTCCTAATGCAATATTCCACCTCTCTACCAACTCCAATATTCCACCATTCACACATAGCCCCCAACTGCGCAGGCATGACTGACGGGTTCCCATTGTGACATAGAACATGCAGGTATTAATGCACAGGTGCAGCTGACGGGCACAGCAAGTGGAAAGGGGATTTATTAAAGTTTAAAATGTGAATAACACTTAAAATATAACAACAATTTAAATGTTAAAGAGATTTATTCAGTTGCATATATCATAGAATCATAGAAAATAGGTGCAGGAGTAGGCCATTCGGCCCTTCGAGCCTGCACCGCCATTCAATATGATCATGGCTGATCATTCAACTCAGTATCCTGTACCTGCCTTCTCTCCATACCCCCTGATCCCTTTAGCCACAAGGGCCACATCTAACTCCCTCTTAAATATAGCCAATGAACTGGCCTCAACTATCTTCTGTGGCAGAGAATTCCACAGACTCACCACTCTGTGTGAAAAATGATCTTCTCATCTTGGTCCTAAAAGACTTCCCCCTTATCCTTAAACTGTGACCCCTTGTTCTGGAGCTCCCCAACATCGGGAACAATCTTCCTACATCTAGCCTGTCCAACCCCTTAAGAATTTTGTAAGTCTCTATAAGATCCCCCCTCGATTTCCTAAATTCCAGCGAGTACAAGCCGATATCTTTCTTGTTGCATCTTTTGTTGCATTCTGCAGACGGGGGAGGGTGTCAGCTTCAGGCAGGGGCTGTCGGGAGCCTGTGGGGGGAGCGTCTTGCAGCCTGAGGAGGGGCACGGCTTCAGGCGGGGCTGTTGGGGGCCAGTGGGGGAGGGCGGAGCATCCTGCAGCAGGGGGAGGGGAACGGCTTCAGGCAATGGCCAGTGGGGGGGCTTTCTGGAGGGCTAGTATGGGTGGTGTGGGCCAAAGGTGCAGCAGGCTGTGAAGAAAGCGAATGGTATGTTGGCATTCATAGCAAAAGGATTTGAGTACAAGAGCAGGGAGGTTCTACTGCAGTTGTACAGGGTCTTGGTGGGGCCACACCTGGAGTATTGCGTACAGTTTTGGTCTCCTAATCTGAGGAAAGACATTCTTGCCATAGAGGGAGTACAGAGAAGGTTCACCAGACTGATTCCTGGGATGGCACGACTTCCATATGAAGAAAGACTGGATAGACTCGGCTTGTACTCGCTGGAATTTAGAAGATTGAGGGGTGATCTCATAGAGACTTACAAAATTCTTAAGGGGTTGGACAGGCTAGATGCAGGGAGATTGTTCCCGATGTTGGGGAAGTCCAGGACAAGGGGTCACAGTTTAAGGATAAGGGGGAAGTCTTTTAGGACCGAGATGAGAAAATCGTTTTTCACACAGAGAGTGGTGAATCTGTGGAATTCTCTGCCACAGAAGGTAGTTGAGGCCAGTTCGTTGGCCATATTTAAGAGGGAGTTGGATGTGGTCCTTGTGGCTGAAGGGATCAGGGGGTATGGAGAGAAGGCAGGTACAGGATATTGAGTTGGATGATCAGCCATGATCATATTGAATGGCGGTGCAGGCTCGAAGGGCCGAATGGCCTGCTCCTGCACCTAATTTCTATGTTTCTATGTATCTAAAGGGCTAGTATGGACATTGTGGACCAAATGGATTCTTGGGCTAGACCTGCAGCTGGGGATGGGGAGGCCTCAGGTGGGGGCCGTCGGGAGCATCTGTAGCCAGGGGAGGGCGACTGCTTCAGACGGGGGGGGGGGGGGGGGGGGGGGGGGGAAGCTCTGCCATGGCCTACCTGCCGAGCAGCCTTGTGGCTTGTGGCATCGCAGTTCACTCAGCCACGTCTTGTGGACTCGCAGTTTAGTCACTCACGGCTTGTGGACTCGCAGTTCAGTCACTCATCTGCTCATCTCACGATTTCTTAAACATGAAATAAAATAAAAGCCAATAAACAAGGAATCAGAACTGGAGGAATATTGAGATCTCAGAGATGTAAAATTGTCAGAAATAATAGAGAACAGGAAGGATACGGCATGGAGTAGCAGAGATAAAATGGTACTAAAATTGATATAAAATAATACAATGAAGTTATCATCTTGAATTATTTTTCGTTAGGAACTCGGGTTCAGTCCTAACCTCAGGTGCTACCTATGCGGACTTTGCATGTTCTGTTTACGCTCACATGGATTTCCCTCCAAGTGTACTAGTTTCCTCCTGCATCCCAAAGATGAAATAGTACATTAATTGTATAATTTATATGGTCATAATTTCATAAATGATAGGAGCCCTTAATTTATTTATTACCCCTTAAAACACCTCATGTACCACTTGGGTAGCGTATAACCCAAGAGTATGAACATTGAATTCTCCAATTTTACATAACTGCAGCAAAGACCTCCCTTCCCCCTCCCCTTTCTCTCTCCACCCAAAACTCCCCACCCCCATACATTCTACCCTCCCCCCCCACCCCCCACTTCTCCTCCCCCCATCCTGTCCTCACACACTCCCCCTGAACCTTGGCTGACCTTGCTCTGGTTTCGCCCCCCCCACCCCTTCCACCAAAAGGCATTCAACTAACTATATAGTTCATAACTATGTAACCCTTTTGTGCTTACACCTGTTTCTATCTATAGCCTTTGTCCAACAATCAGCCGATCAGGGAACCCCTCACCTTCTGTCAACTGTTGCTAGCCGTGATTTGTCTCACACCATCTTTCTTTAAGCTTTCTCTCCTGCTCTCAACTGCAATCAGTCTGAAGAAAGGTCTTCACCCAAAATGTCATCTATGCTTTTTCTTCAGAGATACTGCCTGACCCATGGAGTTACTCCACCATTTTGTGCTTTTCTAAATTATCTCTTAAGATACGTTTAGTTTAGTTTAAAGATACAGCACGGAAACAAGCCCTTCAGCCCATCGAGTCCAGACCGACAAGCGATCCCCGCACACTATTCAATTCAAATTTAATGTCATTGTACAGATACAGGTATGGGTACAACGAAATGCAGTTTAGTATCAGTACGTAGTGATAGCAATGTTTAGATAAGTACAGATAAATAAATACAGATAAATAAATACAGATGTGGGAATCTATCGGCGGGACTCCGAGTTCAGCAGTGCAATGATGTTATTGTAGAAGCTACTCCTCATCCTGCTGGTGCGGGACCTGAGGCTCCTGTACCGCCTCCCCGATGGTAGGAGGGCGAACAGTCCATGGTTAGGGTGGGAGGGGTCCTTGATGATCTTCCCAGCCCGTCTCAGACACCGTTTTCGGTGGAGGGCATCCAAGACAGGGAGCGGGGCACCGATGATGTACTGGGCAGTTTTCACCACCCGTTGTAGTGCCTTCCTGTCTGCAACGGTGCAACTGCTGTACCATACCGTAAAGCAGGTGGTCAGGATGCTTTCAACGGTACAGCGGTAAAAGTTAGTCAGGATCTGGGGGGACAGTTGGGCTTTTTTGAGCCTCCTCAAGAAGTAAAGGCGCTGCTGCGCCTTTTTGATCAGCTTGGAGGTGTTGAGGGACCAGGGCAGATCCTCCGAGATGTGTACCCAAGGAATTTGTAGTTGGAGACACGCTCCACCTCAGTCCCGTTTATATGGATGGGGGTGTGTCTGCCCCCTCTGTTTTTTCTGAAGTCGACAATGATTTCCTTCGTCTTCTGGGAGTTGAGGACGAGGTTGTTATTGGCACACCAGGTTGTCAGGTGCTGGGACTTCCTCCCTGTAGGCTGACTCGTCGTTATCGCTGATCAGTCCTACCACCGTGGTGTCGTCGGCAAATTTTATGATGGCGTTGGAGCTAAACTTAGGGATGCAGTCATGGGTGAAGAGAGAGTAGAGGAGAGGACTGAGCACACAGCCTTGTGGCACGCCAGTGTTCAGTGTTATAGTGGAGGAGGTGAGGTTGTTGATCCTAACAGACTGAGGTCTGTTAGTGAGGAAATCCAGTGTCCAATTGCAGAGGGAAGTGGAGATGCCAAGACCGCTGAGTTTGGTGATCAAGCTAGCGGGTATGACAGTGTTAAAGGCGGAACTGAAGTCGATGAACAGCAGCCTGATGTAGGTGTTATTGCTGTCCAGGTGGGTCAAGGCAGAGTGTAGGGCCGCCGATATGGCGTCCTCTGTTGACCTATTGGTCCGGTAGGCAACTGATGGGGGTCCAGTGTGGGGGGGCGGCTTGCTTTGAGGTGAGCCAAGATCAGCCGCTCGAAGCACTTGGCGATGACAGGGGTGAGTGCCACTGGCCGGAAATCGTTGAGACTCCCTGTCGCTGATTGTTTGGGCACTGGCACAATGGTAGATGTCTTGAGGCAAGTGGGGACGACACCCTGGGCCAGTGACAGATTGAAAATGTCAGTGAGGACCAGGGATAGTTGTCCAGCACATGCCCTGAGCACCCGCCCGGGGATGCCATTGGTGCCGGCATCTTTGTGCTCATTCACCTTGCTCAGTGCATCTTGTGCAGCAGAGGTGGAGAGACTGAGGGGTTGTTCATGCGGGGGTGGAGCAACTTTGATGGCTGGAGTTTTGTTGTCCCGGTCAAAGCGGGCGTAGAAATGGTTTAGCTCGTCAGGAAGGGAGGCATTGTCTGGGGGGGGAGTGTTAATTTTATGGTAATCGGCAATGGATTTTATTCCTTGCCACATGCGCCTGGGGTCAGAGTTATTTCGGAAATGCTCCTCGATCCGCCGTTTGTGATTGAGTTTAGCATTCCTAATTCCCTTTTTCAGATTGGCCCTGGATGAGCTGTATCCCTCAGCATCGCCAGATTTGAAAGCGGCGTCGCGAGCCTTCAGCAGGAGTCTGACCTCCCTGCTCATCCTCACACTAGCACTATCCTACACACATTAGGGCCAATTTACACTTACAGTATACCAAGCCAATTAACCTACAAACCTGTACGTCTTTGGAGTGTGGGTGGAAGCCAAAGATCTCGGAGAAAACCCATGCGGTCACGGGGAGAACGTACAAACTCTGTACAGTCAGCACTCAAAGTCGGGATCGAACCCAGGTCTCTGGTTTGACAAAACTGACTGGCAGATGTTTGAGGATGCAGCAGAAGGCAGCATCAATGAATACACAGTCTCTGTCTTAGGCTACATAAGTAAGTGCATTGATGATGTTGTTCCAAAAGCCACCATCTGCACTTACCCAAATCAGAAACCCTGGGTCAGAGCGGAGATTCGTGCCAAACTCAAAGCATGGACCACTGCCTTCAACTCAGGGGACCACAACGCCTACAAAGCAGCTAGATATGACCTCCGAAAGTCCATCAGGAAAGCCAAGAGAATCTACAGGGAGAAAGTGGAATCTAATTACTACAGCTCTGACCCCAGACGCATGTGGAGTGGATTACGCATCAAGGATTACAATGGGAAAAGCAGGAGGACTGTCCATGCTACCACTTTGCTCCCGGACGAGCTTAACACCTTCTGTGCCCGGTTCGATGCAGACAACACAGCGCCCACCATGAGTCCACAAGTGTGCAGGGGGACTACCTTACTGACACTACAAACGGCAGACATGAGGCAGTCCTTCAAAAAGGTCAATGTCCGCAAAGCTCCAGCGCGGACTCTCAGGCCGTGCATTGATCAACTGGCAGAGGTGTTCACCAACATCTTCAACCTCTCCTTGAGTCAGTCTGTGGTTCCCACTCCAAAGCATCCATCATTGTGCCTGTTCCAAAGAAACCATTAATCTCCTGTTTAAATGACTACCGTCCTGTCGCACTGACATCAGTCATCATGAACTGCTTCGAGCAGCCAGTCAAAACTCACATCTGCTCCTCTCTCTCTGACTCTCTCCTTGGACCCTCTTCAGTTTGAGTATAGACCAAACAGGGCCATGGACGATGCCATCGCCATGGGAACTCACACTGCGCTCACCCACCTGGACAAAGGGAATACATATGTCGACATATGTCGACACTTTGGTCGCCTAGTTATAGGAAGGATGTCAACAAAATAGAGAGAGTACAGAGGAGATTTACTAGAATGTTGCCAGGGTTCCAGCAACTATGTTACAGAGAAAGGTTGAACAAGTTAGGTCTTTATTCTTTGCAGCGCAGAAGGTTAAGGGGGGACTTGATTGAGGTCTTTAAAATGATGAAAGGGATAGACAGAGTTGACGTGGATACGTTTTTCCCATTGAGGGTAGGGAAGATTCAAACAAGAGGGCATGACATGAGAATTAAGGGACAGAAGTTTCGGGGTAACGTGAGGGGGAACTTCTTTACTCAGAGGGTGGTGGCTGTGTGGAATGAGCTTCCAGCAGAAGTGGTGGAGGCAGGATCGATTTTAATATTTAAGAGTAAAGTGGATAGGTATATGGATATGAAGGGAATGGAGGGGTATGGTCTGAGTGCAGGTAGATGGGACTAGGGGAAAACAAATGGTCGGCACGGACTGGAAGGGCCGAGAGGGCCTGTTTCCGTGCTGTAATTGTTATATGGTGTTATATGGTTATATGTGAGAATGCTCTTCATTGACTACAGCTCGGCATTCAACACTATCATTCCCTCAAAACTCGTCTCCATGTTCCTTGATCATGGACTGAAGACCTCCATTTGCGGCTGGATATTAGACTTCCTGACAGGCAGGTCCCAGGTTGTGAGAATTGGCAGCCACACCTCTTCCTCACCGATCCTCAACACAGGCGCACCATAGAGCTCCAACATCATCTTAAAGTTTGCTGACGACACGACCATCCTGGGCCTCATCACAGACAATAATGAGAGCCTATAGAGAGGAGGTAAAGGCACTAAACAGCTGGTGCCAGGAAAATAACCTCTCTCTCAATGTCAGTAAAACTAAAGAGATAATCGTGGACTACAGGAGACAGCAGAGGAGTAGACACCTCCCCATCCACATCGGTGATGCTGAGCTTGAAAGGGTCAGCAGCTTCAAGTTCCTCAGTGTGTACATCACTGAGGACCTCTCTTGGACACTGCACACAGACACAATAACTAAGAAAGCCCGCCAGCAGCTCTTTTTCCTGAGAAGACTGAGGAAGTTTGGCTTGAACACCAGCATCCTCACAAACTTCTACAGTTGCACCATCGAGAGTCTGCTGACGGGCTGCATCACAGTCTGGTACGGGAACTGTTCTGCCCACAGCCACAAATCACTACAGAGAGTAGTGAAGGTGGCACTGCACATCACTGGCAACTGTCTCCCGGCCATTCAGGACATTTTCCACAGGCGGTGCCTGCGGAAGGCACACAGCATCATCAGGGACCACAGCCACCCAGCACGCAGACTGTTCTCCTTGTTACCGTCAGGCAGACGATACAGGAGCATGGCTGCACGATCCACCAGACTTAAAACTGTTTTTATCATCATGCCATCAGGCTTCTGAATTCATAAACACATCATAGATTTGATTATTTTAATTATGATTGTCTTTTACCTACCAATGCCACTTTTATCTTATCTTTTTTTACCTTAATTTTATCCTTGTAATATCATTGCTGAGGTGATCCGTTGTCTTGTCAAACACATTTAATTGTACCGTTGACCCTGTGTTAACCTACATTTGATAAATAAAATGGAACTGAACTGAACTGGTGCTGCAAGCGCTGTAAGGCAGCAACTCGACCGCTGCGCCACCGTGCCGCTTAAGTTACCTAAATAGGTAATGAGAAAAATAATCCAAGAAATGTATAAAAGAGAATAAGAGAGAAGGAAATAAGGAGGTGAGAGAATCGATTTGTTCTATTGGGAATCAGCATTTGGTTGGACTTCTTCTTGCGTATGGCGTGCACAGCCTAAAGTTGTAGGTCAACCTGTTCGATTTGATCTATTTGTTTGTGCATGTCGGGTTGATTGCATTAGTCGAAACAGGGTGGACCACGTGAAGGTTTTTGAAAAACAAAACAGCAGCCTTTTCACCCATTCACACCCTCCCTCTAACAAAGACACCATCCTCTGTTCTCAATTTCTCCATCTCTGCCACTTCTGCTCCCAAGATGAGGCTTTTCATTCTAGGACATCCAAGATGTCTTCTTTCTTTAGTAAACATAGTTTCCTTTCTTGCTGCTGTATATGGACCCACCACCTGCATCCCCTCTGTGTCCCACAGTTCTGCTCCCAATCTCCCTCAAGACAGAACAAGGATTGTATTCCTGGTCCTTACCTTTTGCCCCACCATCCTCCGCATCCAACATATCATTCTCCGACGTATACGCACCTTCAATGTGATCCCACCACCAGGCACATCTTCCACTTTCTGCAGATGCCACTCCTTCAGCAACTCCTATGTTCGTTCATCCCTTCCCACCTAAATTATCCCCTCCCCAGGAACCTTTTCCTGCACAACAGGATATGTAACCCTACACCTCTTCCCACATATTCATCCAGGGACCACAGCAATTCTTCCAGATGAGACAGAGGTTCATGTGTAATTCTTTTAACTCATCTAATACATTTGGTGCTCCTGATCAATCTATCAATCAATCAATCAGATTTATTCATCACATACAGAATAAAGTGCAGTGAAATGAACTTGCCAGCAGTGGTACAATCAAAAAGAACACACAATACACAATAACAATTTAACTCAAACATCCACCACAGCATTCTTCACTGTGGTGGAAGGCACAAAGTACAGTCAGTCCTCCTCCATTGTTCCCCCGTGGTCGGGGCCATAAACCTCCGCAGTGGCCGCTGCAGGCGGCCAGATGTACAGGCCCTCTCGTCTGGAAGGTAAGTCCTGAATCGGTGCTTCCCTACCGGAGATCGCAGCTTCAGGATGGTGTAGGCCACAGGCCGGCCATTGGAGCTCTTCTCCAGGGATCCTCGGCAAGGGATCCCACTCCGGATGGTAAGTCCAAGCCGCCCGCGGATAGAAGCTCTGCAGACCGCGGCTTCAGGATGTTGTAGGCCGCGGTCTGGCGGTCGGACCTCTTCTCCAGAAATCCCCAACGAGAGATCACAGGCTCTGGACGCAGCACCCGCGACTAGAAGCTCCACAGACCGTGGCTTCAGCCTGTAACAGTCCGCAGGCCAGCGATCAGAGCACTACCTTCTGGTGACCCCGGCATGGGTTCGCCCTGCTACGCGATGAAAAAAGTCCACGCTGCACCCGCTGCTGAAGCTCCAGGCCCGACACCGGGAAAGGCCGCACCAATCCATGGTGTTAGGCCAAGAGGGAGGCGACATGGAAAAAAAGTCACCTCTCCGTGGAGGTGGTGACCAAAACCGGTTCCCCCCTCACCACTCCCCACATAAGACACACCAAGAGACATTAAAACACACATTTGGTAACACTACAAAAAGAAAAAAAGTAGAAATGACGAACATGCTGCTGGCAGAGCAGCCGTCTCGCAGCGCCCTCACCGACCTTTTTGTGGCCTTCTGTCCATCGGTGAGACCTAGTGCAGACCAGACGATCATTTTGCCAAACTCTTGCGATCGGTTCACCAAGGCCTGCTGGATTTCTCGGTTGCTAACCATTTTAACTCCCCGTCCCATTCCCATACTGACCATTTTGCCCTGGGCCTCCCCCATTGCCAAAGTGATACCACATGGAAACTGGTGGAACACCACATAATTTACAGCCTAAAGGTATGAACATTCAAGAACTAGAGAACATAGGTTTAAGGTGAGAGCGGAATGATTTAATAGGAACCCGAGGGGCAACTTTTTCACACACAAGGTGTGGGTATATGGACCGAGCAGCCAAAGGAAGCAGATGAGGAAGGTACAATAACAACATTTAAAAATCATTTGGACAAGTACATGGATAGGAAAAGGTTGGAAGCTTATGGGCCGATCTTGGGCAAATGGGACTGGCTTCGATGAGGCATTTTAGCGGGCATAGATGAGTTGGGGCGAAGAGCCAGTGTCTGTGCTATATATCTCCATGACATAATATGGAGCTGAGTCCCACACTGCACTATACACAGCCTCTGGCAAGTTCTTTCAACCAGTCATCAAGTACCTAGGCTCTCAATTTCTGATCAGTGATGATTAGAGCCAGGATGTTTAGGCACTAAAAAACTGAAATAGGCAGGCAAAAAGGCATAATAAAATTACCAAAAAGGCATTGAAAAGGCATTTATTGTAAAAAAAAAAGGCATAAAAAGGTATTTATTTCCACGACCAAAATATGGTAAAAAATAATAATATAAAGGTATACTACGTTAAATGACCAAAGTTGCCTGGTTGCACTTAATTACTAGTGTTTTTTTCAAATTATTTGGTGTTAAACTATACCGTCTGTCAGACAGAATATGCTTTGGTTGTGAAAAACTTCTTTCTACCCCAGCTGAGGTCACTGGTCCATACCCAAAACAAGCTACAGACTCTATATTCATGTTGATATCTTGTGCATTACAACTACCTTTGAGAACTTTAGCTATGTTTTGTATTTCTTCAAGAACTTTGCTAGCTAAAATCACTCTCTTACATTTTCCTTGTATGTCTTTACCTACATTGCCAAGAATTTTACGAATATTGTCAGTGTTGAAATCCTGCAAGTTATTCACTAATGTTTCGACACGTTTCTCAAGGTAAGTGATAGCTTGTGGGAATTTTGCAAAATTGGAAGCAATAAACACAAGAGCATGGTGAAGAGACTTTTTCTGCACAATTTCACTGGCGATCCTGACTGCAGCAGATTCATCTACTTCAAAACAGTTGACAATTTATTTTATCTTTGCAAAATTTACAGCATAGTAGAGTAAGTAGAGTCTACCTAGTCAAAACGGGCTGAGGAGGTAGCGGAATCTCGGGTGCCATTTCCTTCAACAACTGCACATTTTCTTGACATTGGAAACCAGGCGATCGACATTTGGAAACAAGCTACATATGTGTTTGGCAATTCTATGAAGTCCTTGAGCTAAGCATGTCAAATGCACATTTTGGGGGATAAAACTTTAAATCACAAACAGAAGTACATTCTCGTGTTTTATACCTTCTGGCCAAAGTGCAGCAAGTGAAGATGTAAACAACTGAGCAATAGTTGAGCTGTTTGACTTCCCCAATACTTCTGATGTCAACAAATACTCCTTTG